>OZ024742.1:135209702-135214702 GCA_964016885.1 Eledone cirrhosa
CCATATAATCTTCTGCTTTTTCACTACACTGTATATATGTGTGTGTGTGTGTTTATATATATATATATATATATATATATATATATATATGTGTGTGTGTGTGTGTGTGTGTATATACAGTATATATATATATATATATATATATATATATATATATGTGTGTGTGTGTGTGTGTGTGTGTATATACAGTATATATATATATATATATATATATATATATATGTGTGTCTGTGTGTGTATGTATATATATATATATATATATATATACACACACACACACACACATATATACATATATATAACTTGAGAGAAGGGGAGAGCGTTTTATTCAAAGTATTTTACGCAATTAGTGAATGTGGCTAGTCTCATTAGGTATGTTATTTAAGTCAATCAGATTCGATTGTAAAACATTTCTTCCACTGAAAGTACGGAATAATTACAGGAAATAACATGATTGCATTGATTACTTCGATTTGTAGCACATCTACAATAGGCTATGTTATTTTCTTCAATAATTTCTAGACAACGCTATTAGGATGCTGTGTAAGTCTCGAATTCAGAACTGCTTCTCTTCTCTTTCTTTGTTGAGGAGTGAGAAGAACTCCTTGCCACAGCAAAATAAATAAATGATTGTTTTAAAGGGAACAAATTAATATATTAAAGAGATAGATTAAATGCCACGCGTTATTTGTTTCGGATCTTAAAACTTTGAGGTCAAATAGCATCGAAGTTGACATTGTCTTTTAATATTTTTCATCGTTGTTGGGGATTGAAAATATTGTTAGAACGTCGTGGGAGATGTTTTGTTTTATTATATATATATATATATTTATATATATATATTAGTTTTGCGAGGTTTTTGATATAAGATCGTGTGTCGAAACAAATATTGTTATACTTGCGGAGGATCATATTTGTGTAATAATATTGCCAGAATTAATAACAGAACACACTCACTGTTTGGTTGGTTTTCACTTCTGTGTCTTTTATATCGGTTAATTTAATATATTCGGTCCTCAATGTTACCATTGACTGACCAACGGTCAAAAATACAGATACAATATAGACACAAACACATATATATAGTCTATCAAATTTCTTTCGTTGCATATCTACAACCTCGTCAGTGGTGCTATTATGTTTCTTCCCGTTGCATTGTATGCCTACGCCATCTTTATTTAGTCTGTTTATTTATTTGTTTTTTTTTGTCTTCTCTGCGCATGCGTTTGGACAGCTAGATCCGGACTAAACCACTACTGGTTCAGTTCGGATCTAGCTGTCCAAACGGCCGGACCTCAGCCCTAGGGGTCCTGACTCTTTTCCTATTACCCACTCTACTACCCTAAGTATAGAGTACTCTGGTGCGGTATGATCCACCTGGTTCCTTACCACACTTTCTTCGTTATAATATATATATATATATATAAGGAAATGAGTTTTAATTAAATAAACGTGATGTCCTACACGGGTGAAAGTATAAGGAAAATAAATCGAAAATGCAACTGGAGTCTTTTTAAGAATATTTATTTATTTCCTTTACCGGTTTCACAGTTCATCACAATTATACTTTTGAAAATCATAAGAACTGTGAAACCGGTAAATGAAATTAATATATATTCTCAAAAAGAGTCCAGTGGCATTTTCGATTTATTTTCCTTATATATATATATATATTTATATGTGTATGTGTGTGTGTATGTGTGTGTATGTATGTGTATGTGTGTATGTGTGTGTGTGTGTGTGTGCGTCTGTAAAATTTTGATTTTTTTTTTTCTGTTCTCTGCAATCTCAGATCTGAGTTCAAATCTTTTTAGTGGAAAAAAATCCTTACATGAGAATTCAATATCTCTATCATTAATCGGTAGAGGGTCGGACATGCTTTCCACCATAGTTACGTCCCTTTACGATCTGAGTTCAAATCCGGCCGAGGTTAACTTTGCCTTTCATCCTTACGGGGTCGATAAAATAAGGTACCAGTAATGTACTGGGTAATTGCTGGCCTTAAATTACGCAAGAGAATTTCAAAGAGATGCAACTTCACAGGAGGCTGGATAATCAAACGCAGGTGTAAGTTATAATACAAGCAACAATAAAAAGTAACAACGAATGAAGCTTTTGTGACCATTCCTATACTGAAACGATTAAGCACATTCTACGATCATTTTCTGATTTGCAGTTCTTTACTTAATTCACGTTTCCAGATGAGTACTGCCGTGAGATATCAAGTGAAAGTAACTAGCTTGCACACCAGACATTGGGCTTCCCCATCATTACTGCCCGTATTACAACATATGGATATGGTCTGTTATTCTGAATTAACCAAAAAGTCTATCGTGTTTGGGATAATGTTAGACGATTTTATGCACGTAGATTACTGACGAGTCTTTGTCCTGAAAGAAGAATCACACTATAGCTGGTGCTTAACATGAAACTACGTCAAATGATAAAGGGAGATAACCATCATGTCAATTTGGTTAATTCATATGCCACACGCACGCACACATAAACACATACAAACACCCAAACACATAGACATACACATAAACACATTCATCACACATTGACACACGCACATACATCTATATATATGTGTGTGTGTGTGAAGGTGTTTGTGTGTGTGTGTGTGTGAGTGTGTGTGTGTGTGTGTTTGCGTGAGTATGTGTGTGTTTGTTTGTCATAAATTCTATACATAATCTATTGCACACGCATGCATAAATATCTAGTATTCATATGCATATATATATATATACATATATATATATATATATATATATATATATATATATATATATATATATATGCATATGTATGTGTGCGTATGTATATATGTATGTATCTATATATATATATATCTATATTGCATATGTATATATATATATATGTGTGTATATATATATATATATATACATGCATATATATATATATATATATATATATATATATATAGAGAGAGAGAGAGAGAGAGAGAGAGAGAGAGAGAGAGAGAGAGAGAGAGAGAGAGAGAGAGAGAGAGGGGGAGGGAGGAAGAAAGAGAAACATACAGAATGAGGAAGGTAGAAGCCTTGGGAGAGATGAACGAGATTAAAGTGAGAGACTTTAGTTTTAAAACAGACAAACTAGCTAGAAAGAATAAGAAAAAATGATGAAATACAAAGGAAAGATGACTGAAATATTGATAAAGAACCGTAGAGATAACGAAGAAAATACTTACATACATACATAAATATATACATATATACATACATACATATATATACATACATACATACATTTTATACATACATACATACATACATACATACATACATACATACATACATACATACATACATACATACATACATTTTATACATACATATATACATAAATACATACATACGCGATCAGTCTCATATTTTGGCGTGGGAGACTATTTATTAAATTTAAGATGAATACTCTCTCCGACAGTAATGCCACAACTACACCCAGGTTGAATAACTGGTTATTCTTCTAACTATCCCTTCTGAAGACACCTTTTATTCGAATTCGTAGAGATATCCGACTAAATACATAATTCATTTTATAAGGATTTGCTACAAACAGCATGGCTGAACACAACATCAACAAGGAAATTAAGGAAGTATCGAAGACAAATAACAAATAAGGTAATCAAACTTTATTCAGTTGTAGCTACAGAAGAAACCGAAAATGTAAATCGCATTCTCTTGGAGTTGCGAAATTAATAATGATTTATTTAATTGTTATAAAATGGCAAAAAACAATCCCTCCATTGGCTATATGAATAGAATGAAGCTACACTGGGACGAAATGCACCCAGAACTAAATTATTTCACAGCGAAACAATTACGCCATCAAGCGACGTTTGTTGAACGGAAAAACAAGATAAATATTATTAATTGTAAGTCCCCCACAACAAACATGGAATCAACAACACGTGCTACAGATCGCCATGCTACTAGACTTTCTAGCAGCCAGGTCGAACAGCGCCTTGAAACAACTATGCCTGTAAGAAATTTGACACCACCTGTACCATCTAAGTCTACCTCGAATGCTGGGGAAAATACTATCGATAATAATAATAATCTAAGAAATAATAATAATAATCGAATAAATGTGACACCACGTGTACCATCCAAGTCTACCTCGAATGTTGTAGAAAATACTATCGATAATGATAATCAAAAGTATAAACAATTGAAAATTTCCCTCAACGAAATCTTCCAGAGAGAAATTAACTCATGTATAAATATCTCTCTGGCTGAACGTGTTAAAATGACAATGGTGAATAAAAAACCCAATAATGAAATACTACGTGTTATTGACGAAATAGGGGATGAATATTTACGACGGATAAAAACCCCAACATTTTGGCAAATCAACGCCTGTTTATAAGCCTTAGCAATGACAGTGAAGCATTATCTTGGTGATAGCAGAGATATTAACAAGAACAAAACACCACCTAAAATACCATCATATATAACTAAAATAGAAAAAAAGAGTGCTGAGCTACGAAAAAACATAGGGCATGTGATAATGCTCCTTACATGCAAACAAACACAAAAAAACCTCACTCCTCACCAACAAAGAGTGAAAAATAAAATAGAGACGATGTTTGGTAACAGTAGAACCAGAACTCTCCAATATAAGCTGATCACCCTCAAACAAGAATTGAGAGCTGCTAGCGAAAATCGCCGATACCTGAAGAAGGTAGATGAGAGAAAAATGCTTAATAAAAGTTTCAGACGAAACCAAACATCAGTCTATAGAGATATGAAGGGCAAAATAATAAGTGTCACTGAGGCCCCATCCCAGAAAGACATAGATTCCTTTTGGAGAAAAATATGGGGTGAAAAGAAGAATTTCAACCAAGATGCAGTGTGGCTAAGTGAAATCCAAAAGAACCCTTGCTCCTACACTACAACAGAAACATACGAAATAAGTGAGGGTACACTTGAGACTGTGATAGGAAAACTCCAAGATAAGAAAACACCAGGAAGAGA
>OZ024742.1:135219702-135312202 GCA_964016885.1 Eledone cirrhosa
GAGGTAGAGGTAGTGATGGTGGTGTAGTGTTGTTACTGGTAGTAAGTGTGGTGAGGTAGAGGTAGTGATGGTGGTGTAGTGTTGTTACTGGTAGTAAGTGTGGTGAGGTAGAGGTAGTGATGGTGGTGTAGTGTTGTTACTGGTAGTAAGTATGGTGAGGTAGAGGTAGTGATGGTGGTGTAGTGTTGTTACTGGTAGTAAGTGTGGTGAGGTAGAGGTAGTGATGGTGGTGTAGTGTTGTTACTGGTAGTAAGTATGGTGAGGTAGAGGTAGTGATGGTGGTGTAGTGTTGTTACTGGTAGTAAGTGTGGTGAGGTAGAGGAAGTGATGGTGGTGTAGTGTTGTTACTGGTAGTAAGAGTGGTGAGGTAGAGGTAGTGATGGTGGTGTAGTGTTGTTACTGGTAGTAGTGTGGTGAAGTATAGGTAGTGATGGTGGTGTAGTGTTGTTACTGGTAGTAAGTATGGTGAGGTAGAGGTAGTGATGGTGGTGTAGTGTTGTTACTGGTAGTAAGTGTGGTGAGGTAGAGGTAGTGATGGTGGTGTAGTGTTGTTACTGGTAGTAAGTATGGTGAGGTAGAGGTAGTGATGGTGGTGTAGTGTTGTTACTGGTAGTAAGTGTGGTGAGGTAGAGGAAGTGATGGTGGTGTAGTGTTGTTACTGGTAGTAAGAGTGGTGAGGTAGAGGTAGTGATGGTGGTGTAGTGTTGTTACTGGTAGTAGTGTGGTGAAGTATAGGTAGTGATGGTGGTGTAGTGTTGTTACTGGTAGTAAGTATGGTGAGGTAGAGGTAGTGATGGTGGTGTAGTGTTGTTACTGGTAGTAAGTGTGGTGAGGTAGAGGTAGTGATGGTGGTGTAGTGTTGTTACTGGTAGTAAGTATGGTGAGGTAGAGGTAGTGATGGTGGTGTAGTGTTGTTACTGGTAGTAAGTGTGGTGAGGTAGAGGAAGTGATGGTGGTGTAGTGTTGTTACTGGTAGTAAGAGTGGTGAGGTAGAGGTAGTGATGGTGGTGTAGTGTTGTTACTGGTAGTAGTGTGGTGAAGTATAGGTAGAGATGGTGGTGTAGTGTTGTTACTGGTAGTAAGTGTGGTGATGTAGAGGTAGTAATGGTGGTGTAGTGTTGTTACTGGTAGTAAGTGTGGTGAGGTAGAGGTAGTGATGGTGGTGTAGTGTTGTTACTGGTTGTAAGTGTGGTGAGGTAGAGGTAGAGATGGTGGTGTAGTGTTGTTACTGGTAGTAAGTGTGGTGAGGTAGAGGTAGTGATGGTGGTGTAGTGCTGTTACTGGTAGTAAGTGTGGTGAGGTAGAGGTAGTGATGGTGGTGTAGTGTTGTTACTGGTAGTAAGTGTGGTGAGGTAGAGGTAGTGATGGTGGTGTAGTGTTGTTACTGGTAGTAAGTATGGTGAGGTAGAGGTAGTGATGGTGGTGTAGTGTTGTTACTGGTAGTAAGTGTGGTGAGGTAGAGGTAGTGATGGTGGTGTAGTGTTGTTACTGGTAGTAAGTGTGGTGAGGTAGAGGTAGTGATGGTGGTGTAGTGTTGTTACTGGTAGTAAGTATGGTGAGGTAGAGGTAGTGATGGTGGTGTAGTGCTGGTGTTGTAGTGTTGTTACTGGTAGTAAGAGTGGTGAGGTAGAGGTAGTGATGGTGGTGTAGTGTTGTTACTGGTAGTAGGAGTGGTGAGGTAGAGGTAGTGATGGTGGTGTAGTGTTGTTACTGGTAGTAGGAGTGGTGAGGTAGAGGTAGTGATGGTGGTGTAGTGTTGTTACTGGTAGTAAGTGTGGTGAGTTAGAGGTAGTGATGGTGGTGTAGTGTTGTTACTGGTAGTAGGAGTGGTGAGGTAGAGGTAGTGATGGTGGTGTAGTGTTGTTACTGGTAGTAAGTGTGGTGAGGTAGAGGTAGTGATGGTGGTGTAGTGTTGTTACTGGTAGTAAGTGTGGTGAGGTAGAGGTAGTGATGGTGGTGTAGTGTTGTTACTGGTAGTAAGTGTGGTGAGTAGAGGTAGTGATGGTGGTGTAGTGTTGTTACTGGTAGTAAGTGTGGTGAGGTAGAGGTAGTGATGGTGGTGTAGTGTTGTTACTGGTAGTAAGTGTGGTGAGGTAGAGGTAGTGATGGTGGTGTAGTGTTGTTACTGGTAGTAAGTGTGGTGAGGTAGAGGTAGTGATGGTGGTGTAGTGTTGTTACTGGTAGTAAGTGTGGTGAGGTAGAGGTAGTGATGGTGGTGTAATGTTGTTACTGGTAGTAGGAGTGGTGAGGTAGAGGTAGTGATGGTGGTGTAGTGTTGTTACTGGTAGTAAGAGTGGTGAGGTAGAGGTAGTGATGGTGGTGTAGTCTTGTTACTGGTAGTAAGAGTGGTGAGGTAGAGGTAGTGATGGTGGTGTAGTGTTGTTACTGGTAGTAAGAGTGGTGAGGTAGAGGTAGTGATGGTGGTGTAGTGTTGTTACTGGTAGTAAGTGTGGTGAGGTAGAGGTAGTGATGGTGGTGTAGTGTTGTTACTGGTAGTAAGTGTGGTGAGGTAGAGGTAGTGATGGTGGTGTAGTGTTGTTACTGGTAGTAAGTGTGGTGAGGTAGAGGTAGTGATGGTGGTGTAGTGTTGTTACTGGTAGTAGGTGTGGTGAGCTAGAGGTAGTGATGGTGGTGTAGTGTTGTTACTGGTAGTAAGTGTGGTGAGGTAGAGGTAGTAAGGGTGGTGTAGTGTTGTTACTGGTAGTAAGTGTGGTGAGGTAGAGGTAGTGGTGGTGGTGTAGTGTTGTTACTGGTAGTAAGTGTGGTGAGGTAGAGGTAGTGGTGGTGGTGTAGTGTTGTTACTGGTAGTAAGTGTGGTGAGGTAGAGGTAGTGATGATGGTGTAGTGTTGTTACTGGTAGTAAGAGTGGTGAGGTAGAGGTAGAGATGGTGGTGTAGTGTTGTTACTGGTAGTAAGTGTGGTGAGGTAGAGGTAGTGATGATGGTGTAGTGTTGTTACTAGTAGTAGGTGTGGTGAGGTAGAGGTAGTGATGGTGGTGTAGTGTTGTTACTGGTAGTAAGTGTGGTGAGGTAGAGGTAGTGATGGTGGTGTAGTGTTGTTACTGGTAGTAAGTGTGGTGAGGTAGGGGTAGTGACGGTGGTGTAGTGTTATTACTGGTAGTAAGAGAGGTGAGCTAGAGGTAGTGATGGTGGTGTAGTGTTGTTACTGGTAGTAAGTGTGGTGAGGTAGAGGTAGTGATGGTGGTGTAGTGTTGTTACTGGTAGTAAGTGTGGTGAGGTAGAGGTAGTGATGGTGGTGTAGTGTTGTTACTGGTAGTAAGTGTGGTGAGGTAGAGGTAGTGATGGTGGTGTAGTGTTGTTACTGGTAGTAAGTATGGTGAGGTAGAGGTAGTGATGGTGGTGTAGTGTTGTTACTGGTAGTAAGTGTGGTGAGGTAGAGGTAGTGATGGTGGTGTAGTGTTGTTACTGGTAGTAAGTATGGTGAGGTAGAGGTAGTGATGGTGGTGTAGTGTTGTTACTGGTAGTAAGTGTGGTGAGGTAGAGGTAGTGATGGTGGTGTAGTGTTGTTACTGGTAGTAAGTGTGGTGAGGTAGAGGTAGTGATGGTGGTGTAGTGTTGTTACTGGTAGTAAGTGTGGTGAGTAGAGGTAGTGATGGTGGTGTAGTGTTGTTACTGGTAGTAAGTGTGGTGAGGTAGAGGTAGTGATGGTGGTGTAGTGTTGTTACTGGTAGTAAGAGTGGTGAGGTAGAGGTAGTGATGGTGGTGTAGTGTTGTTACTGGTAGTAAGTGTGGTGAGGTAGAGGTAGTGATGGTGGTGTAGTGTTGTTACTGGTAGTAAGTGTGGTGAGGTAGAGGTAGTGATGGTGGTGTAGTGTTGTTACTGGTAGTAAGTGTGGTGAGGTAGAGGTAGTGATGGTGGTGTAGTGTTGTTACTGGTAGTAGGTGTGGTGAGCTAGAGGTAGTGATGGTGGTGTAGTGTTGTTACTGGTAGTAAGTGTGGTGAGGTAGAGGTAGTAAGGGTGGTGTAGTGTTGTTACTGGTAGTAAGTGTGGTGAGGTAGAGGTAGTGGTGGTGGTGTAGTGTTGTTACTGGTAGTAAGTGTGGTGAGGTAGAGGTAGTGATGATGGTGTAGTGTTGTTACTGGTAGTAAGAGTGGTGAGGTAGAGGTAGAGATGGTGGTGTAGTGTTGTTACTGGTAGTAAGTGTGGTGAGGTAGAGGTAGTGATGATGGTGTAGTGTTGTTACTAGTAGTAGGTGTGGTGAGGTAGAGGTAGTGATGGTGGTGTAGTGTTGTTACTGGTAGTAAGTGTGGTGAGGTAGAGGTAGTGATGGTGGTGTAGTGTTGTTACTGGTAGTAAGTGTGGTGAGGTAGGGGTAGTGACGGTGGTGTAGTGTTATTACTGGTAGTAAGAGAGGTGAGCTAGAGGTAGTGATGGTGGTGTAGTGTTGTTACTGGTAGTAAGTGTGGTGAGGTAGAGGTAGTGATGGTGGTGTAGTGTTGTTACTGGTAGTAAGTGTGGTGAGGTAGAGGTAGTGATGGTGGTGTAGTGTTGTTACTGGTAGTAAGTGTGGTGAGGTAGAGGTAGTGATGGTGGTGTAGTGCTGTTACTGGTAGTAAGTGTGGTGAGGTAGAGGTAGGGATGGTGGTGCAGTGTTGTTACTGGTAGTAAGTGTGGTGAGGTAGAGGTAGTGATGGTGGTGTAGTGTTGTTAGTGGTAGTAAGTGTGGTTAGGTAGAGGTAGTGATGGTGGTGTAGTGTTGTTACTGGTAGTAAGAGTGCTTAGGTAGAGGTAGTGATGGTGGTGTAGTGTTGTTACAGGTAGTAAGAGTGGTTAGGTAGAGGTAGTGATGGTGGTGTAGTGTTGTTACAGGTAGTAGGTGTGGTGAGGTAGAGGTAGTGATGATGGTGTAGTGTTGTTGCTGGTAGTAAGTGTGGTGAGGTAGTGGTAGTGATGGTGGTGTAGTGTTGTTACTGGTAGTAAGTGTGGTGAGGTAGAGGTAGTGATGGTGGTGTAGTGTTGTTACTGGTAGTAAGAGTGGTGAGGTAGAGGTAGTGATGGTGGTGTAGTGTTGTTACTGGTAGTAAGAGTGGTTAGGTAGAGGTAGTGATGGTGGTGTAGTGTTGTTACAGGTAGTAGGTGTGGTGAGGTAGAGGTAGTGATGATGGTGTAGTGTTGTTGCTGGTAGTAAGTGTGGTGAGGTAGTGGTAGTGATGGTGGTGTAGTGTTGTTACTGGTAGTAAGTGTGGTGAGGTAGAGGTAGTGATGGTGGTGTAGTGTTGTTACTGGTAGTAAGAGTGGTTAGGTAGAGGTAGTGATGGTGGTGTAGTGTTGTTACAGGTAGTAGGTGTGGTGAGGTAGAGGTAGTGATGATGGTGTAGTGTTGTTGCTGGTAGTAAGTGTGGTGAGGTAGTGGTAGTGATGGTGGTGTAGTGTTGTTACTGGTAGTAAGTGTGGTGAGGTAGAGGTAGTGATGGTGGTGTAGTGTTGTTACTGGTAGTAAGAGTGGTGAGGTAGAGGTAGTGATGGTGGTATAGTGTTGTTACTGGTAGTAAGAGTGGTGAGGTAGAGGTAGTGATGGTGATGTAGTGTTGTTACTGGTAGTAAGTGTGGTGAGGTAGAGGTTGTGATGGTGGTGTAGTGTTGTTACTGGTAGTAAGTGTGGTGAAGTAGAGGTACTGATGGTGGTGTAGTGTTGTTACTGGTAGTAAGAGTGGTGAGGTAGAGGTAGTGGTGGTGGTGTAGTGTTGTTACTGGTGGTAAGTGTGGCAAGGTAGAGGTAGTGATGGTGGTGTAGTGCTGTTACTGGTAGTAATTTTGTTGTGGTAGAGGTAGTGATGGTGTTGTAGTGTTGTTACTGGTAGTAAGAGTGGTGAGGTAGAGGTAGTGATGGTGGTGTAGTGTTCTTACTGGTAGTATGTGTAGTGAGGTAGAGGTAGTGATGGTGGTGTAGTGTTGTTACTGGTAGTAAGTGTGGTGAGGTAGAGGTAGTGATGGTGGTGAAGTGTTGTTACTGGTAGTAAGTGTGGTGAGGTAGAGGTAGTGATGGTGGTGTAGTGTTGTTACTGGTAGTAAGTGTGGTGAGGTAGAGGTAGTGATGGTGGTGTAATGTTGTTACTGGTAGTAAGTGTGGTGAGGTAGAGGTAGTGATGGTGGTGTAGTGTTGTTACTGGTAGTAAGTGTGGTGAGGTAGAGGTAGTGATGGTGGTGTAGTGTTGTTACTGGTAGTAAGTGTGGTGAGGTGGAGGTAGTGATGGTGGTGTAGTGCTGTTGCTGGTAGTAAGTGTGGTGAGGTAGAGGTAGTGATGATGGTGAAGTGTTGTTACTGGTAGTAAGTGTGGTGAGGTAGAGGTAGTGAAGGTGGTGTAGTGTTGTTACTGGTAGTATGTGTGGTGAGGTAGAGGTAGTGATGGTGGTGTAGTGTTGTTACTGGTAGTAAGTGTGGTGAGGTAGAGGTAGTGATGGTGGTGTAGTGTTGTTAGTGGTAGTAAGTGTGGTGAGGTAGAGGTAGTGATGGTGGTGTAGTGTTGTTACTGGTAGTAAGAGTGGTGAGGTAGAGGTAGTGATGGTGGTGTAGTGTTGTTACTGGTAGTAAGAGTGGTGAGGTAGAGGTAGTGATGGTGGTGTAGTGTTGTTACTGGTAGTAAGTGTGGTGAGGTAGAGGTAGTGATGGTGGTGTAGTGTTGTTACTGGTAGTAAGTGTGGTGAGGTAGAGGTAGTGATGGTGGTGTAGTGTTGTTACTGGTAGTAAGTGTGGTGATGTAGAGGTAGTGGTGGTGGTGTAGTGTTGTTACTGGTAGTAAGTGTGGTGAGGTAGAGGTAGTGATGATGGTGTAGTGTTGTTACTGGTAGTAAGAGTGGTGAGGTAGAGGTAGAGATGGTGGTGTAGTGTTGTTACTGGTAGTAAGTGTGGTGAGGTAGAGGCAGTGATGATGGTGTAGTGTTGTTACTAGTAGTAGGTGTGGTGAGGTAGAGGTAGTGATGGTGGTGTAGTGTTGTTACTGGTAGTAAGTGTGGTGAGGTAGAGGTAGTGATGGTGGTGTAGTGTTGTTACTGGTAGTAAGTGTGGTGAGGTAGGGGTAGTGACGGTGGTGTAGTGTTATTACTGGTAGTAAGAGTGGTTAGGTAGAGGTAGTGATGGTGGTGTAGTGTTGTTACTGGTAGTAAGTGTGGTGAGGTAGAGGTAGGGATGGTGGTGCAGTGTTGTTACTGGTAGTAAGTGTGGTGAGGTAGAGGTAGTGATGATGGTGTAGTGTTGTTGCTGGTAGTAAGTGTGGTGAGGTAGAGGTAGTGATGGTGGTGTAGTGTTGTTACTGGTAGTAAGTGTGGTGAGGTAGAGGTAGTGATGGTGGTGTAGTGTTGTTACTGGTAGTAAGTGTGGTGAGGTAGAGGTAGTGATGGTGGTGTAGTGTTGTTACTGGTAGTAAGTGTGGTGAGGTAGAGGTAGTGATGGTGGTGTAGTGTTGTTACTGGTAGTAAGTGTGGTGAGGTAGAGGTAGTGATGGTGGTGTAGTGTTGTTACTGGTAGTAAGTGTGGTGAGGTAGAGGTAGTGATGGTGGTGTAGTGTTGTTACTGGTAGTAAGTGTGGTGAGGTAGAGGTAGTGATGGTGGTGTAGTGTTGTTACTGGTAGTAAGTGTGGTGAGGTAGAGGTTGTGATGGTGGTGTAGTGTTGTTACTGGTAGTAAGTGTGGTGAGGTAGAGGTAGTGATGGTGGTGTAGTGTTGTTACTGGTAGTAAGTGTGGTGAGGTAGAGGTAGTGATGGTGGTGTAGTGTTGTTACTGGTAGTAAGTGTGGTGAAGTAGAGGTACTGATGGTGGTGTAGTGTTGTTACTGGTAGTAAGAGTGGTGAGGTAGAGGTAGTGATGGTGGTGTAGTGTTGTTACTGGTAGTAAGTCTGGTGAGGTAGAGGTAGTGATGGTGGTGTAGTGTTGTTACTGGTAGTAAGAGTGGTGAGGTAGAGGTAGTGGTAGTGGTGTAGTGTTGTTACTGGTGGTAAGTGTGGCAAGGTAGAGGTAGTGATGGTGGTGTAGTGTTGTTACTGGTAGTAAGAGTGGTGAGGTAGAGGTAGTGGTAGTGGTGTAGTGTTGTTACTGGTGGTAAGTGTGGCAAGGTAGAGGTAGTGACGGTGGTGTAGTGTTGTTACTGGTAGTAATTTTGTTGTGGTAGAGGTAGTGATGGTGGTGTAGTGTTGTTACTGGTAGTAAGTGTGGTGAGGTAGAGGTAGTGATGGTGGTGTAGTGTTGTTACTGGTAGTAGGTGTGGTGAGGTAGAGGTAGTGATGGTGTTGTAGTGTTGTTACTGGTAGTAAGAGTGGTGAGGTAGTGGTAGTGATGGTGGTGTAGTGATGGTGGTGTAGTGTTCTTACTGGTAGTATGTGTAGTGAGGTAGAGGTAGTGATGGTGGTGTAGTGTTGTTACTGGTAGTAAGTGTGGTGAGGTAGAGGTAGTGATGGTGGTGTAGTGTTGTTACTGGTAGTAAGTGTGGTGAGGTAGAGGTAGTGATGGTGTTGTAGTGTTGTTACTGGTAGTAAGTGTGGTGAGGTATAGGTAGTGATGGTGTTGTAGTGTTGTTACTGGTAGTAAGAGTGGTGAGGTAGTGGTAGTGATGGTGGTGTAGTGATGGTGGTGTAGTGTTCTTACTGGTAGTATGTGTAGTGAGGTAGAGGTAGTGATGGTGGTGTAGTGTTGTTACTGGTAGTAAGTGTGGTGAGGTAGAGGTAGTGATGGTGGTGAAGTGTTGTTACTGGTAGTAAGTGTGGTGAGGTAGAGGTAGTGATGGTGGTGTAGTGTTGTTACTGGTAGTAAGTGTGGTGAGGTAGAGGTAGTGATGGTGGTGTAATGTTGTTACTGGTAGTAAGTGTGGTGAGGTAGAGGTAGTGATGGTGGTGTAGTGTTGTTACTGGTAGTAAGTGTGGTGAGGTAGAGGTAGTGATGGTGGTGTAGTGTTGTTACTGGTAGTAAGTGTGGTGAGGTGGAGGTAGTGATGGTGGTGTAGTGCTGTTGCTGGTAGTAAGTGTGGTGAGGTAGAGGTAGTGATGATGGTGAAGTGTTGTTACTGGTAGTATGTGTGGTGACGTAGTGGTAGTGAAGGTGGTGTAGTGTTGTTACTGGTAGTATGTGTGGTGAGGTAGAGGTAGTGATGGTGGTGTAGTGTTGTTACTGGTAGTAAGTGTGGTGAGGTGGAGGTAGTGATGGTGGTGTAGTGCTGTTGCTGGTAGTAAGTGTGGTGAGGTAGAGGTAGTGATGGTGGTGTAGTGTTGTTACTGGTAGTAAGTGTGGTGACGTAGTGGTAGTGAAGGTGGTGTAGTGTTGTTACTGGTAGTATGTGTGGTGAGGTAGAGGTAGTGATGGTGGTGTAGTGTTGTTACTGGTAGTAAGTGTGGTGAGGTAGAGGTAGTGATGGTGGTGTAGTGTTGTTAGTGGTAGTAAGTGTGGTGAGGTAGAGGTAGTGATGGTGGTGTAGTGTTGTTACTGGTAGTAAGAGTGGTGAGGTAGAGGTAGTGATCGTGGTGTAGTGTTGTTACTGGTAGTAAGAGTGGTGAGGTAGAGGTAGTGATGGTGGTGTAGTGTTGTTACTGGTAGTAAGTGTGGTGAGGTAGAGGTAGTGATGGTGGTGTAGTGTTGTTACTGGTAGTAAGTGTGGTGAGGTAGAGGTAGTGATGGTGGTGTAGTGTTGTTACTGGTAGTAAGTGTGGTGATGTAGAGGTAGTGATGTTGGTGTCATGTTGTTACTGGTAGTAGGAGTGGTGAGGTAGAGGTGGTGGTGTAGTGTTGTTACTGGTAGTAGGAGTGGTGAGGTAGAGGTAGTGATGGTTGTGTAGTGTTGTTACTGGTAGTAAGTGTGGTGAAGTAGAGGTAGTGATGGTGGTGTAGTGTTGTTACTGGTAGTAAGTGGGTGAGGTAGAGGTAGTGATGGTGGTGTAGTGTTGTTACTGGTAGTAAGTGTGGTGAGATAGAGGTAGTGATGGTGGTGTAGTGTTGTTACTGGTAGTAGGAGTGGTGAGGTAGATGTGGATGTGTAGTGTTGTTACTGGTAGTAGGAGTGGTGAGGTAGAGGTAGTGATGTTATGTAGTGTTGTTACTGGTAGTAAGTGTGGTGAGGTAGAGGTAGTGATGGTGGTGTAGTGTTGTTACTGGTAGTAGGAGTGGTGAGGTAGAGATGGTGGTGTAGTGTTGTTACTGGTAGTAGGAGTGGTGAGGTAGAGGTAGTGATGGTGGTGTAGTGCTGTTACTGGTAGTAGGAGTGGTGAGGTAGAGATGGTGGTGTAGTGTTGTTACTGGTAGTAGGAGTGGTGAGGTAGAGGTAGTGATGGTGGTGTAGTGTTGTTACTGGTAGTAGGAGTGGTGAGGTAGAGATGGTGGTGTAGTGTTGTTACTGGTAGTAGGAGTGGTGAGGTAGAGGTAGTGATGGTGGTGTAGTGTTGTTACTGGTAGTAGGAGTGGTGAGGTAGAGATGGTGGTGTAGTGTTGTTACTGGTAGTAGGAGTGGTGAGGTAGAGGTAGTGATGGTGGTGTAGTGTTGTTACTGGTAGTAAGTGTGGTGAGGTAGAGGTAGTGATGTTGTTACTGGTAGTAGGTGTGGTGAGGTATAGGTAGTGATGGTGGTGTAGTGTTGTTACTGGTAGTAAGTGTGGTGAGGTAGAGGTAGCGATGGTGGTGTTGTGTTGTTACTGGTAGTAAGTGTGGTGAGATAGAGGTAGTGATGGTGGTGTATTGCTGTTACTGGTAGTAAGTGTGGTGAGGTAGAGGTAGGGATGGTGGTGCAGTGTTGTTACTGGTAGTAAGTGTGGTGAGGTAGAGGTAGTGATGGTGGTGTAGTGTTGTTACTGGTAGTAAGTGTGGTGAGGTAGAGGTAGTGATGGTGGTGTAGTGTTGTTACTGGTAGTAAGTGTGGTGAGGTAGAGGTAGTGATGGTGGTGTAGTGTTGTTACTGGTAGTAAGTGTGGTGAGGTAGAGGTATTGATGGTGGTGTAGTGTTGTTACTGGTAGTAAGTGTGGTGAGGTAGAGGTAGTGATGGTGGTGTAGTGTTGTTACTGGTAGTAAGTGTGGTGAGGTAGAGGTAGTGATGGTGGTGTAGTGCTGTTACTGGTAGTAAGTGTGGTGAGGTAGAGGTAGGGATGGTGGTGCAGTGTTGTTACTGGTAGTAAGTGTGGTGAGGTAGAGGTAGTGATGGTGGTGTAGTGTTGTTACTGGTAGTAAGTGTGGTGAGGTAGAGGTAGTGATGGTGGTGTAGTGTTGTTACTGGTAGTAAGTGTGGTGAGGTAGAGGTAGTGATGGTGGTGTAGTGTTGTTACTGGTAGTAAGTGTGGTGAGGTAGAGGTAGTGATGGTGGTGTAGTGTTGTTACTGGTAGTAAGTGTGGTGAGGTAGAGGTAGTGATGGTGGTGTAGTGTTGTTACTGGTAGTAAGTGTGGTGAGGTATAGGTAGTGATGGTGGTGTAGTGTTGTTACAGGTAGTAGGTGTGGTGAGGTAGAGGTAGTGATGGTGGTGTAGTGTTGTTACTGGTAGTAAGAGTGCTAAGTAGAGGTAGTGATGGTGGTGTAGTGTTGTTACTGGTAGTAGGATTGGTGAGGTAGAGGTAGTGATGGTGGTGTAGTGTTGTTACTGGTAGTAAGTGTGGTGAGGTAGAGGTTGTGATGGTGGTGTAGTGTTGTTACTGGTAGTAAGAGTGGTGAGGTAGAGGTAGTGGTGGTGGTGTAGTGTTGTTACTGGTGGTAAGTGTGGCAAGGTAGAGGTAGTGATGGTGGTGTAGTGCTGTTACTGGTAGTAATTTTGTTGAGGTAGAGGTAGTGATGGTGGTGTAGTGTTGTTACTGGTAGTAAGTGTGGTGAGGTAGAGGTTGTGATGGTGGTGTAGCGTTGTTACTGGTAGTAAGTGTGGTGAAGTAGAGGTACTGATGGTGGTGTAGTGTTGTTACTGGTAGTAAGAGTGGTGAGGTAGAGGTAGTGGTGGTGGTGTAGTGTTGTTACTGGTGGTAAGTGTGGCAAGGTAGAGGTAGTGATGGTGGTGTAGTGTTGTTACTGGTAGTAATTTTGTTGAGGTAGAGGTAGTGATGGTGGTGTAGTGTTGTTACTGGTAGTAAGTGTGGTGAAGTAGAGGTACTGATGGTGGTGTAGTGTTGTTACTGGTAGTAAGAGTGGTGAGGTAGAGGTAGTGGTGGTGGTGTAGTGTTGTTACTGGTGGTAAGTGTGGCAAGGTAGAGGTAGTGATGGTGGTGTAGTGCTGTTACTGGTAGTAATTTTGTTGAGGTAGAGGTAGTGATGGTGGTGTAGTGTTGTTACTGGTAGTAAGTGTGGTGAGGTATAGGTAGTGATGGTGTTGTAGTGTTGTTACTGGTAGTAAGTGTGGTGAGGTATAGGTAGTGATGGTGTTGTAGTGTTGTTACTGGTAGTAAGAGTGGTGAGGTAGTGGTAGTGATGGTGGTGTAGTGATGGTGGTGTAGTGTTCTTACTGGTAGTATGTGTAGTGAGGTAGAGGTAGTGATGGTGGTGTAGTGTTGTTACTGGTAGTAAGTGTGGTGAGGTAGAGGTAGTGATGGTGGTGTAGTGTTGTTACTGGTGGTAAGTGTGGTTAGGTAGAGGTAGTGATGGTGCTGTAGTGATGGTGGTGTAGTGTTGTTACTGGTAGTAAGAATGGTGAGGTAGAGGTAGTGATGGTGGTGTAGTGATGGTGGTGTAGTGTTGTTACTGGTAGTAAGAATGGTGTGGTAGAGGTACTGATGGTGGTGTAGTGATGGTGGTGTAGTGTTGTTACTGGTAGTAAGTGTGGTGAGGTAGAGGTAGTGATGGTGGTGTAGTGTTGTTACTGGTAGTAAGAATGGTGAGGTAGAGGTAGTGATGGTGGTGTAGTGATGGTGGTGTAGTGTTGTTACTGGTAGTAAGTGTGGTGAGGTAGAGGTAGTGATGGTGGTGTAGTGTTGTTACTGGTAGTAAGTGTGGTGAGGTAGAGGTAGTGATGGTGGTGTAGTGTTGTTACTGGTAGTAAGAGTGGTGAGGTAGAGGTAGTGATGGTGGTGTAGTGTTGTTACTGGTGGTAAGTGTGGCAAGGTAGAGGTAGTGATGGTGGTGTAGTGCTGTTACTGGTAGTAAGTGTGGTGAGGTAGAGGTTGTGATGGTGGTGTAGTGTTGTTACTGGTGGTAAGTGTGGCAAGGTAGAGGTAGTGATGGTGGTGTAGTGTTGTTACTGGTAGTAAGTGTGGTGAGGTAGAGGTAGTGATGGTGGTGTAGTGTTGTTACTGGTAGTAGGATTGGTGAGGTAGAGGTAGTGATGGTGGTGTAGTGTTGTTACTGGTAGTAAGTGTGGTGAGGTAGAGGTTGTGATGGTGGTGTAGTGTTGTTACTGGTAGTAAGAGTGGTGAGGTAGAGGTAGAGGTGGTGGTGTAGTGTTGTTACTGGTAGTAAGTGTGGCAAGGTAGAGGTAGTGATGGTGGTGTAGTGTTGTTACTGGTAGTAAGTGTGGTGAGGTAGAGGTAGTGATGGTGGTGTAGTGTTGTTACTGGTAGTAAGTGTGGTGAGGTAGAGGTAGTGATGGTGGTGTAGTGTTGTTACTGGTAGTAAGTGTGGTGATGTAGAGGTAGTGATGGTGGTGTCATGTTGTTAATGGTAGTAGGAGTGGTGAGGTAGAGGTGGTGGTGTAGTGTTGTTACTGGTAGTAGGAGTGGTGAGGTAGAGGTAGTGATGGTGGTGTAGTGTTGTTACTGGTAGTAAGTGGGTGAGGTAGAGGTAGTGATGGTGGTGTAGTGTTGTTACTGGTAGTAAGTGTGGTGAGATAGAGGTAGTGATGGTGGTGTAGTGTTGTTACTGGTAGTAGGAGTGGTGAGGTAGAGGTGGTGGTGTAGTGTTGTTACTGGTAGTAGGAGTGGTGAGGTAGAGGTAGTGATGGTGGTGTAGTGTTGTTACTAGTAGTAAGTGTGGTGAGGTAGAGGTAATGATGGTGGTGTAGTGTTGTTACTGGTAGTAGGAGTGGTGAGGTAGAGATGGTGGTGTAGTGTTGTTACTGGTAGTAGGAGTGGTGAGGTAGAGGTAGTGATGGTGGTGTAGTGCTGTTACTGGTAGTAGGAGTGGTGAGGTAGAGATGGTGGTGTAGTGTTGTTACTGGTAGTAGGAGTGGTGAGGTAGAGGTAGTGATGGTGGTGTAGTGTTGTTACTGGTAGTAGGAGTGGTGAGGTAGAGATGGTGGTGTAGTGTTGTTACTGGTAGTAGGAGTGGTGAGGTCGAGGTAGTGATGGTGGTGTAGTGTTGTTACTGGTAGTAGGAGTGGTGAGGTAGAGGTAGTGATGGTGGTGTAGTGTTGTTACTGGTAGTAAGTGTGGTGAGGTAGAGGTAGTGATGTTGTTACTGGTAGTAGGTGTGGTGAGGTATAGGTAGTGATGGTGGTGTAGTGTTGTTACTGGTAGTAAGTGTGGTGAGGTAGAGGTAGCGATGGTAGTGTAGTGTTGTTACTGGTAGTAAGTGTGGTGAGGTAGAGGTAGTCATGGTGGTGTAGTGTTGTTACTGGTAGTAAGTTTGGTGAGGTAGAGGTAGTGATGGTGGTATAGTGTTGTTACTGGTAGTAAGTGTGGTGAGGTAGAGGTAGTGATGGTGGTGTAGTGTTGTTACTGGTAGTAAGTGTGGTTAGGTAGAGGTAGTGATGGTGCTGTAGTGATGGTGGTGTAGTGTTGTTACTGGTAGTAAGAATGGTGAGGTAGAGGTAGTGATGGTGGTGTAGTGATGGTGGTGTAGTGTTGTTACTGGTAGTAAGAATGGTGAGGTAGAGGTAGTGATGGTGGTGTAGTGATGGTGGTGTAGTGTTGTTACTGGTAGTAAGTGTGGTGAGGTAGAGGTAGTGATGGTGGTGTAGTGTTGTTACTGGTAGTAAGTGTGGTGAGGTAGAGGTAGTGATGGTGGTGTAGTGTTGTTACTGGTAGTAAGAATGGTGAGGTAGAGGTGGTGATGGTGGTGTAGTGTTGTTACTGGTAGTAAGAATGGTGAGGTAGAGGTAGTGATGGTGGTGTAGTGATGGTGGTGTAGTGTTGTTACTGGTAGTAAGTGTGGTGAGGTAGAGGTAGTGATGGTGGTGTAGTGTTGTTACTGGTAGTAAGTGTGGTGAGGTAGAGGTAGTGATGGTGGTGTAGTGTTGTTACTTGTAGTAGGATTGGTGAGGTAGAGGTAGTGATGGTGGTGTAGTGTTGTTAGTGGTAGTAAGTGTGGTGAGGTAGAGGTAGTGGTGGTGGTGTAGTGTTGTTACTGGTAGTAAGTGTGGCAAGGTAGAGGTAGTGATGGTGGTGTAGTGCTGTTACTGGTAGTAAGTGTGGTGAGGTAGAGGTAGTGATGGTGGTATAGTGTTGTTACTGGTAGTAAGTGTGGTGATGTAGAGGTAGTGATGGTGGTGTAGTGTTGTTACTGGTAGTAAGTGTGGTGAGGTATAGGTAGTGATGGTGTTGTAGTGTTGTTACTGGTAGTAAGAGTGGTGAGGTAGTGGTAGTGATGGTGGTGTAGTGATGGTGGTGTAGTGTTCTTACTGGTAGTATGTGTAGTGAGGTAGAGGTAGTGATGGTGGTGTAGTGTTGTTACTGGTAGTAAGTGTGGTTAGGTAGAGGTAGTGATGGTGGTGTAGTGTTGTAACTGGTAGTAAGTGTGGTGAGGTAGAGGTAGTGATGGTGGTGTAGTGTTGTTACTGGTAGTAAGTGTGGTGAGGTAGAGGTAGTGATGGTGGTGTAATGTTGTTACTGGTAGTAAGTGTGGTGAGGTAGAGGTAGTGATGGTGGTGTAGTGTTGTTACTGGTAGTAAGTGTGGTGAGGTAGAGGTAGTGATGGTGGTGTAGTGTTGTTACTGGTAGTAAGTGTGGTGAGGTAGAGGTAGTGATGGTGGTGTAGTGTTGTTACTGGTAGTAGGAGTGGTGAGGTAGAGATGGTGGTGTAGTGTTGTTACTGGTAGTAGGAGTGGTGAGGTAGAGGTAGTGATGGTGGTGTAGTGTTGTTACTGGTAGTAGGAGTGGTGAGGTAGAGATGGTGGTGTAGTGTTGTTACTGGTAGTAGGGAGTGGTGAGGTAGAGGTAGTGATGGTGGTGTAGTGTTGTTACTGGTAGTAGGAGTGGTGAGGTAGAGATGGTGGTGTAGTGTTATTACTGGTAGTAGGAGTGGTGAGGTAGAGGTAGTGATGGTGGTGTAGTGTTGTTACTGGTAGTAAGTGTGGTGAGGTAGAGGTAGTGATGTTGTTACTGGTAGTTATTGTGGTGAGGTATAGGTAGTGATGGTGGTGTAGTGTTGTTACTGGTGGTAAGTGTGGTGAGGTAGAGGTAGCGATGGTGGTGTAGTGTTGTTACTGGTGGTAAGTGTGGTGAGGTAGAGGTAGCGATGGTGGTGTAGTGTTGTTACTGGTAGTAAGTGTGGCGAGGTAGAGGTAGTCATGGTGGTGTAGTGTTGTTACTGGTAGTAAGTGTGGTGAGGTAGAGGTTGTGATGGTGGTATAGTGTTGTTACTGGTAGTAAGTGTGGTGAGGTAGAGGTAGTGATGGTGGTGTAGTGTTGTTACTGGTAGTAAGTGTGGTTAGGTAGAGGTAGTGATGGTGCTGTAGTCATGATGGTGTAGTGTTGTTACTGGTAGTAAGAATGGTGAGGTAGAGGTAGTGATGGTGGTGTAGTGATGTTGGTGTAGTGTTGTTACTGGTAGTAAGCGTGGTGAGGTAGAGGTAGTGATGGTGGAGTAGTGTTGTTACTGGTAGTAAGAATGGTGAGGTAGAGGTAGTGATGGTGGTGTAGTGATGGTGGTGTAGTGTTGTTACTGGTAGTAAGTGTGGTGAGGTAGAGGTAGTGATGGTGGTGTAGTGTTGTTACTGGTAGTAAGTGTGGTGAGGTAGAGGTAGTGATGGTGGTGTAGTGTTGTTACTGGTAGTAAGAGTGGTGAGGTAGAGGTAGTGATGGTGGTGTAGTGTTGTTACTGGTAGTAGGATTGGTGAGGTAGAGGTAGTGATGGTGGTGTAGTGTTGTTACTGGTAGTAAGTCTGGTGAGGTAGAGGTAGTGATGGTGTTGTAGTGTTGTTACTGGTAGTAAGAGTGGTGAGGTAGTGGTAGTGATGGTGGTGTAGTGATGGTGGTGTAGTGTTCTTACTGGTAGTATGTGTAGTGAGGTAGAGGTAGTGATGGTGGTGTAGTGTTGTTACTGGTAGTAAGAGTGGTGAGGTAGAGGTAGTGATGGTGGTGTAGTGTTGTTACTGGTAGTAAGTGTGGTGAGGTAGAGGTAGTGATGGTGTTGTCATGTTGTTACTGGTAGTAGGAGTGGTGAGGTAGAGGTGGTGGTGTAGTGTTGTTACTGGTAGTAAGTGTGGTGAGGTAGAGGTAGTGATGATGGTGTAGTGTTGTTACTGGTAGTAAGTGTGGTGAGGTAGAGGTAGTGATGGTGGTGTAGTGTTGTTACTGGTAGTAAGAGTGGTGAGGTAGAGGTAGTGATGGTGGTGTAGTGTTGTTACTGGTAGTAAGTGTGGTGAGGTAGAGGTAGTGATGGTGGTGTAGTGTTGTTACTGGTAGTAAGTGTGGTGAGGTAGAGGTAGTGATGGTGGTGTAGTGTTGTTACTGGTAGTAAGTGTGGTGAGGTAGAGGTAGTGATGGTGTTGTCATGTTGTTACTGGTAGTAGGAGTGGTGAGGTAGTGATGGTGGTGTAGTGTTGTTACTGGTAGTAGGAGTGGTGAGGTAGAGATGGGGTGTAGTGTTTTTACTGGTAGTAGGAGTGGTGAGGTAGAGGTAGTGATGGTGGTGTAGTGTTGTTACTGGTAGTAGGAGTGGTGAGGTAGAGATGGTGGTGTAGTATTGTTACTGGTAGTAGGAGTGGTGAGGTAGAGATGGGGTGTAGTGTTTTTACTGGTAGTAGGAGTGGTGAGGTAGAGGTAGTGATGGTGGTGTAGTGTTGTTACTGGTAGTAAGTGTGGTGAGGTAGAGGTAGCGATGGTGGTGTAGTGTTGTTACTGGTAGTAAGTGTGGTGAGGTAGAGTTAGCGATGGTGGTGTAGTGTTGTTACTGGTAGTAAGTGTGGTAAGGTAGAGGTAGTCATGGTGGTGTAGTGTTGTTACTGGTAGTAAGTGTGGTGAGGTAGAGGTAGTGATTGTGGTATAGTGTTGTTACTGGTAGTAAGTGTGGTGAGGTAGAGGTAGTGATGGTGGTGTAGTGTTGTTACTGGTAGTAAGTGTGGTTAGGTAGAGGTAGTGATGGTGGTGTAGTGATGGTGGTGTAGTGTTGTTACTGGTAGTAAGAATGGTGAGGTAGAGGTAGTGATGGTGGTGTAGTGATGGTGGTGTAGTGTTGTTACTGGTAGTAAGAATGGTGAGGTAGAGGTAGTGATGGTGGTGTAGTGTTGTTACTGGTAGTAAGAATGGTGAGGTAGAGGTAGTGATGGTGGTGTAGTGATGGTGGTGTAGTGTTGTTACTGGTAGTAAGTGTGGTGAGGTAGAGGGGGTGATGGTGGTGTAGTGTTGTTACTGGTAGTAAGTGTGGTGAGGTAGAGGTAGTGATGGTGGTGTAGTGTTGTTACTGGTAGTAAGAGTGGTGAGGTAGAGGTAGTGATGGTGGTATAGTGTTGTTACTGGTAGTGAGTGTGGTGAAGTAGAGGTAGTGATGGTGGTGTAGTGTTGTTACTGGTAGTAAGTGTGGTGAGGTAGAGGTAGTGATGGTGGTGTAGTGTTGTTACTGGGAGTAGGAGTGGTGAGGTAGAAATAGTGATGGTGGTGTAGTGTTGTTACTGGTAGTAAGTGTGGTGAGTTAGAGGTAGTGATGGTGGTGTAGTCTTGTTACTGGTAGTAAGAGTGGTGAGGT
This sequence comes from Eledone cirrhosa, assembly GCA_964016885.1. Taxonomy (NCBI): domain Eukaryota; kingdom Metazoa; phylum Mollusca; class Cephalopoda; order Octopoda; family Eledonidae; genus Eledone; species Eledone cirrhosa. The sequence continues at coordinate 135,238,447 of OZ024742.1, forward strand.
AGAGGTAGTGATGGTGGTGTAGTGTTGTTACTGGTAGTAAGAGTGGTGAGGTAGAGGTAGTGATGGTGGTGTTGTGTTGTTACTGGTAGTAAGAGTGGTGAGGTAGAGGTAGTGATGGTGGTGTAGTGTTGTTACTGGTAGTAAGTGTGGTGAGGTAGAGGTAGTGATGGTGGTGTAGTGTTGTTACTGGTAGTAAGTGTGGTGAGGTAGAGGTAGTGATGGTGGTGTAGTGTTGTTAGTGGTAGTAAGTGTGGTGAGGTAGAGGTAGTGGTGGTGGTGTAGTGTTGTTACTGGTAGTAAGTGTGGCAAGGTAGAGGTAGTGATGGTGGTGTAGTGCTGTTACTGGTAGTAAGTGTGGTGAGGTAGAGGTAGTGATGGTGGTATAGTGTTGTTACTGGTAGTAAGTGTGGTGAGGTATAGGTAGTGATGGTGTTGTAGTGTTGTTACTGGTAGTAAGAGTGGTGAGGTAGTGGTAGTGATGGTGGTGTAGTGATGGTGGTGTAGTGTTCTTACTGGTAGTATGTGTAGTGAGGTAGAGGTAGTGATGGGGGTGTAGTGTTGTTACTGGTAGTAAGTGTGGTTAGGTAGAGGTAGTGATGGTGGTGTAGTGTTGTAACTGGTAGTAAGTGTGGTGAGGTAGAGGTAGTGATGGTGGTGTAGTGTTGTTACTGGTAGTAAGTGTGGTGAGGTAGAGGTAGTGATGGTGGTGTAATGTTGTTACTGGTAGTAAGTGTGGTGAGGTAGAGGTAGTGATGGTGGTGTAGTGTTGTTACTGGTAGTAAGTGTGGTGAGGTAGAGGTAGTGATGGTGGTGTAGTGTTGTTACTGGTAGTAAGTGTGGTGAGGTAGAGGTAGTGATGGTGGTGTAGTGTTGTTACTGGTAGTAGGAGTGGTGAGGTAGAGATGGTGGTGTAGTGTTGTTACTGGTAGTAGGAGTGGTGAGGTAGAGGTAGTGATGGTGGTGTAGTGTTGTTACTGGTAGTAAGTGTGGTGAGGTAGAGGTAGTGATGGTGGTGTAGTGTTGTTACTGGTAGTAGGAGTGGTGAGGTAGAGATGGTGGTGTAGTGTTGTTACTGGTAGTAGGAGTGGTGAGGTAGAGGTAGTGATGGTGGTGTAGTGTTGTTACTGGTAGTAAGTGTGGTGAGGTAGAGGTAGTGATTGTGGTGTAGTGTTGTTACTGGTAGTAAGTGTGGTGAGGTAGAGGTAGTGATGGTGGTGTAGTGTTGTTACTGGTAGTAGGAGTGGTGAGGTAGAGATGGTGGTGTAGTGTTGTTACTGGTAGTAGGAGTGGTGAGGTAGAGGTAGTGATGGTGGTGTAGTGCTGTTACTGGTAGTAGGAGTGGTGAGGTAGAAATGGTGGTGTAGTGTTGTTACTGGTAGTAGGAGTGGTGAGGTAGAGGTAGTGATGGTGGTGTAGTGTTGTTACTGGTAGTAGGAGTGGTGAGGTAGAGATGGTGGTGTAGTGTTGTTACTGGTAGTAGGAGTGGTGAGGTAGAGGTAGTGATGGTGGTGTAGTGTTGTTACTAGTAGTAGGAGTGGTGAGGTAGAGATGGTGGTGTAGTGTTATTACTGGTAGTAGGAGTGGTGAGGTAGAGGTAGTGATGGTGGTGTAGTGTTGTTACTGCTAGTAAGTGTGGTGAGGTAGAGGTAGTGATGTTGTTACTGGTAGTTATTGTGGTGAGGTATAGGTAGTGATGGTGGTGTAGTGTTGTTACTGGTGGTAAGTGTGGTGAGGTAGAGGTAGCGATGGTGGTGTAGTGTTGTTACTGGTAGTAAGTGTGGTGAGGTAGAGGTAGCGATGGTGGTGTAGTGTTGTTACTGGTAGTAAGTGTGGTGAGGTAGAGGTAGTCATGGTGGTGTAGTGTTGTTACTGGTAGTAAGTGTGGTGAGGTAGAGGTAGTGATGGTGGTATAGTGTTGTTACTGGTAGTAAGTGTGGTGAGGTAGAGGTAGTGATGGTGGTGTAGTGTTGTTACTGGTAGTAAGTGTGGTTAGGTAGAGGTAGTGATGGTGCTGTAGTCATGATGGTGTAGTGTTGTTACTGGTAGTAAGAATGGTGAGGTAGAGGTAGTGATGGTGGTGTAGTGATGTTGGTGTAGTGTTGTTACTGGTAGTAAGCGTGGTGAGGTAGAGGTAGTGATGGTGGAGTAGTGTTGTTACTGGTAGTAAGAATGGTGAGGTAGAGGTAGTGATGGTGGTGTAGTGATGGTGGTGTAGTGTTGTTACTGGTAGTAAGTGTGGTGAGGTAGAGGTAGTGATGGTGGTGTAGTGTTGTTACTGGTAGTAAGTGTGGTGAGGTAGAGGTAGTGATGGTGGTGTAGTGTTGTTACTGGTAGTAAGAGTGGTGAGGTAGAGGTAGTGATGGTGGTGTAGTGTTGTTACTGGTAGTAGGATTGGTGAGGTAGAGGTAGTGATGGTGGTGTAGTGTTGTTACTGGTAGTAAGTGTGGCAAGGTAGAGGTAGTGATGGTGGTGTAGTGCTGTTACTGGTAGTAATTTTGTTGAGGTAGAGGTAGTGATGGTGTTGTAGTGTTGTTACTGGTAGTAAGTGTGGTGAGGTATAGGTAGTGATGGTGTTGTAGTGTTGTTACTGGTAGTAAGAGTGGTGAGGTAGTGGTAGTGATGGTGGTGTAGTGATGGTGGTGTAGTGTTCTTACTGGTAGTATGTGTAGTGAGGTAGAGGTAGTGATGGTGGTGTAGTGTTGTTACTGGTAGTAAGTGTGGTGAGGTAGAGGAAGTGATGGTGGTGAAGTGTTGTTACTGGTAGTAAGTGTGGTGAGGTAGAGGTAGTGATGGTGGTGTAGTGTTGTTACTGGTAGTAGGAGTGGTGAGGTAGAGGTTGTGATGGTGGTGTAGTGTTGTTACTGGTAGTAAGTGTGGTGAGGTAGAGGTAGTGATGATGGTGTAGTGTTGTTACTGGTAGTAAGTGTGGTGAGGTAGAGGTAGTGATGGTGGTGTAGTGTTGTTACTGGTAGTAAGAGTGGTGAGGTAGAAGTAGTGATGGTGGTGTAGTGTTGTTACTGGTAGTAGGTGTGGTGAGGTAGAGGTAGTGATGGTGGTGTAGTGTTGTTACTGGTAGTAAGTGTGGTTAGGTAGAGGTAGTGATGGTGGTGTAGTGTTGTTACTGGTAGTAAGAGTGGTGAGGTAGAGGTAGTGATGGTGGTGTAGTGTTGTTACTGGTAGTAAGTGTGGTGAGGTAGAGGTAGTGATGGTGGTGTAGTGTTGTTACTGGTAGTAAGTGTGGTGAGGTAGAGGTAGTGATGATGGTGTAGTGTTGTTACTGGTAGTAAGTGTGGTGAGGTAGAGGTAGTGATGGTGGTGTAGTGTTGTTACTGGTAGTAAGAGTGGTGAGGTAGAGGTAGTGATGGTGGTGTAGTGTTGTTACTGGTAGTAAGTGTGGTGAGGTATAGGTAGTGATGGTGTTGTAGTGTTGTTACTGGTAGTAAGAGTGGTGAGGTAGTGGTAGTGATGGTGGTGTAGTGATGGTGGTGTAGTGTTCTTACTGGTAGTATGTGTAGTGAGGTAGAGGTAGTGATGGTGGTGTAGTGTTGTTACTGGTAGTAAGTGTGGTGAGGTAGAGGAAGTGATGGTGGTGAAGTGTTGTTACTGGTAGTAAGTGTGGTGAGGTAGAGGTAGTGATGGTGGTGTAGTGTTGTTACTGGTAGTAGGAGTGGTGAGGTAGAGGTTGTGATGGTGGTGTAGTGTTGTTACTGGTAGTAAGTGTGGTGAGGTAGAGGTAGTGATGATGGTGTAGTGTTGTTACTGGTAGTAAGTGTGGTGAGGTAGAGGTAGTGATGGTGGTGTAGTGTTGTTACTGGTAGTAAGAGTGGTGAGGTAGAAGTAGTGATGGTGGTGTAGTGTTGTTACTGGTAGTAGGTGTGGTGAGGTAGAGGTAGTGATGGTGGTGTAGTGTTGTTACTGGTAGTAAGTGTGGTTAGGTAGAGGTAGTGATGGTGGTGTAGTGTTGTTACTGGTAGTAAGAGTGGTGAGGTAGAGGTAGTGATGGTGGTGTAGTGTTGTTACTGGTAGTAAGTGTGGTGAGGTAGAGGTAGTGATGGTGGTGTAGTGTTGTTACTGGTAGTAAGTGTGGTGAGGTAGAGGTAGTGATGATGGTGTAGTGTTGTTACTGGTAGTAAGTGTGGTGAGGTAGAGGTAGTGATGGTGGTGTAGTGTTGTTACTGGTAGTAAGAGTGGTGAGGTAGAGGTAGTGATGGTGGTGTAGTGTTGTTACTGGTAGTAAGTGTGGTGAGGTAGAGGTAGTGATGGTGGTGTAGTGTTGTTACTGGTAGTAAGTGTGGTGAGGTAGAGGTAGTGATGGTGGTGTAGTGTTGTTACTGGTAGTAAGTGTGGTGAGGTAGAGGTAGTGATGGTGTTGTCATGTTGTTACTGGTAGTAGGAGTGGTGAGGTAGTGATGGTGGTGTAGTGTTGTTACTGGTAGTAGGAGTGGTGAGGTAGAGATGGGGTGTAGTGTTTTTACTGGTAGTAGGAGTGGTGAGGTAGAGGTAGTGATGGTGGTGTAGTGTTGTTACTGGTAGTAGGAGTGGTGAGGTAGAGATGGTGGTGTAGTGTTGTTACTGGTAGTAGGAGTGGTGAGGTAGAGGTAGTGATGGTGGTGTAGTGTTGTTACTGGTAGTAAGTGTGGTGAGGTAGAGGTAGTGATGTTGTTACTGGTAGTAGGTGTGGTGAGGTATAGGTAGTGATGGTGGTGTAGTGTTGTTACTGGTAGTAAGTGTGGTGAGGTAGAGGTAGCGATGGTGGTGTAGTGTTGTTACTGGTAGTAAGTGTGGTGAGGTAGAGGTAGCGATGGTGGTGTAGTGTTGTTACTGGTAGTAAGTGTGGTAAGGTAGAGGTAGTGATGGTGGTGTAGTGTTGTTACTGGTAGTAAGTGTGGTGAGGTAGAGGTAGTGATTGTGGTATAGTGTTGTTACTGGTAGTAAGTGTGGTGAGGTAGAGGTAGTGATGGTGGTGTAGTGTTGTTACTGGTAGTAAGTGTGGTTAGGTAGAGGTAGTGATGGTGGTGTAGTGATGGTGGTGTAGTGTTGTTACTGGTAGTAAGAATGGTGAGGTAGAGGTAGTGATGGTGGTGTAGTGATGGTGGTGTAGTGTTGTTACTGGTAGTAAGAATGGTGAGGTAGAGGTAGTGATGGTGGTGTAGTGTTGTTACTGGTAGTAAGAATGGTGAGGTAGAGGTAGTGATGGTGGTGTAGTGATGGTGGTGTAGTGTTGTTACTGGTAGTAAGTGTGGTGAGGTAGAGGGAGTGATGGTGGTGTAGTGTTGTTACTGGTAGTAAGTGTGGTGAGGTAGAGGGAGTGATGGTGGTGTAGTGTTGTTACTGGTAGTAAGTGTGGTGAGGTAGAGGTAGTGATGGTGGTGTAGTGTTGTTACTGGTAGTAAGAGTGGTGAGGTAGAGGTAGTGATGGTGGTATAGTGTTGTTACTGGTAGTGAGTGTGGTGAAGTAGAGGTAGTGATGGTGGTGTAGTGTTGTTACTGGTAGTATGTGTGGTGAGGTAGAGGTAGCGATGGTGGTGTAGTGTTGTTACTGGTAGTATGTGTGGTGAGGTAGAGGTAGCGATGGTGGTGTAGTGTTGTTACTGGTAGTAAGAGTGGTGAGGTAGAGGTAGTGATGGTGGTGTTGTGTTGTTACTGGTAGTAAGAGTGGTGAGGTAGAGGTAGTGATGGTGGTGTAGTGTTGTTACTGGTAGTAAGTGTGGTGAGGTAGAGGTTGTGATGGTGGTGTAGTGTTGTTACTGGTAGTAAGTGTGGTGAGGTAGAGGTAGTGATGGTGGTGTAGTGTTTTTACTGGTAGTAAGTGTGGTGAGGTAGAGGTTGTGATGGTGGTGTAGTGTTGTTACTGGTAGTAAGTGTGGTGAGGTAGAGGTAGTGATGGTGGTGTAGTGTTGTTACTGGTAGTAGGTGTGGTGAGGTAGAGGTAGTGATGGTGGTGTAGTGTTGTTACTGGTAGTAAGTGTGGTGAGGTAGAGGTAGTTATGGTGGTGTAGTGTTGTTACTGGTAGTAAGAGTGTTGAGGTAGATGTAGTGATGATGGTGTAGTGTTGTTACTAGTAGTAAGTGTGGTGAGATAGAGGTAGTGATGGTGGTGTAGTGTTGTTACTGGTAGTAAGAGTGTTGAGGTAGATGTAGTGATGATGGTGTAGTGTTGTTACTAGTAGTAAGTGTGGTGATGTAGAGGTAGAGGTGGTGGTGTAGTGTTGTTACTGGTAGTATGTGTGGTGAAGTAGAGGTAGTGATGGTGTTGTAGTTTTGTTACTGGTAGTAAGAGTGGTGAGGTAGAGGTAGTGATGGTGGCGTAGTGTTGTTACTGGTAGTATGTGTGGTGAGGTAGAGGTAGCGATGGTGGTGTAGTGTTGTTACTGGTAGTATGTGTGGTGAGGTAGAGGTAGCGATGGTGGTGTAGTGTTGTTACTGGTAGTAAGTGTGGTGAGGTAGGGGTAGTGATGGTGGTGTAGTGTTGTTACTGGTAGTAAGAGTGGTAAGGTAGAGCTAGAGATGGTGGTGTAGTGTTGTTACTGGTAGTAAGTGTGGTGAGGTAGAGGTAGTGATGGTGTTGTAGTTTTGTTACTGGTAGTAAGAGTGGTGAGGTAGAGGTAGCGATGGTGGTGTAGTGTTGTTACTGGTAGTATGTGTGGTGAGGTAGAGGTAGCGATGGTGGTGTAGTGTTGTTACTGGTAGTAAGTGTGGTGAGGTAGGAGTAGTGATGGTGGTGTAGTGTTGTTACTGGTAGTAAGTGTGGTGAGGTAGACGTAGTGATGGTGGTGTAGTGTTGTTACTGGTAGTAAGTGTGGTGAGGTAGAGGTAGTGATGGTGGTGTAGTGTTGTTACTGGTAGTAAGAGTGGTGAGGTAGAGCTAGTGATGGTGGTGTAGTTTTGTTACTGGTAGTAAGAGTGGTGAGATAGAGGTAGTGATGGTGTTGTAGTCTTGTTACTGGTAGTAAGAGTGGTTAGGTAGAGGTAGTGATGGTGGTGTAGTGATGGTGGTGTAGTGTTGTTACTGGTAGTAAGTGTGGTGAGGTAGAGGTAGTGATGGTGGTGTAGTGTTGTTACTGGTAGTAAGAGTGGTGAGGTAGAGGTAGTGATGGTGGTGTAGTGTTGTTACTGGTAGTAGGTGTGGTGGGGTAGATGTAGTGATGGTGGTGTAGTGTTGTTACTGGTAGTAGGAGTGGTGAGGTAGAGGTAGTGATGGTGGTGTAGTGATGGTGTTGTAGTGTTGTTACTCGTAGTAAGAATGGTGAGGTAGAGGTAGTGATGGTGGTGTAGTGTTGTTACTGGTAGTAAGTGTGGTGAGGTAGTGGTAGTGATGGTGGTGTAGTGTTGTTACTGGTAGTAAGTGTGGTGAGGTAGAGGTAGTGATGGTGGTGTAGTGTTGTTACTGGTAGTAGGTGTGGTGGGGTAGATGTAGTGATGGTGGTGTAGTGTTGTTACTGGTAGTAGGAGTGGTGAGGTAGAGGTAGTGATGGTGGTATAGTGTTGTTACTGGTAGTAAGTGTGGTGAAGTAGAGGTACTGATGGTGGTGTAGTGTTGTTACTGGGAGTAGGAGTGGTGAGGTAGAAGTAGTGATGGTGGTGTAGTGTTGTTACTGGTAGTAAGAGTGGTGAGGTAGAGGTAGTGATGGTGGTGTAGTGTTGTTACTGGTAGTAAGAGTGGTGATGTAGTGGTAGTGATGGTGGTGTAGTGTTGTTACTGGTAGTAAGTGTGGTGAGGTAGAGGTAGTTATGGTGGTGTAGTGTTGTTACTGGTAGTAAGTGTGGTGAGGTAGAGGTAGTGATGGTGGTGTAGTGTTGTTACTGTTAGTAGGTGTGGTGAGGTAGAGGTAGTGATGATGGTGTAGTGTTGTTACTGGTAGTAAGTGTGGTAAGGTAGAGGTAGTGATGGTGGTGTAGTGTTGTTACTGGTAGTAAGTGTGGTGAGGTAGAGGTAGTGATGGTGGTGTAGTGTTGTTACTGGTAGTAAGTGTGGTGAGGTAGAGGTAGTGATGGTGGTGTAGTGTTGTTACTGGTAGTAAGAGTGGTGAGGTAGAGGTTGTGGTGGTGGTGTAGTGTTGTTACTGGTAGTAAGTGTGGTGAGGTAGAGGTAGTGATGGTGGTGTAGTGCTGTTACTGGTAGTAATTTTGTTGAGGTAGAGGTAGTGATGGTGGTGTAGTGTTGTTACTGGTAGTAAGTGTGGTGAGGTAGAGGTAGTGATGGTGGTGTAGTGTTGTTAGTGGTAGTAAGTGTGGTGAGATAGAGGTAGTGATGGTGGTGTAGTGTTGTTACTGGTAGTAAGAGTGGTGAGGTAGAGGTAGTGATGGTGGTGTAGTGTTGTTACTGGTAGTAAGAGTGGTGAGGTAGAGGTAGTGATGGTGGTGTAGTGTTGTTACTGGTAGTAAGTGTGGTGAGGTAGAGGTAGTGATGGTGGTGTAGTGTTGTTACTGGTAGTAAGTGTGGTGAGGTAGAGGTAGTGATGGTGGTGTAGTGTTGTTACTGGTAGTAAGTGTGGTGATGTAGAGGTAGTGATGGTGGTGTCATGTTGTTACTGGTAGTAGGAGTGGTGAGGTAGAGGTGGTGGTGTAGTGTTGTTACTGGTAGTAGGAGTGGTGACGTAGAGGTAGTGATGGTGGTATAGTGTTGTTACTGGTAGTAGGAGTGGTGAGGTAGAGGTAGTGATGGTGGTGTAGTGTTGTTACTGGTAGTAAGTGGGTGAGGTAGAGGTAGTGATGGTGGTGTAGTGTTGTTACTGGTAGTAAGTGTGGTGAGATAGAGGTAGTGATGGTGGTGTAGTGTTGTTACTGGTAGTAGGAGTGGTGAGGTAGAGGTGGTGGTGTAGTGTTGTTACTGGTAGTAGGAGTGGTGAGGTAGAGGTAGTGATGGTGGTGTAGTGTTGTTACTGGTAGTAAGTGTGGTGAGGTAGAGGTAGTGATGGTGGTGTAGTGTTGTTACTGGTAGTAGGAGTGGTGAGGTAGAGATGGTGGTGTAGTGTTGTTACTGGTAGTAGGAGTGGTGAGGTAGAGGTAGTGATGGTGGTGTAGTGCTGTTACTGGTAGTAGGAGTGGTGAGGTAGAGATGGTGGTGTAGTGTTGTTACTGGTAGTAGGAGTGGTGAGGTAGAGGTAGTGATGGTGGTGTAGTGTTGTTACTGGTAGTAGGAGTGGTGAGGTAGAGATGGTGGTGTAGTGTTGTTACTGGTAGTAGGAATGGTGAGGTAGAGGTAGTGATGGTGGTGTAGTGTTGTTACTGGTAGTAGGAGTGGTGAGGTAGAGATGGTGGTGTAGTGTTGTTACTGGTAGTAGGAGTGGTGAGGTAGAGGTAGTGATGGTGGTGTAGTGTTGTTACTGGTAGTAAGTGTGGTGAGGTAGAGGTAGCGATGGTGGTGTAGTGTTGTTACTGGTAGTAAGTGTGCTGAGGTAGAGGTAGCGATGGTGGTGTAGTGTGGTTACTGGTAGTAAGTGTGGTGAGGTAGAGGTAGTCATGGTGGTGTAGTGTTGTTACTGGTAGTAAGTGTGGTGAGGTAGAGGTAGTGATGGTGGTATAGTGTTGTTACTGGTAGTAAGTGTGGTGAGGTAGAGGTAGTGATGGTGGTGTAGTGTTGTTACTGGTAGTAAGTGTGGTTAGGTAGAGGTAGTGATGGTGCTGTAGTGATGGTGGTGTAGTGTTGTTACTGGTAGTAAGAATGGTGAGGTAGAGGTAGTGATGGTGGTGTAGTGATGGTGGTGTAGTGTTGTTACTGGTAGTAAGAATGGTGAGGTAGAGGTAGTGATGGTGGTGTAGTGATGGTGGTGTTGTGTTGTTACTGGTAGTAAGTGTGGTGAGGTAGAGGTAGTGATGGTGGTGTAGTGTTGTTACTGGTAGTAAGAATGGTGAGGTAGAGGTAGTGATGGTGGTGTAGTGTTGTTACTGGTAGTAAGTGTGGTGAGGTAGAGGTAGTGATGGTGGTGTAGTGTTGTTACTGGTAGTAAGTGTGGTGAGGTAGAGGTAGTGATGGTGGTGTAGTGTTGTTACTGGTAGTAAGTGTGGTGAGGTAGAGGTAGTGATGGTGGTGTAGTGTTGTTACTGGTAGTAAGAGTGGTGAGGTAGAGGTAGTGATGGTGGTGTAGTGTTGTTACTGGTAGTAGGATTGGTGAGGTAGAGGTAGTGATGGTGGTGTAGTGTTGTTACTGGTAGTAAGTGTGGTGAGGTAGAGGTTGTGATGGTGGTGTAGTGTTGTTACTGGTAGTAAGAGTGGTGAGGTAGAGGTAGTGGTGGTGGTGTAGTGTTGTTACTGGTAGTAAGTGTGGCAAGGTAGAGGTAGTGATGGTGGTGTAGTGTTGTTACTGGTAGTAAGTGTGGTGAGGTAGAGGTAGTGATGGTGGTGTAGTGTTGTTACTGGTAGTAAGTGTGGTGAGGTAGAGGTAGTGATGGTGGTGTAGTGTTGTTACTGGTAGTAAGTGTGGTGATGTAGAGGTAGTGATGGTGGTGTCATGTTGTTACTGGTAGTAGGAGTGGTGAGGTAGAGGTGGTGGTGTAGTGTTGTTACTGGTAGTAGGAATGGTGAGGTAGAGGTAGTGATGGTGGTGTAGTGTTGTTACTGGTAGTAAGTGTGGTGAGGTAGAGGTAGTGATGGTGGTGTAGTGTTGTTACTGGTAGTAAGTGGGTGAGGTAGAGGTAGTGATGGTGGTGTAGTGTTGTTACTGGTAGTAAGTGTGGTGAGATAGAGGTAGTGATGGTGGTGTAGTGTTGTTACTGGTAGTAGGAGTGTTGAGGTAGAGGTGCTGGTGTAGTGTTGTTACTGGTAGTAGGAGTGGTGAGGTAGAGGTAGTGATGGTGGTGTAGTGTTGTTACTGGTAGTAAGTGTGGTGAGGTAGAGGTAGTGATGGTGGTGTAGTGTTGTTACTGGTAGTAGGAGTGGTGAGGTAGAGATGGTGGTGTAGTGTTGTTACTGGTAGTAGGAGTGGTGAGGTAGAGGTAGTGATGGTGGTGTAGTGCTGTTACTGGTAGTAGGAGTGGTGAGGTAGAGATGGTGGTGTAGTGTTGTTACTGGTAGTAGGAGTGGTGAGGTAGTGGTAGTGATGGTGGTGTAGTGTTGTTACTGGTAGTAGGAGTGGTGAGGTAGAGATGGTGGTGTAGTGTTGTTACTGGTAGTAGGAGTGATGAGGTAGAGGTAGTGATGGTGGTATAGTGTTGTTACTGGTAGTAAGTGTGGTGAGGTAGAGGTAGTGATGGTGGTGTAGTGTTGTTACTGGTAGTAAGTGTGGTTAGGTAGAGGTAGTGATGGTGCTGTAGTGATGGTGGTGTAGTGTTGTTACTGGTAGTAAGAATGGTGAGGTAGAGGTAGTGATGGTGGTGTAGTGATGGTGGTGTAGTGATGGTGGTGTAGTATTGTTACTGGTAGTAAGTGTGGTGAGGTAGAGGTAGTGATGGTGGTGTAGTGTTGTTACTGGTAGTAAGTGTGGTGAGTTAGAGGTAGTGATGGTGGTGTAGTGTTGTTACTGGTAGTAAGTGTGGTGAGGTAGAGGTAGTGATGGTGGTGTAGTGTTGTTACTGGTAGTAAGAGTGGTGAGGTAGAGGTAGTGATGGTGGTGTAGTGTTGTTACTGGTAGTAGGATTGGTGAGGTAGAGGTAGTGATGGTGTTGTAGTGTTGTTACTGGTAGTAAGTGTGGTGAGGTAGAGGTAGTGATGGTGGTGTAGTGTTGTTACTGGTAGTAAGTGTGGTGAGGTAGAGGTAGTGATGGTGGTGTAGTGTTGTTACTGGTAGTAAGTGTGGTGAGGTAGAGGTAGTGATGGTGGTGTAGTGTTGTTACTGGTAGTAAGTGTGGCAAGGTAGAGGTAGTGATGGTGGTGTAGTGTTGTTACTGGTAGTAAGAGTGGTTAGGTAGAGGTAGTGATGGTGGTGTAGTGTTGTTACTGGTAGTAAGTGTGGTGAGGTAGAGGTAGTGACGGTGGTGTAGTGTTGTTACTGGTAGTAAGTGTGGTGAGGTAGAGGTAGTGGTGGTTGTGTAGTGTTGTTACTGGTAGTAAGTGTGGTGAGGTAGAGGTAGTGATGGTGGTGTAGTGTTGTTACTGGTAGTAAGTGTGGCAAGGTAGAGGTAGTGATGGTGGTGTAGTGTTGTTACTGGTAGTAAGTGTGGTGAGGTAGAGGTAGTGACGGTGGTGTAGTGTTGTTACTGGTAGTAAGTGTGGTGAGGTAGAGGTAGTGATGGTGGTGTAATGTTGTTACTGGTAGTAAGTGTGGTGAGGTAGAGGTAGTGATGGTGGTGTAGTGTTGTTACTGGTAGTAAGTGTGGTGAGGTAGAAGTAGTGATGGTGGTGTAGTGTTGTTACTGGTAGTAGGTGTGGTGAGGTAGAGGTAGTGATGGTGGTGTAGTGTTGTTACTGGTAGTAAGTGTGGTGAGGTAGAGGTAGTGATGGTGGTGTAATGTTGTTACTGGTAGTAAGTGTGGCAAGGTAGAGGTAGTGATGGTGGTGTAGTGTTGTTACTGGTAGTAGGAGTGGTGAGGTAGAGGTAGTGATGGTGGTGTAGTGTTGTTACTGGTAGTAATTTTGTTGAGGTAGAGGTAGTGATGGTGTTGTAGTGTTGTTACTGGTAGTAAGTGTGGTGAGGTATAGGTAGTGATGGTGGTGTAGTGATGTTACTGGTAGTAGGTGTGGTGAGGTAGAGGTAGTGATGGTGGTGTAGTGTTGTTACTGGTAGTAAGTGTGGTTAGGTAGAGGTAGTGATGGTGGTGTAGTGTTGTTACTGGTAGTAAGTGTGGTGAGGTAGAGGTAGTGATGGTGGTGTAGTGATGGTGGTGTAGTGTTGTTACTGGTAGTAAGTGTGGTGAGGTAGAGGTAGTGATGGTGGTGTAATGTTGTTACTGGTAGTAAGTGTGGTGAGGTAGAGGTAGTGATGGTGGTGTAGTGTTGTTACTGGTAGTAAGTGTGGTGAGGTAGAGGTAGTGATGGTGGTGTAGTGTTGTTACTGGTAGTAAGTGTGGTGAGGTGGAGGTAGTGATGGTGGTGTAGTGCTGTTGCTGGTAGTAAGTGTGGTGAGGTAGAGGTAGTGTTGATGGTGAAGTGTTGTTACTGGTAGTAAGTGTGGTGACGTAGTGGTAGTGAAGGTGGTGTAGTGTTGTTACTGGTAGTATGTGTAGTGAGGTAGAGGTAGTGATGGTGGTGTAGTGTTGTTACTGGTAGTAAGTGTGGTGAGGTAGAGGTAGTGATGGTGGTGTAGTGTTGTTAGTGGTAGTAAGTGTGGTGAGGTAGAGGTAGTGATGGTGGTGTAGTGTTGTTACTGGTAGTAAGAGTGGTGAGGTAGAGGTAGTGATGGTGGTGTAGTGTTGTTACTGGTAGTAAGAGTGGTGAGGTAGAGGTAGTGATGGTGGTGTAGTGTTGTTACTGGTAGTAAGTGTGGTGAGGTAGAGGTAGTGATGGTGGTGTAGTGTTGTTACTGGTAGTAAGTGTGGTGAGGTAGAGGTAGTGATGGTGGTGTAGTGTTGTTACTGGTAGTAAGTGTGGTGAGGTAGAGGTAGTGATGGTGGTGTGATGTTGTTACTGGTAGTAGGAGTGGTGAGGTAGAGGTAGTGATGGTGGTGTAGTGTTGTTACTGGTAGTAAGTGTGGTGAGGTAGAGGTAGTGATGGTGGTGTAGTGTTGTTACTGGTAGTAAGTGTGGTGAGGTAGAGGTAGTGATGGTGGTGTAGTGTTGTTACTGGTAGTAAGTGTGGTGAGATAGAGGTAGTGATGGTGGTGTAGTGTTGTTACAGGTAGTAGGAGTGGTGAGGTAGAGGTGGTGGTGTAGTGTTGTTACTGGTAGTAGGAGTGGTGAGGTAGAGGTAGTGATGGTGGTGTAGTGTTGTTACTGGTAGTAAGTGTGGTGAGGTAGAGGTAGTGATGGTGGTGTAGTGTTGTTACTGGTAGTAGGAGTGGTAAGGTAGAGATGGTGGTGTAGTGTTGTTACTGGTAGTAGGAGTGGTGAGGTAGAGGTAGTGATGGTAGTGTAGTGCTGTTACTGGTAGTAGGAGTGGTGAGGTAGATTTGGTGGTGTAGTGTTGTTACTGGTAGTAGGAGTGGTGAGGTAGAGGTAGTGATGGTGGTGTAGTGTTGTTACTGGTAGTAGGAGTGGTGAGGTAGAGATGGTGGTGTAGTGTAGTTACTGGTAGTAGTGGTGGTGAGGTAGAGGTAGTGATGGTGGTGTAGTTCTGTTACTGGTAGTAGGAGTGGTGAGGTAGAGATGGTGGTGTAGTGTTGTTACTGGTAGTAGGAGTGGTGAGGTATAGGTAGTGATGGTGGTGTAGTGTTGTTACTGGTAGTAAGTGTGGTGAGGTAGAGGTAGTGATGTTGTTACTGGTAGTAGGTGTGGTGAGGTATAGGTAGTGATGGTGGTGTAGTGTTCTTACTGGTAGTAAGTGTGGTGAGGTAGAGGTAGCGATGGTGGTGTAGTGTTGTTACTGGTAGTAAGTGTGGTGAGGTAGAGGTAGCGATGGTGGTGTAGTGTTGTTACTGGTAGTAAGTGTGGTAAGGTAGAGGTAGTCATGGTGATGTAGTGTTGTTACTGGTAGTAAGTGTGGTGAGGTAGAGGTAGTGATGGTTGTATAGTGTTGTTACTGGTAGTAAGTGTGGTGAAGTAGAGGTAGTGATGGTGGTGTAGTGTTGTTACTGGTAGTAAGTGTGGTTAGGTAGAGGTAGTGATGGTGGTGTAGTGATGGTGGTGTAGTGTTGTTACTGGTAGTAAGAATGGTGAGGTAGAGGTAGTGATGGTGGTGTAGTGATGGTGGTGTAGTGTTGTTACTGGTAGTAAGAATGGTGAGGTAGAGGTAGTGATGGTGGTGTAGTGATGGTGGTGTAGTGTTGTTACTGGTAGTAAGTGTGGTGAGGTAGAGGTAGTGATGGTGGTGTAGTGTTGTTACTGGTAGTAAGAATGGTGAGGTAGAGGTAGTGATGGTGGTGTAGTGATGGTGGTGTAGTGTTGTTACTGGTAGTAAGTGTGGTGAGGTAGAGGTAGTGATGGTGGTGTAGTGTTGTTACTGGTAGTAAGTGTGGTGAGGTAGAGGTAGTGATGGTGGTGTAGTGTTGTTACTGGTAGTAAGAGTGCTGAGGTAGAGGTAGTGATGGTGGTATAGTGTTGTTACTGGTAGTAAGTGTGGTGAGGTAGAGGTAGTGATGGTGGTGTAGTGTTGTTACTGGTAGTAAGTGTGGTGAGGTAGAGGTAGTGATGGTGGTGTAGTGTTGTTACTGGGAGTAGGAGTGGTGAGGTAGAAGTAGTGATGGTGGTGTAGTGTTGTTACTGGTAGTAAGTGTGGTGAGGTAGAGGTAGTGATGGTGGTGTAGTCTTGTTACTGGTAGTAAGAGTGGTGAGGTAGAGGTAGTGATGGTGGTGTAGTGTTGTTACTGGTAGTAAGAGTTGTGAGGTAGAGGTAGTGATGGTGGTGTAGTGTTGTCACTGGTAGTAAGAGTGGTGAGGTAGAGGTAGTGATGGTGGTGTAGTGTTGTTACTGGTAGTAAGTGTGGTGAGGTAGAGGTAGTGATGGTGGTGTAGTGTTGTTACTGGTAGTAAGTGTGGTGAGGTAGAGGTAGTGATGGTGGTGTAGTGTTGTTACTGGTAGTAAGTCTGGTGAGGTAGAGGTTGTGATGATGGTGCAGTGTTGTTACTGGTAGTAAGTGTGGTGAGGTAGAGGTAGTGATGGTGGTGTAGTGTTGTTACTGGTAGTAGGTGTGGTGAGGTAGAGGTAGTGATGGTGGTGTAGTGTTGTTACTGGTAGTAAGTGTGGTGAGGTAGAGGTAGTTATGGTGGTGTAGTGTTGTTACTGGTAGTAGGAGTGGTGAAGTAGAGGTTGTGATGGTGGTGTAGTGTTGTTACTGGTAGTAAGTGTGGTGAGGTAGAGGTAGTGATGGTGGTGTAGTGTTGTTACTGGTAGTAGGAGTGGTGAGGTAGAGGTAGTGATGGTGGTGTAGTGTTGTTACTGGTAGTAAGTGTGGTGAGGTAGAGGTAGTGATGGTGGTGTAGTGTTGTTACTGGTAGTAAGTGAGGTGAGGTAGTGGTAGTGATGGTGGTGTAGTGTTGTTACTGGTAGTAAGTGTGGTGAGGTAGAGGTAGTGATGGTGGTGTAGTGTTGTTACTGGTAGTAAGAGTGGTGAGGTAGAGGTAGTGATGATGGTGTAGTGTTGTTACTAGTAGTAAGTGTGGTGAAGTAGAGGTAGTGATGGTGTTGTAGTTTTGTTACTGGTAGTAAGAGTGGTGAGGTAGAGGTAGTGATGGTGGCGTAGTGTTGTTACTGGTAGTATGTGTGGTGAGGTAGAGGTAGCGATGGTGGTGTAGTGTTGTTACTGGTAGTATGTGTGGTGAGGTAGGGGTAGTGATGCTGGTGTAGTGTTGTTACTGGTAGTATGTGTGGTGAGGTAGAGGTAGCGATGGTGGTGTAGTGTTGTTACTGGTAGTAAGTGTGGTGAGGTAGGGGTAGTGATGCTGGTGTAGTGTTGTTACTGGTAGTAAGTGTGGTGAGGTAGAAGTAGTGATGGTGGTGTAGTGTTGTTAATGTTAGTAAGTGTGGTGAGGTAGAAGTAGTGATGGTGGTGTAGTGTTGTTACTGGTAGTAAGAGTGGTAAGGTAGAGCTAGAGATGGTGGTATAGTGTTGTTACTGGTAGTAAGTGTGGTGAGGTAGAGGTAGTGATGGTGGTGTAGTGTTGTTACTGGTAGTAAGTGTGGTGAGGTAGAGGTAGTGATGGTGGTGTAGTGTTGTTACTGGTAGTAAGAGTGGTGAGGTAGAGGTAGTGATGATGGTGTAGTGTTGTTACTAGTAGTAAGTGTGGTGAAGTAGAGGTAGTGATGGTGTTGTAGTTTTGTTACTGGTAGTAAGAGTGGTGAGGTAGAGGTAGTGATGGTGGCGTAGTGTTGTTACTGGTAGTATGTGTGGTGAGGTAGAGGTAGCGATGGTGGTGTAGTGTTGTTACTGGTAGTATGTGTGGTGAGGTAGAGGTAGCGATGGTGGTGTAGTGTTGTTACTGGTAGTAAGTGTGGTGAGGTAGGGGTAGTGATGCTGGTGTAGTGTTGTTACTGGTAGTAAGTGTGGTGAGGTAGAAGTAGTGATGGTGGTGTAGTGTTGTTACTGGTAGTAAGTGTGGTGAGGTAGAAGTAGTGATGGTGGTGTAGTGTTGTTACTGGTAGTAAGAGTGGTAAGGTAGAGCTAGAGATGGTGGTATAGTGTTGTTACTGGTAGTAAGTGTGGTGAGGTAGAGGTAGTGATGGTGGTGTAGTGTTGTTACTGGTAGTAAGTGTGGTGAGGTAGAGGTAGTGATGGTGGTGTAGTGTTGTTACTGGTAGTAAGTGTGGTGTGGTAGGGGTAGTGATGGTGGTGTAGTGTTGTTACTCGTAGTAAGTGTGGTGCGTTAGAGGTAGTGATGGTGTTGTAGTTTTGTTACTGGTAGTAAGAGTGGTGAGGTAGAGGTAGTGATGGTGTTGTAGTCTTGTTACTGGTAGTAAGTGTGGTGAGGTAGAGGTAGTGATGGTGGTGTAGTGATGGTGGTGTAGTGTTGTTACTGGTAGTAAGTGTGGTGAGGTAGAGGTAGTGATGGTGGTGTAGTGTTGTTACTGGTAGTAAGTGTGGTGAGGTAGTGGTAGTGATGGTGGTGTAGTGTTGTTACTGGTAGTAAGTGTGGTGAGGTAGAGGTAGTGATGGTGGTGTAGTGTTTTTACTGGTAGTAAGAGTGGTGAGGTAGAGGTAGTGATGGTGGTGTAGTGTTGTCACTGGTAGTAAGAGTGGTGAGGTAGAGGTAGTGATGGTGGTGTAGTGTTGTTACTGGTAGTAAGTGTGGTGAGGTAGAGGTAGTGATGGTGGTGTAGTGTTGTTACTGGTAGTAAGTGTGGTGTGGTAGGGGTAGTGATGGTGGTGTAGTGTTGTTACTCGTAGTAAGTGTGGTGAGGTAGAAGTAGTGATGGTGGTGTAGTGTTGTTACTGGTAGTAAGTGTGGTGCGTTAGAGGTAGTGATGGTGTTGTAGTTTTGTTACTGGTAGTAAGAGTGGTGAGGTAGAGGTAGTGATGGTGTTGTAGTCTTGTTACTGGTAGTAAGTGTGGTGAGGTAGAGGTAGTGATGGTGGTGTAGTGATGGTGGTGTAGTGTTGTTACTGGTAGTAAGTGTGGTGAGGTAGTGGTAGTGATGGTGGTGTAGTGTTGTTACTGGTAGTAAGTGTGGTGAGGTAGAGGTAGTGATGGTGGTGTAGTGTTGTTACTGGTAGTAAGAGTGGTGAGGTAGAGGTAGTGATGGTGGTGTAGTGTTGTCACTGGTAGTAAGAGTGGTGAGGTAGAGGTAGTGATGGTGGTGTAGTGTTGTTACTGGTAGTAAGTGTGGTGAGGTAGAGGTAGTGATGGTGGTGTAGTGTTGTTACTGGGAGTAGGAGTGGTGAGGTAGAAGTAGTGATGGTGGTGTAGTGTTGTTACTGGTAGTAAGTGTGGTGAGGTAGAGGTAGTGATGGTGGTGTAGTGTTGTTACTGGTAGTAGGATTGGTGAGGTAGAGGTAGTGATGGTGGTGTAGTGTTGTTACTGGTAGTAAGTGTGGTGAGGTAGAGGTTGTGATGGTGGTGTAGTGTTGTTACTGGTAGTAAGAGTGGTGAGGTAGAGGTAGTGGTGGTGGTGTAGTGTTGTTACTGGTAGTAAGTGTGGCAAGGTAGAGGTAGTGATGGTGGTGTAGTGTTGTTACTGGTAGTAAGTGTGGTGAGGTAGAGGTAGTGATGGTGGTGTAGTGTTGTTACTGGTAGTAAGTGTGGTGAGGTAGAGGTAGTGATGGTGGTGTAGTGTTGTTACTGGTAGTAAGTGTGGTGATGTAGAGGTAGTGATGGTGGTGTCATGTTGTTACTGGTAGTAGGAGTGGTGAGGTAGAGGTGGTGGTGTAGTGTTGTTACTGGTAGTAGGAATGGTGAGGTAGAGGTAGTGATGGTGGTGTAGTGTTGTTACTGGTAGTAAGTGTGGTGAGGTAGAGGTAGTGATGGTGGTGTAGTGTTGTTACTGGTAGTAAGTGGGTGAGGTAGAGGTAGTGATGGTGGTGTAGTGTTGTTACTGGTAGTAAGTGTGGTGAGATAGAGGTAGTGATGGTGGTGTAGTGTTGTTACTGGTAGTAGGAGTGTTGAGGTAGAGGTGCTGGTGTAGTGTTGTTACTGGTAGTAGGAGTGGTGAGGTAGAGGTAGTGATGGTGGTGTAGTGTTGTTACTGGTAGTAAGTGTGGTGAGGTAGAGGTAGTGATGGTGGTGTAGTGTTGTTACTGGTAGTAGGAGTGGTGAGGTAGAGATGGTGGTGTAGTGTTGTTACTGGTAGTAGGAGTGGTGAGGTAGAGGTAGTGATGGTGGTGTAGTGCTGTTACTGGTAGTAGGAGTGGTGAGGTAGAGATGGTGGTGTAGTGTTGTTACTGGTAGTAGGAGTGGTGAGGTAGTGGTAGTGATGGTGGTGTAGTGTTGTTACTGGTAGTAGGAGTGGTGAGGTAGAGATGGTGGTGTAGTGTTGTTACTGGTAGTAGGAGTGGTGAGGTAGAGGTAGTGATGGTGGTATAGTGTTGTTACTGGTAGTAAGTGTGGTGAGGTAGAGGTAGTGATGGTGGTGTAGTGTTGTTACTGGTAGTAAGTGTGGTTAGGTAGAGGTAGTGATGGTGCTGTAGTGATGGTGGTGTAGTGTTGTTACTGGTAGTAAGAATGGTGAGGTAGAGGTAGTGATGGTGGTGTAGTGATGGTGGTGTAGTGATGGTGGTGTAGTATTGTTACTGGTAGTAAGTGTGGTGAGGTAGAGGTAGTGATGGTGGTGTAGTGTTGTTACTGGTAGTAAGTGTGGTGAGGTAGAGGTAGTGATGGTGGTGTAGTGTTGTTACTGGTAGTAAGTGTGGTGAGGTAGAGGTAGTGATGGTGGTGTAGTGTTGTTACTGGTAGTAAGAGTGGTGAGGTAGAGGTAGTGATGGTGGTGTAGTGTTGTTACTGGTAGTAGGATTGGTGAGGTAGAGGTAGTGATGGTGGTGTAGTGTTGTTACTGGTAGTAAGTGTGGTGAGGTATAGGTAGTGATGGTGTTGTAGTGTTGTTACTGGTAGTAAGTGTGGTGAGGTAGAGGTAGTGACGGTGGTGTAGTGTTGTTACTGGTAGTAAGTGTGGTGAGGTATAGGTAGTGATGGTGTTGTAGTGTTGTTACTGGTAGTAAGTGTGGTGAGGTAGAGGTAGTGATGGTGGTGTAGTGTTGTTACTGGTAGTAAGTGTGGTGAGGTATAGGTAGTGATGGTGTTGTAGTGTTGTTACTGGTAGTAAGTGTGGTGAGGTAGAGGTAGTGATGGTGGTGTAGTGTTGTTACTGGTAGTAAGTGTGGCAAGGTAGAGGTAGTGATGGTGGTGTAGTGTTGTTACTGGTAGTAAGAGTGGTGAGGTAGAGGTTGTGATGGTGGTATAGTGTTGTTACTGGTAGTAATTTTGTTGAGGTAGAGGTAGTGATGGTGTTGTAGTGTTGTTACTGGTAGTAGGTGTGGTGAGGTAGAGGTAGTGATGGTGGTGTAGTGATGTTACTGGTAGTAGGTGTGGTGAGGTAGAGGTAGTGATGGTGGTGTAGTGTTGTTACTGGTAGTAAGTGTGGTTAGGTAGAGGTAGTGATGGTGGTGTAGTGTTGTTACTGGTAGTAAGTGTGGTGAGGTAGAAGTAGTGATGGTGGTGTAGTGTTGTTACTGGTAGTAAGTGTGGTGAGGTAGAGGTAGTGATGGTGGTGTAGTGTTGTTACTGGTAGTAAGAGTGGTGAGGTAGAGGTAGTGATGGTGGTGTAGTGTTGTTACTGGTAGTAAGTGTGGTGAGGTAGAGGTAGTGATGGTGGTGTAGTGTTGTTACTGGTAGTAAGAGTGGTGAGGTAGAGGTAGTGATGGTGGTGTAGTGTTGTTACTGGTAGTAAGTGTGGTGAGGTAGAAGTAGTGATGGTGGTGTAGTGTTGTTACTGGTAGTAAGTGTGGTGAGGTAGAGGTAGTGATGGTGGTGTAGTGTTGTTACTGGTAGTAAGTGTGGTGAGGTAGAGGTAGTGATGGTGGTGTAGTGTTGTTACTGGTAGTAAGAGTGGTGAGGTAGAAGTAGTGATGGTGGTGTAGTGTTGTTACTGGTAGTAAGTGTGGTGAGGTAGAGGTAGTGATGGTGGTGTAGTGTTGTTACTGGTAGTAAGTGTGGTGAGGTAGAAGTAGTGATGGTGGTGTAGTGTTGTTACTGGTAGTAAGAGTGGTGAGGTAGTGGTAGTGATGGTGGTGTAGTGTTGTTACTGGTAGTAAGTGTGGTGAGGTAGAGGTAGTGATGGTGGTGTAATGTTGTTACTGGTAGTAAGTGTGGTGAGGTAGAGGTAGTGATGGTGGTGTAGTGTTGTTACTGGTAGTAAGTGTGGTGAGGTAGAGGTAGTGATGGTGGTGTAGTGTTGTTACTGGTAGTAAGTGTGGTGAGGTGGAGGTAGTGATGGTGGTGTAGTGCTGTTGCTGGTAGTAAGTGTGGTGAGGTAGAGGTAGTGTTGATGGTGAAGTGTTGTTACTGGTAGTAAGTGTGGTGACGTAGTGGTAGTGAAGGTGGTGTAGTGTTGTTACTGGTAGTATGTGTAGTGAGGTAGAGGTAGTGATGGTGGTGTAGTGTTGTTACTGGTAGTAAGTGTGGTGAGGTAGAGGTAGTGATGGTGGTGTAGTGTTGTTAGTGGTAGTAAGTGTGGTGAGGTAGAGGTAGTGATGGTGGTATAGTGTTGTTACTGGTAGTAAGAGTGGTGAGGTAGAGGTAGTGATGGTGGTGTAGTGTTGTTACTGGTAGTAAGAGTGGTGAGGTAGAGGTAGTGATGGTGGTGTAGTGTTGTTACTGGTAGTAAGTGTGGTGAGGTAGAGGTAGTGATGGTGGTGTAGTGTTGTTACTGGTAGTAAGTGTGGTGAGGTAGAGTTAGTGATGGTGGTGTAGTGTTGTTACTGGTAGTAAGTGTGGTGAGGTAGAGGTAGTGATGGTGGTGTGATGTTGTTACTGGTAGTAGGAGTGGTGAGGTAGAGGTAGTGATGGTGGTGTAGTGTTGTTAGTGGTAGTAAGTGTGGTGAGGTAGAGGTAGTGATGGTGGTGTAGTGTTGTTACTGGTAGTAAGTGTAGTGAGGTAGAGGTAGTGATGGTGGTGTAGTGTTGTTACTGGTAGTAAGTGTGGTGAGATAGAGGTAGTGATGGTGGTGTAGTGTTGTTACAGGTAGTAGGAGTGGTGAGGTAGAGGTGGTGGTGTAGTGTTGTTACTGGTAGTAGGAGTGGTGAGGTAGAGGTAGTGATGGTGGTGTAGTGTTGTTACTGGTAGTAAGTGTGGTGAGGTAGAGGTAGTGATGGTGGTGTAGTGTTGTTACTGGTAGTAGGAGTGGTAAGGTAGAGATGGAGGTGTAGTGTTGTTACTGGTAGTAGGAGTGGTGAGGTAGAGGTAGTGATGGTAGTGTAGTGCTGTTACTGGTAGTAGGAGTGGTGAGGTAGAGATGGTGGTGTAGTGTTGTTACTGGTAGTAGGAGTGGTGAGGTAGAGGTAGTGATGGTGGTGTAGTGTTGTTACTGGTAGTAGGAGTGGTGAGGTAGAGATGGTGGTGTAGTGTAGTTACTGGTAGTAGTGGTGGTGAGGTAGAGGTAGTGATGGTGGTGTAGTTCTGTTACTGGTAGTAGGAGTGGTGAGGTAGAGATGGTGGTGTAGTGTTGTTACTGGTAGTAGGAGTGGTGAGGTATAGGTAGTGATGGTGGTGTAGTGTTGTTACTGGTAGTAAGTGTGGTGAGGTAGAGGTAGTGATGTTGTTACTGGTAGTAGGTGTGGTGAGGTATAGGTAGTGATGGTGGTGTAGTGTTCTTACTGGTAGTAAGTGTGGTGAGGTAGAGGTAGCGATGGTGGTGTAGTGTTGTTACTGGTAGTAAGTGTGGTGAGGTAGAGGTAGCGATGGTGGTGTAGTGTTGTTACTGGTAGTAAGTGTGGTAAGGTAGAGGTAGTCATGGTGATGTAGTGTTGTTACTGGTAGTAAGTGTGGTGAGGTAGAGGTAGTGATGGTTGTATAGTGTTGTTACTGGTAGTAAGTGTGGTGAAGTAGAGGTAGTGATGGTGGTGTAGTGTTGTTACTGGTAGTAAGTGTGGTTAGGTAGAGGTAGTGATGGTGGTGTAGTGATGGTGGTGTAGTGTTGTTACTGGTAGTAAGAATGGTGAGGTAGAGGTAGTGATGGTGGTGTAGTGATGGTGGTGTAGTGTTGTTACTGGTAGTAAGAATGGTGAGGTAGAGGTAGTGATGGTGGTGTAGTGATGGTGGTGTAGTGTTGTTACTGGTAGTAAGTGTGGTGAGGTAGAGGTAGTGATGGTGGTGTAGTGTTGTTACTGGTAGTAAGAATGGTGAGGTAGAGGTAGTGATGGTGGTGTAGTGATGGTGGTGTAGTGTTGTTACTGGTAGTAAGTGTGGTGAGGTAGAGGTAGTGATGGTGGTGTAGTGTTGTTACTGGTAGTAAGTGTGGTGAGGTAGAGGTAGTGATGGTGGTGTAGTGTTGTTACTGGTAGTAAGAGTGGTGAGGTAGAGGTAGTGATGGTGGTATAGTGTTGTTACTGGTAGTAAGTGTGGTGAGGTAGAGGTAGTGATGGTGGTGTAGTGTTGTTACTGGTAGTAAGTGTGGTGAGGTAGAGGTAGTGATGGTGGTGTAGTGTTGTTACTGGGAGTAGGAGTGGTGAGGTAGAAGTAGTGATGGTGGTGTAGTGTTGTTACTGGTAGTAAGTGTGGTGAGGTAGAGGTAGTGATGGTGGTGTAGTCTTGTTACTGGTAGTAAGAGTGGTGAGGTAGAGGTAGTGATGGTGGTGTAGTGTTGTTACTGGTAGTAAGAGTTGTGAGGTAGAGGTAGTGATGGTGGTGTAGTGTTGTCACTGGTAGTAAGAGTGGTGAGGTAGAGGTAGTGATGGTGGTGTAGTGTTGTTACTGGTAGTAAGTGTGGTGAGGTAGAGGTAGTGATGGTGGTGTAGTGTTGTTACTGGTAGTAAGTGTGGTGAGGTAGAGGTAGTGATGGTGGTGTAGTGTTGTTACTGGTAGTAAGTCTGGTGAGGTAGAGGTTGTGATGATGGTGCAGTGTTGTTACTGGTAGTAAGTGTGGTGAGGTAGAGGTAGTGATGGTGGTGTAGTGTTGTTACTGGTAGTAGGTGTGGTGAGGTAGAGGTAGTGATGGTGGTGTAGTGTTGTTACTGGTAGTAAGTGTGGTGAGGTAGAGGTAGTTATGGTGGTGTAGTGTTGTTACTGGTAGTAGGAGTGGTGAAGTAGAGGTTGTGATGGTGGTGTAGTGTTGTTACTGGTAGTAAGTGTGGTGAGGTAGAGGTAGTGATGGTGGTGTAGTGTTGTTACTGGTAGTAGGAGTGGTGAGGTAGAGGTAGTGATGGTGGTGTAGTGTTGTTACTGGTAGTAAGTGTGGTGAGGTAGAGGTAGTGATGGTGGTGTAGTGTTGTTACTGGTAGTAAGTGAGGTGAGGTAGTGGTAGTGATGGTGGTGTAGTGTTGTTACTGGTAGTAAGTGTGGTGAGGTAGAGGTAGTGATGGTGGTGTAGTGTTGTTACTGGTAGTAAGAGTGGTGAGGTAGAGGTAGTGATGATGGTGTAGTGTTGTTACTAGTAGTAAGTGTGGTGAAGTAGAGGTAGTGATGGTGTTGTAGTTTTGTTACTGGTAGTAAGAGTGGTGAGGTAGAGGTAGTGATGGTGGCGTAGTGTTGTTACTGGTAGTATGTGTGGTGAGGTAGAGGTAGCGATGGTGGTGTAGTGTTGTTACTGGTAGTATGTGTGGTGAGGTAGAGGTAGCGATGGTGGTGTAGTGTTGTTACTGGTAGTAAGTGTGGTGAGGTAGGGGTAGTGATGCTGGTGTAGTGTTGTTACTGGTAGTAAGTGTGGTGAGGTAGAAGTAGTGATGGTGGTGTAGTGTTGTTACTGGTAGTAAGTGTGGTGAGGTAGAAGTAGTGATGGTGGTGTAGTGTTGTTACTGGTAGTAAGAGTGGTAAGGTAGAGCTAGAGATGGTGGTATAGTGTTGTTACTGGTAGTAAGTGTGGTGAGGTAGAGGTAGTGATGGTGGTGTAGTGTTGTTACTGGTAGTAAGTGTAGTGAGGTAGAGGTAGTGATGGTGGTGTAGTGTTGTTACTGGTAGTAAGTGTGGTGTGGTAGGGGTAGTGATGGTGGTGTAGTGTTGTTACTCGTAGTAAGTGTGGTGAGGGAGAAGTAGTGATGGTGGTGTAGTGTTGTTACTGGTAGTAAGTGTGGTGCGTTAGAGGTAGTGATGGTGTTGTAGTTTTGTTACTGGTAGTAAGAGTGGTGAGGTAGAGGTAGTGATGGTGTTGTAGTCTTGTTACTGGTAGTAAGTGTGGTGAGGTAGAGGTAGTGATGGTGGTGTAGTGATGGTGGTGTAGTGTTGTTACTGGTAGTAAGTGTGGTGAGGTAGAGGTAGTGATGGTGGTGTAGTGTTGTTACTGGTAGTAAGTGTGGTGAGGTAGTGGTAGTGATGGTGGTGTAGTGTTGTTACTGGTAGTAAGTGTGGTGAGGTAGAGGTAGTGATGGTGGTGTAGTGTTGTTACTGGTAGTAAGAGTGGTGAGGTAGAGGTAGTGATGGTGGTGTAGTGTTGTCACTGGTAGTAAGAGTGGTGAGGTAGAGGTAGTGATGGTGGTGTAGTGTTGTTACTGGTAGTAAGTGTGGTGAGGTAGAGGTAGTGATGGTGGTGTAGTGTTGTTACTGGTAGTAAGTGTGGTGTGGTAGGGGTAGTGATGGTGGTGTAGTGTTGTTACTCGTAGTAAGTGTGGTGAGGTAGAAGTAGTGATGGTGGTGTAGTGTTGTTACTGGTAGTAAGTGTGGTGCGTTAGAGGTAGTGATGGTGTTGTAGTTTTGTTACTGGTAGTAAGAGTGGTGAGGTAGAGGTAGTGATGGTGTTGTAGTCTTGTTACTGGTAGTAAGTGTGGTGAGGTAGAGGTAGTGATGGTGGTGTAGTGTTGTTACTGGTAGTAAGTGTGGTGAGGTAGAGGTAGTGATGATGGTGTAGTGTTGTTACTGGTAGTAAGTGTGGTGAGGTAGTGGTAGTGATGGTGGTGTAGTGTTGTTACTGGTAGTAAGTGTGGTGAGGTAGAGGTAGTGATGGTGGTGTAGTGTTGTTACTGGTAGTAAGAGTGGTGAGGTAGAGGTAGTGATGGTGGTGTAGTGTTGTCACTGGTAGTAAGAGTGGTGAGGTAGAGGTAGTGATGGTGGTGTAGTGTTGTTACTGGTAGTAAGTGTGGTGAGGTAGAGGTAGTGATGGTGGTGTAGTGTTGTTACTGGGAGTAGGAGTGGTGAGGTAGAAGTAGTGATGGTGGTGTAGTGTTGTTACTGGTAGTAAGTGTGGTGAGGTAGAGGTAGTGATGGTGGTGTAGTCTTGTTACTGGTAGTAAGAGTGGTGAGGTAGAGGTAGTGATGGTGGTGTAGTGTTGTTACTGGTAGTAAGAGTTGTGAGGTAGAGGTAGTGATGGTGGTGTAGTGTTGTCACTGGTAGTAAGAGTGGTGAGGTAGAGGTAGTGATGGTGGTGTAGTGTTGTTACTGGTAGTAAGTGTGGTGAGGTAGAGGTAGTGATGGTGGTGTAGTGTTGTTACTGGTAGTAAGTGTGGTGAGGTAGAGGTAGTGATGGTGGTGTAGTGTTGTTACTGGTAGTAAGTCTGGTGAGGTAGAGGTTGTGATGATGGTGCAGTGTTGTTACTGGTAGTAAGTGTGGTGAGGTAGAGGTAGTGATGGTGGTGTAGTGTTGTTACTGGTAGTAGGTGTGGTGAGGTAGAGGTAGTGATGGTGGTGTAGTGTTGTTACTGGTAGTAAGTGTGGTGAGGTAGAGGTAGTTATGGTGGTGTAGTGTTGTTACTGGTAGTAGGAGTGGTGAAGTAGAGGTTGTGATGGTGGTGTAGTGTTGTTACTGGTAGTAAGTGTGGTGAGGTAGAGGTAGTGATGGTGGTGTAGTGTTGTTACTGGTAGTAGGAGTGGTGAGGTAGAGGTAGCGATGGTGGTGTAGTGTTGTTACTGGTAGTAAGTGTGGTAAGGTAGAGGTAGTCATGGTGATGTAGTGTTGTTACTGGTAGTAAGTGTGGTGAGGTAGAGGTAGTGATGGTTGTATAGTGTTGTTACTGGTAGTAAGTGTGGTGAAGTAGAGGTAGTGATGGTGGTGTAGTGTTGTTACTGGTAGTAAGTGTGGTTAGGTAGAGGTAGTGATGGTGGTGTAGTGATGGTGGTGTAGTGTTGTTACTGGTAGTAAGAATGGTGAGGTAGAGGTAGTGATGGTGGTGTAGTGATGGTGGTGTAGTGTTGTTACTGGTAGTAAGTGTGGTGAGGTAGAGGTAGTGATGGTGGTGTAGTGTTGTTACTGGTAGTAAGTGTGGTGAGGTAGAGGTAGTGATGGTGGTGTAGTGTTGTTACTGGTAGTAAGAGTGGTGAGGTAGAGGTAGTGATGGTGGTATAGTGTTGTTACTGGTAGTAAGTGTGGTGAGGTAGAGGTAGTGATGGTGGTGTAGTGTTGTTACTGGTAGTAAGTGTGGTGAGGTAGAGGTAGTGATGGTGGTGTAGTGTTGTTACTGGGAGTAGGAGTGGTGAGGTAGAAGTAGTGATGGTGGTGTAGTGTTGTTACTGGTAGTAAGTGTGGTGAGGTAGAGGTAGTGATGGTGGTGTAGTCTTGTTACTGGTAGTAAGAGTGGTGAGGTAGAGGTAGTGATGGTGGTGTAGTGTTGTTACTGGTAGTAAGTGTGGTGAGGTAGAGGTAGTGATGGTGGTGTAGTGTTGTTACTGGTAGTAAGAGTTGTGAGGTAGAGGTAGTGATGGTGGTGTAGTGTTGTCACTGGTAGTAAGAGTGGTGAGGTAGAGGTAGTGATGGTGGTATGGTGTTGTTACTGGTAGTAAGTGTGGTGAGGTAGAGGTAGTGATGGTGGTGTAGTGTTGTTACTGGTAGTAAGTGTGGTGAGGTAGAGGTAGTGATGGTGGTGTAGTGTTGTTACTGGTAGTAAGTCTGGTGAGGTAGAGGTTGTGATGATGGTGCAGTGTTGTTACTGGTAGTAAGTGTGGTGAGGTAGAGGTAGTGATGGTGGTGTAGTGTTGTTACTGGTAGTAGGTGTGGTGAGGTAGAGGTAGTGATGGTGGTGTAGTGTTGTTACTGGTAGTAAGTGTGGTGAGGTGGAGGTAGTTATGGTGGTGTAGTGTTGTTACTGGTAGTAGGAGTGGTGAAGTAGAGGTTGTGATGGTGGTGTAGTGTTGTTACTGGCTTGTAAGTGTGGTGAGGTAGAGGTAGTGATGGTGGTGTAGTGTTGTTACTGGTAGTAGGAGTGGTGAGGTAGAGGTAGTGATGGTGGTGTAGTGTTGTTACTGGTAGTAAGTGTGGTGAGGTAGAGGTAGTGATGGTGGTGTAGTGTTGTTACTGGTAGTAAGTGAGGTGAGGTAGTGGTAGTGATGGTGGTGTAGTGTTGTTACTGGTAGTAAGTGTGGTGAGGTAGAGGTAGTGATGGTGGTGTAGTGTTGTTACTGGTAGTAAGAGTGGTGAGGTAGAGGTAGTGATGATGGTGTAGTGTTGTTACTAGTAGTAAGTGTGGTGAAGTAGAGGTAGTGATGGTGTTGTAGTTTTGTTACTGGTAGTAAGAGTGGTGAGGTAGAGGTAGTGATGGTGGCGTAGTGTTGTTACTGGTAGTATGTGTGGTGAGGTAGAGGTAGCGATGGTGGTGTAGTGTTGTTACTGGTAGTATGTGTGGTGAGGTAGAGGTAGCGATGGTGGTGTAGTGTTGTTACTGGTAGTAAGTGTGGTGAGGTAGAGGTAGTGATGGTGGTGTAGTGTTGTTACTGGTAGTAAGTGTGGTGAGGTAGAGGTAGTGATGGTGGTGTAATGTTGTTACTGGTAGTAAGTGTGGTGAGGTAGAGGTAGTGATGGTGGTGTAGTGTTGTTACTGGTAGTAAGTGTGGTGAGGTAGAGGTAGTGATGGTGGTGTAGTGTTGTTACTGGTAGTAAGTGTGGTGAGGTGGAGGTAGTGATGGTGGTGTAGTGCTGTTGCTGGTAGTAAGTGTGGTGAGGTAGAGGTAGTGTTGATGGTGAAGTGTTGTTACTGGTAGTAAGTGTGGTGACGTAGTGGTAGTGAAGGTGGTGTAGTGTTGTTACTGGTAGTATGTGTAGTGAGGTAGAGGTAGTGATGGTGGTGTAGTGTTGTTACTGGTAGTAAGTGTGGTGAGGTAGAGGTAGTGATGGTGGTGTAGTGTTGTTAGTGGTAGTAAGTGTGGTGAGGTAGAGGTAGTGATGGTGGTGTAGTGTTGTTACTGGTAGTAAGAGTGGTGAGGTAGAGGTAGTGATGGTGGTGTAGTGTTGTTACTGGTAGTAAGAGTGGTGAGGTAGAGGTAGTGATGGTGGTGTAGTGTTGTTACTGGTAGTAAGTGTGGTGAGGTAGAGGTAGTGATGGTGGTGTAGTGTTGTTACTGGTAGTAAGTGTGGTGAGGTAGAGTTAGTGATGGTGGTGTAGTGTTGTTACTGGTAGTAAGTGTGGTGAGGTAGAGGTAGTGATGGTGGTGTGATGTTGTTACTGGTAGTAGGAGTGGTGAGGTAGAGGTAGTGATGGTGGTGTAGTGTTGTTAGTGGTAGTAAGTGTGGTGAGGTAGAGGTAGTGATGGTGGTGTAGTGTTGTTACTGGTAGTAAGTGTGGTGAGGTAGAGGTAGTGATGGTGGTGTAGTGTTGTTACTGGTAGTAAGTGTGGTGAGATAGAGGTAGTGATGGTGGTGTAGTGTTGTTACAGGTAGTAGGAGTGGTGAGGTAGAGGTGGTGGTGTAGTGTTGTTACTGGTAGTAGGAGTGGTGAGGTAGAGGTAGTGATGGTGGTGTAGTGTTGTTACTGGTAGTAAGTGTGGTGAGGTAGAGGTAGTGATGGTGGTGTAGTGTTGTTACTGGTAGTAGGAGTGGTAAGGTAGAGATGGAGGTGTAGTGTTGTTACTGGTAGTAGGAGTGGTGAGGTAGAGGTAGTGATGGTAGTGTAGTGCTGTTACTGGTAGTAGGAGTGGTGAGGTAGAGATGGTGGTGTAGTGTTGTTACTGGTAGTAGGAGTGGTGAGGTAGAGGTAGTGATGGTGGTGTAGTGTTGTTACTGGTAGTAGGAGTGGTGAGGTAGAGATGGTGGTGTAGTGTAGTTACTGGTAGTAGTGGTGGTGAGGTAGAGGTAGTGATGGTGGTGTAGTTCTGTTACTGGTAGTAGGAGTGGTGAGGTAGAGATGGTGGTGTAGTGTTGTTACTGGTAGTAGGAGTGGTGAGGTATAGGTAGTGATGGTGGTGTAGTGTTGTTACTGGTAGTAAGTGTGGTGAGGTAGAGGTAGTGATGTTGTTACTGGTAGTAGGTGTGGTGAGGTATAGGTAGTGATGGTGGTGTAGTGTTCTTACTGGTAGTAAGTGTGGTGAGGTAGAGGTAGCGATGGTGGTGTAGTGTTGTTACTGGTAGTAAGTGTGGTGAGGTAGAGGTAGCGATGGTGGTGTAGTGTTGTTACTGGTAGTAAGTGTGGTAAGGTAGAGGTAGTCATGGTGATGTAGTGTTGTTACTGGTAGTAAGTGTGGTGAGGTAGAGGTAGTGATGGTTGTATAGTGTTGTTACTGGTAGTAAGTGTGGTGAAGTAGAGGTAGTGATGGTGGTGTAGTGTTGTTACTGGTAGTAAGTGTGGTTAGGTAGAGGTAGTGATGGTGGTGTAGTGATGGTGGTGTAGTGTTGTTACTGGTAGTAAGAATGGTGAGGTAGAGGTAGTGATGGTGGTGTAGTGATGGTGGTGTAGTGTTGTTACTGGTAGTAAGAATGGTGAGGTAGAGGTAGTGATGGTGGTGTAGTGATGGTGGTGTAGTGTTGTTACTGGTAGTAAGTGTGGTGAGGTAGAGGTAGTGATGGTGGTGTAGTGTTGTTACTGGTAGTAAGAATGGTGAGGTAGAGGTAGTGATGGTGGTGTAGTGATGGTGGTGTAGTGTTGTTACTGGTAGTAAGTGTGGTGAGGTAGAGGTAGTGATGGTGGTGTAGTGTTGTTACTGGTAGTAAGTGTGGTGAGGTAGAGGTAGTGATGGTGGTGTAGTGTTGTTACTGGTAGTAAGAGTGGTGAGGTAGAGGTAGTGATGGTGGTATAGTGTTGTTACTGGTAGTAAGTGTGGTGAGGTAGAGGTAGTGATGGTGGTGTAGTGTTGTTACTGGTAGTAAGTGTGGTGAGGTAGAGGTAGTGATGGTGGTGTAGTGTTGTTACTGGGAGTAGGAGTGGTGAGGTAGAAGTAGTGATGGTGGTGTAGTGTTGTTACTGGTAGTAAGTGTGGTGAGGTAGAGGTAGTGATGGTGGTGTAGTCTTGTTACTGGTAGTAAGAGTGGTGAGGTAGAGGTAGTGATGGTGGTGTAGTGTTGTTACTGGTAGTAAGAGTTGTGAGGTAGAGGTAGTGATGGTGGTGTAGTGTTGTCACTGGTAGTAAGAGTGGTGAGGTAGAGGTAGTGATGGTGGTGTAGTGTTGTTACTGGTAGTAAGTGTGGTGAGGTAGAGGTAGTGATGGTGGTGTAGTGTTGTTACTGGTAGTAAGTGTGGTGAGGTAGAGGTAGTGATGGTGGTGTAGTGTTGTTACTGGTAGTAAGTCTGGTGAGGTAGAGGTTGTGATGATGGTGCAGTGTTGTTACTGGTAGTAAGTGTGGTGAGGTAGAGGTAGTGATGGTGGTGTAGTGTTGTTACTGGTAGTAGGTGTGGTGAGGTAGAGGTAGTGATGGTGGTGTAGTGTTGTTACTGGTAGTAAGTGTGGTGAGGTAGAGGTAGTTATGGTGGTGTAGTGTTGTTACTGGTAGTAGGAGTGGTGAAGTAGAGGTTGTGATGGTGGTGTAGTGTTGTTACTGGTAGTAAGTGTGGTGAGGTAGAGGTAGTGATGGTGGTGTAGTGTTGTTACTGGTAGTAGGAGTGGTGAGGTAGAGGTAGTGATGGTGGTGTAGTGTTGTTACTGGTAGTAAGTGTGGTGAGGTAGAGGTAGTGATGGTGGTGTAGTGTTGTTACTGGTAGTAAGTGAGGTGAGGTAGTGGTAGTGATGGTGGTGTAGTGTTGTTACTGGTAGTAAGTGTGGTGAGGTAGAGGTAGTGATGGTGGTGTAGTGTTGTTACTGGTAGTAAGAGTGGTGAGGTAGAGGTAGTGATGATGGTGTAGTGTTGTTACTAGTAGTAAGTGTGGTGAAGTAGAGGTAGTGATGGTGTTGTAGTTTTGTTACTGGTAGTAAGAGTGGTGAGGTAGAGGTAGTGATGGTGGCGTAGTGTTGTTACTGGTAGTATGTGTGGTGAGGTAGAGGTAGCGATGGTGGTGTAGTGTTGTTACTGGTAGTATGTGTGGTGAGGTAGAGGTAGCGATGGTGGTGTAGTGTTGTTACTGGTAGTAAGTGTGGTGAGGTAGGGGTAGTGATGCTGGTGTAGTGTTGTTACTGGTAGTAAGTGTGGTGAGGTAGAAGTAGTGATGGTGGTGTAGTGTTGTTACTGGTAGTAAGTGTGGTGAGGTAGAAGTAGTGATGGTGGTGTAGTGTTGTTACTGGTAGTAAGAGTGGTAAGGTAGAGCTAGAGATGGTGGTATAGTGTTGTTACTGGTAGTAAGTGTGGTGAGGTAGAGGTAGTGATGGTGGTGTAGTGTTGTTACTGGTAGTAAGTGTAGTGAGGTAGAGGTAGTGATGGTGGTGTAGTGTTGTTACTGGTAGTAAGTGTGGTGTGGTAGGGGTAGTGATGGTGGTGTAGTGTTGTTACTCGTAGTAAGTGTGGTGAGGGAGAAGTAGTGATGGTGGTGTAGTGTTGTTACTGGTAGTAAGTGTGGTGCGTTAGAGGTAGTGATGGTGTTGTAGTTTTGTTACTGGTAGTAAGAGTGGTGAGGTAGAGGTAGTGATGGTGTTGTAGTCTTGTTACTGGTAGTAAGTGTGGTGAGGTAGAGGTAGTGATGGTGGTGTAGTGATGGTGGTGTAGTGTTGTTACTGGTAGTAAGTGTGGTGAGGTAGAGGTAGTGATGGTGGTGTAGTGTTGTTACTGGTAGTAAGTGTGGTGAGGTAGTGGTAGTGATGGTGGTGTAGTGTTGTTACTGGTAGTAAGTGTGGTGAGGTAGAGGTAGTGATGGTGGTGTAGTGTTGTTACTGGTAGTAAGAGTGGTGAGGTAGAGGTAGTGATGGTGGTGTAGTGTTGTCACTGGTAGTAAGAGTGGTGAGGTAGAGGTAGTGATGGTGGTGTAGTGTTGTTACTGGTAGTAAGTGTGGTGAGGTAGAGGTAGTGATGGTGGTGTAGTGTTGTTACTGGTAGTAAGTGTGGTGTGGTAGGGGTAGTGATGGTGGTGTAGTGTTGTTACTCGTAGTAAGTGTGGTGAGGTAGAAGTAGTGATGGTGGTGTAGTGTTGTTACTGGTAGTAAGTGTGGTGCGTTAGAGGTAGTGATGGTGTTGTAGTTTTGTTACTGGTAGTAAGAGTGGTGAGGTAGAGGTAGTGATGGTGTTGTAGTCTTGTTACTGGTAGTAAGTGTGGTGAGGTAGAGGTAGTGATGGTGGTGTAGTGATGGTGGTGTAGTGTTGTTACTGGTAGTAAGTGTGGTGAGGTAGAGGTAGTGATGATGGTGTAGTGTTGTTACTGGTAGTAAGTGTGGTGAGGTAGTGGTAGTGATGGTGGTGTAGTGTTGTTACTGGTAGTAAGTGTGGTGAGGTAGAGGTAGTGATGGTGGTGTAGTGTTGTTACTGGTAGTAAGAGTGGTGAGGTAGAGGTAGTGATGGTGGTGTAGTGTTGTCACTGGTAGTAAGAGTGGTGAGGTAGAGGTAGTGATGGTGGTGTAGTGTTGTTACTGGTAGTAAGTGTGGTGAGGTAGAGGTAGTGATGGTGGTGTAGTGTTGTTACTGGGAGTAGGAGTGGTGAGGTAGAAGTAGTGATGGTGGTGTAGTGTTGTTACTGGTAGTAAGTGTGGTGAGGTAGAGGTAGTGATGGTGGTGTAGTCTTGTTACTGGTAGTAAGAGTGGTGAGGTAGAGGTAGTGATGGTGGTGTAGTGTTGTTACTGGTAGTAAGAGTTGTGAGGTAGAGGTAGTGATGGTGGTGTAGTGTTGTCACTGGTAGTAAGAGTGGTGAGGTAGAGGTAGTGATGGTGGTGTAGTGTTGTTACTGGTAGTAAGTGTGGTGAGGTAGAGGTAGTGATGGTGGTGTAGTGTTGTTACTGGTAGTAAGTGTGGTGAGGTAGAGGTAGTGATGGTGGTGTAGTGTTGTTACTGGTAGTAAGTCTGGTGAGGTAGAGGTTGTGATGATGGTGCAGTGTTGTTACTGGTAGTAAGTGTGGTGAGGTAGAGGTAGTGATGGTGGTGTAGTGTTGTTACTGGTAGTAGGTGTGGTGAGGTAGAGGTAGTGATGGTGGTGTAGTGTTGTTACTGGTAGTAAGTGTGGTGAGGTAGAGGTAGTTATGGTGGTGTAGTGTTGTTACTGGTAGTAGGAGTGGTGAAGTAGAGGTTGTGATGGTGGTGTAGTGTTGTTACTGGTAGTAAGTGTGGTGAGGTAGAGGTAGTGATGGTGGTGTAGTGTTGTTACTGGTAGTAGGAGTGGTGAGGTAGAGGTAGCGATGGTGGTGTAGTGTTGTTACTGGTAGTAAGTGTGGTAAGGTAGAGGTAGTCATGGTGATGTAGTGTTGTTACTGGTAGTAAGTGTGGTGAGGTAGAGGTAGTGATGGTTGTATAGTGTTGTTACTGGTAGTAAGTGTGGTGAAGTAGAGGTAGTGATGGTGGTGTAGTGTTGTTACTGGTAGTAAGTGTGGTTAGGTAGAGGTAGTGATGGTGGTGTAGTGATGGTGGTGTAGTGTTGTTACTGGTAGTAAGAATGGTGAGGTAGAGGTAGTGATGGTGGTGTAGTGATGGTGGTGTAGTGTTGTTACTGGTAGTAAGTGTGGTGAGGTAGAGGTAGTGATGGTGGTGTAGTGTTGTTACTGGTAGTAAGTGTGGTGAGGTAGAGGTAGTGATGGTGGTGTAGTGTTGTTACTGGTAGTAAGAGTGGTGAGGTAGAGGTAGTGATGGTGGTATAGTGTTGTTACTGGTAGTAAGTGTGGTGAGGTAGAGGTAGTGATGGTGGTGTAGTGTTGTTACTGGTAGTAGGTGTGGTGAGGTAGAGGTAGTGATGGTGGTGTAGTGTTGTTACTGGGAGTAGGAGTGGTGAGGTAGAAGTAGTGATGGTGGTGTAGTGTTGTTACTGGTAGTAAGTGTGGTGAGGTAGAGGTAGTGATGGTGGTGTAGTCTTGTTACTGGTAGTAAGAGTGGTGAGGTAGAGGTAGTGATGGTGGTGTAGTGTTGTTACTGGTAGTAAGAGTTGTGAGGTAGAGGTAGTGATGGTGGTGTAGTGTTGTCACTGGTAGTAAGAGTGGTGAGGTAGAGGTAGTGATGGTGGTGTAGTGTTGTTACTGGTAGTAAGTGTGGTGAGGTAGAGGTAGTGATGGTGGTGTAGTGTTGTTACTGGTAGTAAGTGTGGTGAGGTAGAGGTAGTGATGGTGGTGTAGTGTTGTTACTGGTAGTAAGTCTGGTGAGGTAGAGGTTGTGATGATGGTGCAGTGTTGTTACTGGTAGTAAGTGTGGTGAGGTAGAGGTAGTGATGGTGGTGTAGTGTTGTTACTGGTAGTAGGTGTGGTGAGGTAGAGGTAGTGATGGTGGTGTAGTGTTGTTACTGGTAGTAAGTGTGGTGAGGTGGAGGTAGTTATGGTGGTGTAGTGTTGTTACTGGTAGTAGGAGTGGTGAAGTAGAGGTTGTGATGGTGGTGTAGTGTTGTTACTGGCTTGTAAGTGTGGTGAGGTAGAGGTAGTGATGGTGGTGTAGTGTTGTTACTGGTAGTAGGAGTGGTGAGGTAGAGGTAGTGATGGTGGTGTAGTGTTGTTACTGGTAGTAAGTGTGGTGAGGTAGAGGTAGTGATGGTGGTGTAGTGTTGTTACTGGTAGTAAGTGAGGTGAGGTAGTGGTAGTGATGGTGGTGTAGTGTTGTTACTGGTAGTAAGTGTGGTGAGGTAGAGGTAGTGATGGTGGTGTAGTGTTGTTACTGGTAGTAAGAGTGGTGAGGTAGAGGTAGTGATGATGGTGTAGTGTTGTTACTAGTAGTAAGTGTGGTGAAGTAGAGGTAGTGATGGTGTTGTAGTTTTGTTACTGGTAGTAAGAGTGGTGAGGTAGAGGTAGTGATGGTGGCGTAGTGTTGTTACTGGTAGTATGTGTGGTGAGGTAGAGGTAGCGATGGTGGTGTAGTGTTGTTACTGGTAGTATGTGTGGTGAGG
The DNA here is from genome assembly GCA_964016885.1 of Eledone cirrhosa. Taxonomy (NCBI): domain Eukaryota; kingdom Metazoa; phylum Mollusca; class Cephalopoda; order Octopoda; family Eledonidae; genus Eledone; species Eledone cirrhosa. The sequence goes on from OZ024742.1 coordinate 135,274,617, forward strand.
TAGAGGTAGCGATGGTGGTGTAGTGTTGTTACTGGTAGTAAGTGTGGTGAGGTAGGGGTAGTGATGCTGGTGTAGTGTTGTTACTGGTAGTAAGTGTGGTGAGGTAGAAGTAGTGATGGTGGTGTAGTGTTGTTACTGGTAGTAAGTGTGGTGAGGTAGAAGTAGTGATGGTGGTGTAGTGTTGTTACTGGTAGTAAGAGTGGTAAGGTAGAGCTAGAGATGGTGGTATAGTGTTGTTACTGGTAGTAAGTGTGGTGAGGTAGAGGTAGTGATGGTGGTGTAGTGTTGTTACTGGTAGTAAGTGTGGTGAGGTAGAGGTAGTGATGGTGGTGTAGTGTTGTTACTGGTAGTAAGTGTGGTGAGGTAGGGGTAGTGATGGTGGTGTAGTGTTGTTACTCGTAGTAAGTGTGGTGAGGTAGAAGTAGTGATGGTGGTGTAGTGTTGTTACTGGTAGTAAGTGTGGTGCGTTAGAGGTAGTGATGGTGTTGTAGTTTTGTTACTGGTAGTAAGAGTGGTGAGGTAGAGGTAGTGATGGTGTTGTAGTCTTGTTACTGGTAGTAAGTGTGGTGAGGTAGAGGTAGTGATGGTGGTCTAGTGATGGTGGTGTAGTGTTGTTACTGGTAGTAAGTGTGGTGAGGTAGAGGTAGTGATGGTGGTGTAGTGTTGTTACTGGTAGTAAGTGTGGTGAGGTAGTGGTAGTGATGGTGGTGTAGTGTTGTTACTGGTAGTAAGTGTGGTGAGGTAGAGGTAGTGATGGTGGTGTAGTGTTGTTACTGGTAGTAAGAGTGGTGAGGTAGAGGTAGTGATGGTGGTGTAGTGTTGTCACTGGTAGTAAGAGTGGTGAGGTAGAGGTAGTGATGGTGGTGTAGTGTTGTTACTGGTAGTAAGTGTGGTGAGGTAGAGGTAGTGATGGTGGTGTAGTGTTGTTACTGGGAGTAGGAGTGGTGAGGTAGAAGTAGTGATGGTGGTGTAGTGTTGTTACTGGTAGTAAGTGTGGTGAGGTAGAGGTAGTGATGGTGGTGTAGTCTTGTTACTGGTAGTAAGAGTGGTGAGGTAGAGGTAGTGATGGTGGTGTAGTGTTGTTACTGGTAGTAAGAGTTGTGAGGTAGAGGTAGTGATGGTGGTGTAGTGTTGTCACTGGTAGTAAGAGTGGTGAGGTAGAGGTAGTGATGGTGGTGTAGTGTTGTTACTGGTAGTAAGTGTGGTGAGGTAGAGGTAGTGATGGTGGTGTAGTGTTGTTACTGGTAGTAAGTGTGGTGAGGTAGAGGTAGTGATGGTGGTGTAGTGTTGTTACTGGTAGTAAGTCTGGTGAGGTAGAGGTTGTGATGATGGTGCAGTGTTGTTACTGGTAGTAAGTGTGGTGAGGTAGAGGTAGTGATGGTGGTGTAGTGTTGTTACTGGTAGTAGGTGTGGTGAGGTAGAGGTAGTGATGGTGGTGTAGTGTTGTTACTGGTAGTAAGTGTGGTGAGGTAGAGGTAGTTATGGTGGTGTAGTGTTGTTACTGGTAGTAGGAGTGGTGAAGTAGAGGTTGTGATGGTGGTGTAGTGTTGTTACTGGTAGTAAGTGTGGTGAGGTAGAGGTAGTGATGGTGGTGTAGTGTTGTTACTGGTAGTAGGAGTGGTGAGGTAGAGGTAGTGATGGTGTTGTAGTCTTGTTACTGGTAGTAAGTGTGGTGAGGTAGAGGTAGTGATGGTGGTGTAGTGATGGTGGTGTAGTGTTGTTACTGGTAGTAAGTGTGGTGAGGTAGAGGTAGTGATGGTGGTGTAGTGTTGTTACTGGTAGTAAGTGTGGTGAGGTAGTGGTAGTGATGGTGGTGTAGTGTTGTTACTGGTAGTAAGTGTGGTGAGGTAGAGGTAGTGATGGTGGTGTAGTGTTGTTACTGGTAGTAAGAGTGGTGAGGTAGAGGTAGTGATGGTGGTGTAGTGTTGTTACTGATAGTAGGTGTGGTGAGGTAGATGTAGTGATGGTGGTGTAGTGTTGTTACTGGTAGTAAGTGTGGTGAGGTAGTGGTAGTGCTGGTTGTGTAGTGTTGTTACTGGTAGTAAGTGTGGTGAGGTAGAGGTAGTGATGGTGGTGTAGTGTTGTTACTGGTAGTAAGAGTGGTGAGGTAGAGGTAGTGATGGTGGTGTAGTGTTGTTACTGATAGTAGGTATGGTGAGGTAGATGTAGTGATGGTGGTGTAGTGTTGTTACTGGTAATAGGTGTGGTGGGGTAGATGTAGTGATGGTGGTGTAGTGTTGTTACTGGTAGTAGGAGTGGTGAGGTAGAGGTAGTGATGGTGGTATAGTGTTGTTACTGGTAGTAAGTGTGGTGAAGTAGAGGTACTGATGGTGGTGTAGTGTTGTTACTGGGAGTAGGAGTGGTGAGGTAGAAGTAGTGATGGTGGTGTAGTGTTGTTACTGGTAGTAAGAGTGGTGAGGTAGAGGTAGTGATGGTGGTGTAGTGTTGTTACTGGTAGTAAGAGTGGTGAGGTAGTGGTAGTGATGGTGGTGTAGTGTTGTTACTGGTAGTAAGTGTGGTGAGGTAGAGGTAGTGATGGTGGTGTAGTGTTGTTACTGGTAGTAAGTGTGGTGAGGTAGAGGTAGTGATGGTGGTGTAGTGTTGTTACTGTTAGTAGGTGTGGTGAGGTAGAGGTAGCGATGGTGGTGTAGTGTTGTTACTGGTAGTAAGAGTGGTGAGGTAGTGGTAGTGATGGTGGTGTAGGGTTGTTACTGGTAGTAAGTGTGGTGAGGTAGAGGTAGTGATGGTGGTGTAGTGTTGTTACTGGTAGTAAGTGTGGTGAGGTAGAGGTAGTGATGGTGGTGTAGTGTTGTTACTGGTAGTAAGAGTGGTTAGGTAGAGGTAGTGATGGTGGTGTAGTGTTGTTACTGGTAGTAAGAGTGGTTAGGTAGAGGTAGTGATGGTGGTGTAGTGTTGTTACTGGTAGTAAGAGTGGTTAGGTAGAGGTAGTGATGGTGGTGTAGTGTTGTTACTGGTAGTAAGAGTGGTTAGGTAGAGGTAGTGATGGTGGTGTAGTGTTGTTACTGGTAGTAAGTGTGGTGAGGTAGAGGTAGTGATGGTGGTGTAGTGTTGTTACAGGTAGTAGGTGTGGTGAGGTAGAGGTAGTGGTGGTGGTGTAGTGTTGTTACTGGTAGTAAGAGTGGTTAGGTAGAGGTAGTGATTGTGGTGTAGTGTTGTTACTGGTAGTAAGAGTGGTTAGGTAGAGGTAGTGATGGTGGTGTAGTGTTGTTACTGGTAGTAAGTGTGGTGAGGTAGTGATGGTGGTGTAGTGTTGTTACAGGTAGTAGGTGTGGTGAGGTAGAGGTAGTGGTGGTGGTGTAGTGTTGTTACTGGTAGTAAGTGTGGTAAGGTAGAGGTAGTGATGGTGGTGTAGTGTTGTTACTGGTAGTAATTTTGTTGAGGTAGAGGTAGTGATGGTGGTGTAGTGCTGTTACTGGTAGTAAGAGTGGTGAGGTAGAGGTAGTGATGGTGGTGTAGTGCTGGTGTTGTAGTGTTGTTACTGGTAGTAAGAGTGGTGAGGTAGAGGTAGTGATGGTGGTGTAGTGTTGTTACTGGTAGTAAGTGTGGTGAGGTAGAGGTAGTGATGATGGTGTAGTGTTGTTACTGGTAGTAAGAGTGGTGAGGTAGAGGTAGTGATGGTGGTGTAGTGTTGTTACTGGTAGTAGGAGTGGTGAGGTAGAGATGGTGGTGTAGTGTTGTTACTGGCAGTAGGAGTGGTGAGGAAGAGGTAGAGATGGTGGTGTAGTGTTGTTACTGGTAGTAGGAGTGGTGAGGTAGAGATGGTGGTGTAGTGTTGTTACTGGTAGTAGGAGTGATGAGGTAGAGGTTTTGATGGTGGTGTAGTGTTGTTACTGGTAGTAAGTGTGGTGAGGTAGAGGTAGTGATGTTGTTACTGGTAGTAGGTGTGGTGAGGTATAGGTAGTGATGGTGGTGTAGTGTTGTTACTGGTAGTAAGTGTGGTGAGGTAGAGGTAGCGATGGTGGTGTAGTGTTGTTACTGGTAGTAAGTGTGGTGAGGTAGAGGTAGCGATGGTGGTGTTGTGTTGTTACTGGTAGTAAGTGTGGTGAGGTAGAGGTAGTCATGGTGATGTAGTGTTGTTACTGGTAGTAAGTGTGGGGAAGTAGAGGTACTGATGGTGGTGTAGTGTTGTTACTGGGAGTAGGAGTGGTGAGGTAGAAGTAGTGATGGTGGTGTAGTGTTGTTACTGGTAGTAAGAGTGGTGAGGTAGAGGTAGTGATGGTGGTGTAGTGTTGTTACTGGTAGTAAGAGTGGTGAGGTAGTGGTAGTGATGGTGGTGTAGTGTTGTTACTGGTAGTAAGTGTGGTGAGGTAGAGGTAGTGATGGTGGTGTAGTGTTGTTACTGGTAGTAAGTGTGGTGAGGTAGAGGTAGTGATGGTGGTGTAGTGTTGTTACTGTTAGTAGGTGTGGTGAGGTAGAGGTAGCGATGGTGGTGTAGTGTTGTTACTGGTAGTAAGAGTGGTGAGGTAGTGGTAGTGATGGTGGTGTAGTGTTGTTACTGGAAGTAAGTGTGGTGAGGTAGAGGTAGTGATGGTGGTGTAGTGTTGTTACTGGTAGTAAGAGTGGTTAGGTAGAGGTAGTGATGGTGGTGTAGTGTTGTTACTGGTAGTAAGAGTGGTTAGGTAGAGGTAGTGATGGTGGTGTAGTGTTGTTACTGGTAGTAAGAGTGGTTAGGTAGAGGTAGTGATGGTGGTGTAGTGTTGTTACTGGTAGTAAGTGTGGTGAGGTAGAGGTAGTCATGGTGGTGTAGTGTTGTTACAGGTAGTAGGTGTGGTGAGGTAGAGGTAGTGGTGGTGGTGTAGTGTTGTTACTGGTAGTAAGAGTGGTTAGGTAGAGGTAGTGATTGTGGTGTAGTGTTGTTACTGGTAGTAAGAGTGGTTAGGTAGAGGTAGTGATGGTGGTGTAGTGTTGTTACTGGTAGTAAGTGTGGTGAGGTAGTGATGGTGGTGTAGTGTTGTTACAGGTAGTAGGTGTGGTGAGGTAGAGGTAGTGGTGGTGGTGTAGTGTTGTTACTGGTAGTAAGTGTGGTAAGGTAGAGGTAGTGATGGTGGTGTAGTGTTGTTACTGGTAGTAATTTTGTTGAGGTAGAGGTAGTGATGGTGGTGTAGTGCTGTTACTGGTAGTAAGAGTGGTGAGGTAGAGGTAGTGATGGTGGTGTAGTGCTGGTGTTGTAGTGTTGTTACTGGTAGTAAGAGTGGTGAGGTAGAGGTAGTGATGGTGGTGTAGTGTTGTTACTGGTAGTAAGTGTGGTGAGGTAGAGGTAGTGATGATGGTGTAGTGTTGTTACTGGTAGTAAGAGTGGTGAGGTAGAGGTAGTGATGGTGGTGTAGTGTTGTTACTGGTAGTAGGAGTGGTGAGGTAGAGATGGTGGTGTAGTGTTGTTACTGGTAGTAGGAGTGGTGAGGAAGAGGTAGAGATGGTGGTGTAGTGTTGTTACTGGTAGTAGGAGTGGTGAGGTAGAGATGGTGGTGTAGTGTTGTTACTGGTAGTAGGAGTGATGAGGTAGAGGTTTTGATGGTGGTGTAGTGTTGTTACTGGTAGTAAGTGTGGTGAGGTAGAGGTAGTGATGTTGTTACTGGTAGTAGGTGTGGTGAGGTATAGGTAGTGATGGTGGTGTAGTGTTGTTACTGGTAGTAAGTGTGGTGAGGTAGAGGTAGCGATGGTGGTGTAGTGTTGTTACTGGTAGTAAGTGTGGTGAGGTAGAGGTAGCGATGGTGGTGTTGTGTTGTTACTTGTAGTAAGTGTGGTGAGGTAGAGGTAGTCATGGTGATGTAGTGTTGTTACTGGTAGTAAGTGTGGGGAAGTAGAGGTACTGATGGTGGTGTAGTGTTGTTACTGGGAGTAGGAGTGGTGAGGTAGAAGTAGTGATGGTGGTGTAGTGTTGTTACTGGTAGTAAGAGTGGTGAGGTAGAGGTAGTGATGGTGGTGTAGTGTTGTTACTGGTAGTAAGAGTGGTGAGGTAGTGGTAGTGATGGTGGTGTAGTGTTGTTACTGGTAGTAAGTGTGGTGAGGTAGAGGTAGTGATGGTGGTGTAGTGTTGTTACTGGTAGTAAGTGTGGTGAGGTAGAGGTAGTGATGGTGGTGTAGTGTTGTTACTGTTAGTAGGTGTGGTGAGGTAGAGGTAGCGATGGTGGTGTAGTGTTGTTACTGGTAGTAAGTGTGGTGAGGTAGAGGTAGTGATGGTGGTGTAGTGTTGTTACTGGTAGTAAGTGTGGTGAGGTAGAGGTAGTGATGGTGGTGTAGTGTTGTTACTGGTAGTAAGTGTGGTTAGGTAGAGGTAGTGATGGTGGTGTAGTGTTGTTACTGGTAGTAAGAGTGGTTAGGTAGAGGTAGTGATGGTGGTGTAGTGTTGTTACTGGTAGTAAGAGTGGTTAGGTAGAGGTAGTGATGGTGGTGTAGTGTTGTTACTGGTAGTAAGAGTGGTTAGGTAGAGGTAGTGATGGTGGTGTAGTGTTGTTACTGGTAGTAAGTGTGGTGAGGTAGAGGTAGTGATGGTGGTGTAGTGTTGTTACAGGTAGTAGGTGTGGTGAGGTAGTGGTGGTGGTGTAGTGTTGTTACTGGTAGTAAGAGTGGTTAGGTAGAGGTAGTGATTGTGGTGTAGTGTTGTTACTGGTAGTAAGAGTGGTTAGGTAGAGGTAGTGATGGTGGTGTAGTGTTGTTACTGGTAGTAAGTGTGGTGAGGTAGTGATGGTGGTGTAGTGTTGTTACAGGTAGTAGGTGTGGTGAGGTAGAGGTAGTGGTGGTGGTGTAGTGTTGTTACTGGTAGTCAGTGTGGTAAGGTAGAGGTAGTGATGGTGGTGTAGTGTTGTTACTGGTAGTAAGTGTGGTGAGGTAGAGGTAGTGATGGTGGTGTAGTGTTGTTACAGGTAGTAGGTGTGGTGAGGTAGAGGTAGTGGTGGTGGTGTAGTGTTGTTACTGGTAGTAAGAGTGGTTAGGTAGAGGTAGTGATTGTGGTGTAGTGTTGTTACTGGTAGTAAGAGTGGTTAGGTAGAGGTAGTGATGGTGGTGTAGTGTTGTTACTGGTAGTAAGTGTGGTGAGGTAGTGATGGTGGTGTAGTGTTGTTACAGGTAGTAGGTGTGGTGAGGTAGAGGTAGTGGTGGTGGTGTAGTGTTGTTACTGGTAGTAAGTGTGGTAAGGTAGAGGTAGTGATGGTGGTGTAGTGTTGTTACTGGTAGTAATTTTGTTGAGGTAGAGGTAGTGATGGTGGTGTAGTGCTGTTACTGGTAGTAAGAGTGGTGAGGTAGAGGTAGTGATGGTGGTGTAGTGCTGGTGTTGTAGTGTTGTTACTGGTAGTAAGAGTGGTGAGGTAGAGGTAGTGATGGTGGTGTAGTGTTGTTACTGGTAGTAAGTGTGGTGAGGTAGAGGTAGTGATGATGGTGTAGTGTTGTTACTGGTAGTACGAGTGGTGAGGAAGAGGTAGAGATGGTGGTGTAGTGTTGTTACTGGTAGTAGGAGTGGTGAGGTAGAGATGGTGGTGTAGTGTTGTTACTGGTAGTAGGAGTGATGAGGTAGAGGTATTGATGGTGGTGTAGTGTTGTTACTGGTAGTAAGTGTGGTGAGGTAGAGGTAGTGATGTTGTTACTGGTAGTAGGTGTGGTGAGGTATAGGTAGTGATGGTGGTGTAGTGTTGTTACTGGTAGTAAGTGTGGTGAGGTAGAGGTAGCGATGGTGGTGTAGTGTTGTTACTGGTAGTAAGTGTGGTGAGGTAGAGGTAGCGATGGTGGTGTTGTGTTGTTACTGGTAGTAAGTGTGGTGAGGTAGAGGTAGTCATGGTGATGTAGTGTTGTTACTGGTAGTAAGTGTGGTGAAGTAGAGGTACTGATGGTGGTGTAGTGTTGTTACTGGGAGTAGGAGTGGTGAGGTAGAAGTAGTGATGGTGGTGTAGTGTTGTTACTGGTAGTAAGAGTGGTGAGGTAGAGGTAGTGATGGTGGTGTAGTGTTGTTACTGGTAGTAAGAGTGGTGAGGTAGTGGTAGTGATGGTGGTGTAGTGTTGTTACTGGTAGTAAGTGTGGTGAGGTAGAGGTAGTGATGGTGGTGTAGTGTTGTTACTGGTAGTAAGTGTGGTGAGGTAGAGGTAGTGATGGTGGTGTAGTGTTGTTACTGTTAGTAGGTGTGGTGAGGTAGAGGTAGCGATGGTGGTGTAGTGTTGTTACTGGTAGTAAGAGTGGTGAGATAGTGGTAGTGATGGTGGTGTAGTGTTGTTACTGGTAGTAAGTGTGGTGAGGTAGAGGTAGTGATGGTGGTGTAGTGTTGTTACTGGTAGTAAGTGTGGTGAGGTAGAGGTAGTGATGGTGGTGTAGTGTTGTTACTGGTAGTAAGTGTGGTTAGGTAGAGGTAGTGATGGTGGTGTAGTGTTGTTACTGGTAGTAAGTGTGGTAAGGTAGAGGTAGTGATGGTGGTGTAGTGTTGTTACTGGTAGTAATTTTGTTGAGGTAGAGGTAGTGATGGTGGTGTAGTGCTGTTACTGGTAGTAAGAGTGGTGAGGTAGAGGTAGTGATGGTGGTGTAGTGCTGGTGTTGTAGTGTTGTTACTGGTAGTAAGAGTGGTGAGGTAGAGGTAGTGATGGTGGTGTAGTGTTGTTACTGGTAGTAAGTGTGGTGAGGTAGAGGTAGTGATGATGGTGTAGTGTTGTTACTGGTAGTAAGAGTGGTGAGGTAGAGGTAGTGATGGTGGTGTAGTGTTGTTACTGGTAGTAGGAGTGGTGAGGTAGAGATGGTGGTGTAGTGTTGTTACTGGTAGTAGGAGTGGTGAGGAAGAGGTAGAGATGGTGGTGTAGTGTTGTTACTGGTAGTAGGAGTGGTGAGGTAGAGATGGTGGTGTAGTGTTGTTACTGGTAGTAGGAGTGATGAGGTAGAGGTTTTGATGGTGGTGTAGTGTTGTTACTGGTAGTAAGTGTGGTGAGGTAGAGGTAGTGATGTTGTTACTGGTAGTAGGTGTGGTGAGGTATAGGTAGTGATGGTGGTGTAGTGTTGTTACTGGTAGTAAGTGTGGTGAGGTAGAGGTAGCGATGGTGGTGTAGTGTTGTTACTGGTAGTAAGTGTGGTGAGGTAGAGGTAGCGATGGTGGTGTTGTGTTGTTACTTGTAGTAAGTGTGGTGAGGTAGAGGTAGTCATGGTGATGTAGTGTTGTTACTGGTAGTAAGTGTGGGGAAGTAGAGGTACTGATGGTGGTGTAGTGTTGTTACTGGGAGTAGGAGTGGTGAGGTAGAAGTAGTGATGGTGGTGTAGTGTTGTTACTGGTAGTAAGAGTGGTGAGGTAGAGGTAGTGATGGTGGTGTAGTGTTGTTACTGGTAGTAAGAGTGGTGAGGTAGTGGTAGTGATGGTGGTGTAGTGTTGTTACTGGTAGTAAGTGTGGTGAGGTAGAGGTAGTGATGGTGGTGTAGTGTTGTTACTGGTAGTAAGTGTGGTGAGGTAGAGGTAGTGATGGTGGTGTAGTGTTGTTACTGTTAGTAGGTGTGGTGAGGTAGAGGTAGCGATGGTGGTGTAGTGTTGTTACTGGTAGTAAGTGTGGTGAGGTAGAGGTAGTGATGGTGGTGTAGTGTTGTTACTGGTAGTAAGTGTGGTGAGGTAGAGGTAGTGATGGTGGTGTAGTGTTGTTACTGGTAGTAAGTGTGGTTAGGTAGAGGTAGTGATGGTGGTGTAGTGTTGTTACTGGTAGTAAGAGTGGTTAGGTAGAGGTAGTGATGGTGGTGTAGTGTTGTTACTGGTAGTAAGAGTGGTTAGGTAGAGGTAGTGATGGTGGTGTAGTGTTGTTACTGGTAGTAAGAGTGGTTAGGTAGAGGTAGTGATGGTGGTGTAGTGTTGTTACTGGTAGTAAGTGTGGTGAGGTAGAGGTAGTGATGGTGGTGTAGTGTTGTTACAGGTAGTAGGTGTGGTGAGGTAGTGGTGGTGGTGTAGTGTTGTTACTGGTAGTAAGAGTGGTTAGGTAGAGGTAGTGATTGTGGTGTAGTGTTGTTACTGGTAGTAAGAGTGGTTAGGTAGAGGTAGTGATGGTGGTGTAGTGTTGTTACTGGTAGTAAGTGTGGTGAGGTAGTGATGGTGGTGTAGTGTTGTTACAGGTAGTAGGTGTGGTGAGGTAGAGGTAGTGGTGGTGGTGTAGTGTTGTTACTGGTAGTCAGTGTGGTAAGGTAGAGGTAGTGATGGTGGTGTAGTGTTGTTACTGGTAGTAAGTGTGGTGAGGTAGAGGTAGTGATGGTGGTGTAGTGTTGTTACAGGTAGTAGGTGTGGTGAGGTAGAGGTAGTGGTGGTGGTGTAGTGTTGTTACTGGTAGTAAGAGTGGTTAGGTAGAGGTAGTGATTGTGGTGTAGTGTTGTTACTGGTAGTAAGAGTGGTTAGGTAGAGGTAGTGATGGTGGTGTAGTGTTGTTACTGGTAGTAAGTGTGGTGAGGTAGTGATGGTGGTGTAGTGTTGTTACAGGTAGTAGGTGTGGTGAGGTAGAGGTAGTGGTGGTGGTGTAGTGTTGTTACTGGTAGTAAGTGTGGTAAGGTAGAGGTAGTGATGGTGGTGTAGTGTTGTTACTGGTAGTAATTTTGTTGAGGTAGAGGTAGTGATGGTGGTGTAGTGCTGTTACTGGTAGTAAGAGTGGTGAGGTAGAGGTAGTGATGGTGGTGTAGTGCTGGTGTTGTAGTGTTGTTACTGGTAGTAAGAGTGGTGAGGTAGAGGTAGTGATGGTGGTGTAGTGTTGTTACTGGTAGTAAGTGTGGTGAGGTAGAGGTAGTGATGATGGTGTAGTGTTGTTACTGGTAGTACGAGTGGTGAGGAAGAGGTAGAGATGGTGGTGTAGTGTTGTTACTGGTAGTAGGAGTGGTGAGGTAGAGATGGTGGTGTAGTGTTGTTACTGGTAGTAGGAGTGATGAGGTAGAGGTATTGATGGTGGTGTAGTGTTGTTACTGGTAGTAAGTGTGGTGAGGTAGAGGTAGTGATGTTGTTACTGGTAGTAGGTGTGGTGAGGTATAGGTAGTGATGGTGGTGTAGTGTTGTTACTGGTAGTAAGTGTGGTGAGGTAGAGGTAGCGATGGTGGTGTAGTGTTGTTACTGGTAGTAAGTGTGGTGAGGTAGAGGTAGCGATGGTGGTGTTGTGTTGTTACTGGTAGTAAGTGTGGTGAGGTAGAGGTAGTCATGGTGATGTAGTGTTGTTACTGGTAGTAAGTGTGGTGAAGTAGAGGTACTGATGGTGGTGTAGTGTTGTTACTGGGAGTAGGAGTGGTGAGGTAGAAGTAGTGATGGTGGTGTAGTGTTGTTACTGGTAGTAAGAGTGGTGAGGTAGAGGTAGTGATGGTGGTGTAGTGTTGTTACTGGTAGTAAGAGTGGTGAGGTAGTGGTAGTGATGGTGGTGTAGTGTTGTTACTGGTAGTAAGTGTGGTGAGGTAGAGGTAGTGATGGTGGTGTAGTGTTGTTACTGGTAGTAAGTGTGGTGAGGTAGAGGTAGTGATGGTGGTGTAGTGTTGTTACTGTTAGTAGGTGTGGTGAGGTAGAGGTAGCGATGGTGGTGTAGTGTTGTTACTGGTAGTAAGAGTGGTGAGATAGTGGTAGTGATGGTGGTGTAGTGTTGTTACTGGTAGTAAGTGTGGTGAGGTAGAGGTAGTGATGGTGGTGTAGTGTTGTTACTGGTAGTAAGTGTGGTGAGGTAGAGGTAGTGATGGTGGTGTAGTGTTGTTACTGGTAGTAAGTGTGGTTAGGTAGAGGTAGTGATGGTGGTGTAGTGTTGTTACTGGTAGTAAGAGTGGTTAGGTAGAGGTAGTGATGGTGGTGTAGTGTTGTTACTGGTAGTAAGAGTGGTTAGGTAGAGGTAGTGATGGTGGTGTAGTGTTGTTACTGGTAGTAAGAGTGGTTAGGTAGAGGTAGTGATGGTGGTGTAGTGTTGTTACTGGTAGTAAGTGTGGTGAGGTAGAGGTAGTGATGGTGGTGTAGTGTTGTTACAGGTAGTAGGTGTGGTGAGGTAGAGGTAGTGGTGGTGGTGTAGTGTTGTTACTGGTAGTAAGAGTGGTTAGGTAGAGGTAGTGATTGTGGTGTAGTGTTGTTACTGGTAGTAAGAGTGGTTAGGTAGAGGTAGTGATGGTGGTGTAGTGTTGTTACTGGTAGTAAGTGTGGTGAGGTAGTGATGGTGGTGTAGTGTTGTTACAGGTAGTAGGTGTGGTGAGGTAGAGGTAGTGGTGGTGGTGTAGTGTTGTTACTGGTAGTCAGTGTGGTAAGGTAGAGGTAGTGATGGTGGTGTAGTGTTGTTACTGGTAGTAAGTGTGGTGAGGTAGTGGTAGTGATGGTGGTGTAGTGTTGTTACAGGTAGTAGGTGTGGTGAGGTAGAGGTAGTGGTGGTGGTGTAGTGTTGTTACTGGTAGTAAGAGTGGTTAGGTAGAGGTAGTGATTGTGGTGTAGTGTTGTTACTGGTAGTAAGAGTGGTTAGGTAGAGGTAGTGATGGTGGTGTAGTGTTGTTACTGGTAGTAAGTGTGGTGAGGTAGTGATGGTGGTGTAGTGTTGTTACAGGTAGTAGGTGTGGTGAGGTAGAGGTAGTGGTGGTGGTGTAGTGTTGTTACTGGTAGTAAGTGTGGTAAGGTAGAGGTAGTGATGGTGGTGTAGTGTTGTTACTGGTAGTAATTTTGTTGAGGTAGAGGTAGTGATGGTGGTGTAGTGCTGTTACTGGTAGTAAGAGTGGTGAGGTAGAGGTAGTGATGGTGGTGTAGTGCTGGTGTTGTAGTGTTGTTACTGGTAGTAAGAGTGGTGAGGTAGAGGTAGTGATGGTGGTGTAGTGTTGTTACTGGTAGTAAGTGTGGTGAGGTAGAGGTAGTGATGATGGTGTAGTGTTGTTACTGGTAGTAAGAGTGGTGAGGTAGAGGTAGTGATGCTGGTGTAGTGTTGTTACTGGTAGTAGGAGTGGTGAGGTAGAGATGGTGGTGTAGTGTTGTTACTGGTAGTAGGAGTGGTGAGGAAGAGGTAGAGATGGTGGTGTAGTGTTGTTACTGGTAGTAGGAGTGGTGAGGTAGAGATGGTGGTGTAGTGTTGTTACTGGTAGTAGGAGTGATGAGGTAGAGGTATTGATGGTGGTGTAGTGTTGTTACTGGTAGTAAGTGTGGTGAGGTAGAGGTAGTGATGTTGTTACTGGTAGTAGGTGTGGTGAGGTATAGGTAGTGATGGTGGTGTAGTGTTGTTACTGGTAGTAAGTGTGGTGAGGTAGAGGTAGCGATGGTGGTGTAGTGTTGTTACTGGTAGTAAGTGTGGTGAGGTAGAGGTAGCGATGGTGGTGTTGTGTTGTTACTGGTAGTAAGTGTGGTGAGGTAGAGGTAGTCATGGTGATGTAGTGTTGTTACTGGTAGTAAGTGTGGTGAAGTAGAGGTACTGATGGTGGTGTAGTGTTGTTACTGGGAGTAGGAGTGGTGAGGTAGAAGTAGTGATGGTGGTGTAGTGTTGTTACTGGTAGTAAGAGTGGTGAGGTAGAGGTAGTGATGGTGGTGTAGTGTTGTTACTGGTAGTAAGAGTGGTGAGGTAGTGGTAGTGATGGTGGTGTAGTGTTGTTACTGGTAGTAAGTGTGGTGAGGTAGAGGTAGTGATGGTGGTGTAGTGTTGTTACTGGTAGTAAGTGTGGTGAGGTAGAGGTAGTGATGGTGGTGTAGTGTTGTTACTGTTAGTAGGTGTGGTGAGGTAGAGGTAGCGATGGTGGTGTAGTGTTGTTACTGGTAGTAAGAGTGGTGAGGTAGTGGTAGTGATGGTGGTGTAGTGTTGTTACTGGTAGTAAGTGTGGTGAGGTAGAGGTAGTGATGGTGGTGTAGTGTTGTTACTGGTAGTAAGTGTGGTGAGGTAGAGGTAGTGATGGTGGTGTAGTGTTGTTACTGGTAGTAAGTGTGGTTAGGTAGAGGTAGTGATGGTGGTGTAGTGTTGTTACTGGTAGTAAGAGTGGTTAGGTAGAGGTAGTGATGGTGGTGTAGTGTTGTTACTGGTAGTAAGAGTGGTTAGGTAGAGGTAGTGATGGTGGTGTAGTGTTGTTACTGGTAGTAAGAGTGGTTAGGTAGAGGTAGTGATGGTGGTGTAGTGTTGTTACTGGTAGTAAGTGTGGTGAGGTAGAGGTAGTGATGGTGGTGTAGTGTTGTTACAGGTAGTAGGTGTGGTGAGGTAGAGGTAGTGGTGGTGGTGTAGTGTTGTTACTGGTAGTAAGAGTGGTTAGGTAGAGGTAGTGATTGTGGTGTAGTGTTGTTACTGGTAGTAAGAGTGGTGAGGTAGAGGTAGTGATGGTGGTGTAGTGTTGTTACTGGTAGTAAGAGTGGTGAGGTAGTGGTAGTGATGGTGGTGTAGTGTTGTTACTGGTAGTAAGTGTGGTGAGGTAGAGGTAGTGATGGTGGTGTAGTGTTGTTACTGGTAGTAAGTGTGGTGAGGTAGAGGTAGTGATGGTGGTGTAGTGTTGTTACTGTTAGTAGGTGTGGTGAGGTAGAGGTAGCGATGGTGGTGTAGTGTTGTTACTGGTAGTAGGAGTGGTGAGGTAGAGATGGTGGTGTAGTGTTGTTACTGGTAGTAGGAGTGATGAGGTAGAGGTATTGATGGTGGTGTAGTGTTGTTACTGGTAGTAAGTGTGGTGAGGTAGAGGTAGTGATGTTGTTACTGGTAGTAGGTGTGGTGAGGTATAGGTAGTGATGGTGGTGTAGTGTTGTTACTGGTAGTAAGTGTGGTGAGGTAGAGGTAGCGATGGTGGTGTAGTGTTGTTACTGGTAGTAAGTGTGGTGAGGTAGAGGTAGCGATGGTGGTGTTGTGTTGTTACTGGTAGTAAGTGTGGTGAGGTAGAGGTAGTCATGGTGATGTAGTGTTGTTACTGGTAGTAAGTGTGGTGAAGTAGAGGTACTGATGGTGGTGTAGTGTTGTTACTGGGAGTAGGAGTGGTGAGGTAGAAGTAGTGATGGTGGTGTAGTGTTGTTACTGGTAGTAAGAGTGGTGAGGTAGAGGTAGTGATGGTGGTGTAGTGTTGTTACTGGTAGTAAGAGTGGTGAGGTAGTGGTAGTGATGGTGGTGTAGTGTTGTTACTGGTAGTAAGTGTGGTGAGGTAGAGGTAGTGATGGTGGTGTAGTGTTGTTACTGGTAGTAAGTGTGGTGAGGTAGAGGTAGTGATGGTGGTGTAGTGTTGTTACTGTTAGTAGGTGTGGTGAGGTAGAGGTAGCGATGGTGGTGTAGTGTTGTTACTGGTAGTAAGAGTGGTGAGGTAGTGGTAGTGATGGTGGTGTAGTGTTGTTACTGGTAGTAAGTGTGGTGAGGTAGAGGTAGTGATGGTGGTGTAGTGTTGTTACTGGTAGTAAGTGTGGTGAGGTAGAGGTAGTGATGGTGGTGTAGTGTTGTTACTGGTAGTAAGTGTGGTTAGGTAGAGGTAGTGATGGTGGTGTAGTGTTGTTACTGGTAGTAAGAGTGGTTAGGTAGAGGTAGTGATGGTGGTGTAGTGTTGTTACTGGTAGTAAGAGTGGTTAGGTAGAGGTAGTGATGGTGGTGTAGTGTTGTTACTGGTAGTAAGAGTGGTTAGGTAGAGGTAGTGATGGTGGTGTAGTGTTGTTACTGGTAGTAAGTGTGGTGAGGTAGAGGTAGTGATGGTGGTGTAGTGTTGTTACAGGTAGTAGGTGTGGTGAGGTAGAGGTAGTGGTGGTGGTGTAGTGTTGTTACTGGTAGTAAGAGTGGTTAGGTAGAGGTAGTGATTGTGGTGTAGTGTTGTTACTGGTAGTAAGAGTGGTTAGCTAGAGGTAGTGATGGTGGTGTAGTGTTGTTACTGGTAGTAAGTGTGATGAGGTAGTGATGGTGGTGTAGTGTTGTTACAGGTAGTAGGTGTGGTGAGGTAGAGGTAGTGGTGGTGGTGTAGTGTTGTTACTGGTAGTAAGTGTGGTAAGGTAGAGGTAGTGATGGTGGTGTAGTGTTGTTACTGGTAGTAATTTTGTTGAGGTAGAGGTAGTGATGATGGTGTATTGCTGTTACTGGTAGTAAGAGTGGTGAGGTAGAGGTAGTGATGGTGGTGTAGTGCTGGTGTTGTAGTGTTGTTACTGGTAGTAAGAGTGGTGAGGTAGAGGTAGTGATGGTGGTGTAGTGTCGTTACTGGTAGTAAGAGTGGTGAGGTAGAGGTAGTGATGGTGGTGTAGTGTTGTTACTGGTAGTAGGAGTGGTGAGGTAGAGATGGTGGTGTAGTGTTGTTACTGGTAGTAGGAGTGGTGAGGAAGAGGTAGAGATGGTGGTGTAGTGTTGTTACTGGTAGTAGGAGTGGTGAGGTAGAGATGGTGGTGTAGTGTTGTTACTGGTAGTAGGAGTGGTGAGGTAGAGGTAGTGATGGTGGTGTAGTGTTGTTACTGGTAGTAAGTGTGGTGAGGTAGAGGTAGTGATGTTGTTACTGGTAGTAGGTGTGGTGAGGTATAGGTAGTGATGGTGGTGTAGTGTTGTTACTGGTAGTAAGTGTGGTGAGGTAGAGGTAGCGATGGTGGTGTAGTGTTGTTACTGGTAGTAAGTGTGGTGAGGTAGAGGTAGCGATGGTGGTGTAGTGTTGTTACTGGTAGTAAGTGTGGTGAGGTAGAGGTAGTGATGGTGGTGTAGTGTTGTTACTGGTAGTAAGTGTGGTGAGGTAGAGGTAGTGATGGTGGTGTAGTGTTGTTACTGTTAGTAGGTGTGGTGAGGTAGAGGTAGCGATGGTGGTGTAGTGTTGTTACTGGTAGTAAGAGTGGTGAGGTAGTGGTAGTGATGGTGGTGTAGTGTTGTTACTGGTAGTAAGTGTGGTGAGGTAGAGGTAGTGATGGTGGTGTAGTGTTGTTACTGGTAGTAAGTGTGGTGAGGTAGAGGTAGTGATGGTGGTGTAGTGTTGTTACTGGTAGTAAGTGTGGTTAGGTAGAGGTAGTGATGGTGGTGTAGTGTTGTTACTGGTAGTAAGAGTGGTTAGGTAGAGGTAGTGATGGTGGTGTAGTGTTGTTACTGGTAGTAAGAGTGGTTAGGTAGAGGTAGTGATGGTGGTGTAGTGTTGTTACTGGTAGTAAGAGTGGTTAGGTAGAGGTAGTGATGGTGGTGTAGTGTTGTTACTGGTAGTAAGTGTGGTGAGGTAGAGGTAGTGATGGTGGTGTAGTGTTGTTACAGGTAGTAGGTGTGGTGAGGTAGAGGTAGTGGTGGTGGTGTAGTGTTGTTACTGGTAGTAAGAGTGGTTAGGTAGAGGTAGTGATTGTGGTGTAGTGTTGTTACTGGTAGTAAGAGTGGTTAGGTAGAGGTAGTGATGGTGGTGTAGTGTTGTTACTGGTAGTAAGTGTGGTGAGGTAGTGATGGTGGTGTAGTGTTGTTACAGGTAGTAGGTGTGGTGAGGTAGAGGTAGTGGTGGTGGTGTAGTGTTGTTACTGGTAGTAAGTGTGGTAAGGTAGAGGTAGTGATGGTGGTGTAGTGTTGTTACTGGTAGTAATTTTGTTGAGGTAGAGGTAGTGATGATGGTGTAGTGCTGTTACTGGTAGTAAGAGTGGTGAGGTAGAGGTAGTGATGGTGGTGTAGTGCTGGTGTTGTAGTGTTGTTACTGGTAGTAAGAGTGGTGAGGTAGAGGTAGTGATGGTGGTGTAGTGTTGTTACTGGTAGTAAGTGTGGTGAGGTAGAGGTAGTGATGATGGTGTAGTGTTGTTACTGGTAGTAAGAGTGGTGAGGTAGAGGTAGTGATGGTGGTGTAGTGTTGTTACTGGTAGTAGGAGTGGTGAGGTAGAGATGGTGGTGTAGTGTTGTTACTGGTAGTAGGAGTGGTGAGGAAGAGGTAGAGATGGTGGTGTAGTGTTGTTACTGGTAGTAGGAGTGGTGAGGTAGAGATGGTGGTGTAGTGTTGTTACTGGTAGTAGGAGTGGTGAGGTAGAGGTAGTGATGGTGGTGTAGTGTTGTTACTGGTAGTAAGTGTGGTGAGGTAGAGGTAGTGATGTTGTTACTGGTAGTAGGTGTGGTGAGGTATAGGTAGTGATGGTGGTGTAGTGTTGTTACTGGTAGTAAGTGTGGTGAGGTAGAGGTAGCGATGGTGGTGTAGTGTTGTTACTGGTAGTAAGTGTGGTGAGGTAGAGGTAGCGATGGTGGTGTAGTGTTGTTACTGGTAGTAAGTGTGGTGAGGTAGAGGTAGTCATGGTGATGTAGTGTTGTTACTGGTAGTAAGTGTGGTGAGGTAGAGGTAGTGATGGTGGTATAGTGTTGTTACTGGTAGTAAGTGTGGTGAGGTAGAGGTAGTGATGGTGGTGTAGTGTTGTTACTGGTAGTAAGTGTGGTTAGGTAGAGGTAGTGATAGTGGTGTAGTGATGGTGGTGTAGTGTTGTTACTGGTAGTAAGAATGATGAGGTAGAGGTAGTGATGGTGGTGTAGTGATGGTGGTGTAGTGTTGTTACTGGTAGTAAGAATGGTGAGGTAGAGGTAGTGATGGTGGTGTAGTGATGGTGGTGTAGTGTTGTTACTGGTAGTAAGTGTGGTGAGGTAGAGGTAGTGATGGTGGTGTAGTGTTGTTACTGGTAGTAAGAATGGTGAGGTAGAGGTAGTGATGGTGGTGTAGTGATGGTGGTGTAGTGTTGTTACTGGTAGTAAGTGTGGTGAGGTAGTGGTAGTGATGGTGGTGTAGTGTTGTTACTGGTAGTAAGTGTGGTGAGGTAGAGGTAGTGATGGTGGTGTAGTGTTGTTACTGGTAGTAAGAGTGGTAAGGTAGAGGTAGTGATGGTGGTATAGTGTTGTTACTGGTAGTAAGTGTGGTGAAGTAGAGGTAGTGATGGTGGTGTAGTGTTGTTACTGGTAGTAAGTGTGGTGAGGTAGAGGTAGTGATGGTGGTGTAGTGTTGTTACTGGGAGTAGGAGTCGTGAGGTAGAAGTAGTGATGGTGGTGTAGTGTTGTTACTGGTAGTAAGTGTGGTGAGGTAGAGGTAGTGATGGTGGTGTAGTCTTGTTACTGGTAGTAAGAGTGGTGAGGTAGAGGTAGTGATAGTGGTGTAGTGTTGTTACTGGTAGTAAGAGTGGTGAGGTAGAGGTAGTGATGGTGGTGTAGTGTTGTTACTGGTAGTAAGAGTGGTGAGGTAGAGGTAGTGATGGTGGTGTAGTGTTGTTACTGGTAGTAAGTGTGGTGAGGTAGAGGTAGTGATGGTGGTGTAGTGTTGTTACTGGTAGTAAGTGTGGTGAGGTAGAGGTAGTGATGGTGGTGTAGTGTTGTTACTGGTAGTAAGTGTGGTGAGGTAGAGGTTGTGATGGTGGTGTAGTGTTGTTACTGGTAGTAAGTGTGGTGAGGTAGAGGTAGTGATGGTGGTGTAGTGTTGTTACTGGTAGTAGGTGTGGTGAGGTAGAGGTAGTGATGGTGGTGTAGTGTTGTTACTGGTAGTAAGTGTGGTGAGGTAGAGGTAGTGATGGTGGTGTAGTGTTGTTACTGGTAGTAGGAGTGGTGAGGTAGAGGTAGTGATGGTGGTGTAGTGTTGTTACTGGTAGTAAGTGTGGTGAGGTAGTGATGGTGGTGTAGTGTTGTTACAGGTAGTAGGTGTGGTGAGGTAGAGGTAGTGGTGGTGGTGTAGTGTTGTTACTGGTAGTAAGTGTGGTAAGGTAGAGGTAGTGATGGTGGTGTAGTGTTGTTACTGGTAGTAATTTTGTTGAGGTAGAGGTAGTGATGGTGGTGTAGTGCTGTTACTGGTAGTAAGAGTGGTGAGGTAGAGGTAGTGATGGTGGTGTAGTGCTGGTGTTGTAGTGTTGTTACTGGTAGTAAGAGTGGTGAGGTAGAGGTAGTGATGGTGGTGTAGTGTTGTTACTGGTAGTAAGTGTGGTGAGGTAGAGGTAGTGATGATGGTGTAGTGTTGTTACTGGTAGTAAGAGTGGTGAGGTAGAGGTAGTGATGGTGGTGTAGTGTTGTTACTGGTAGTAGGAGTGGTGAGGTAGAGATGGTGGTGTAGTGTTGTTACTGGTAGTAGGAGTGGTGAGGAAGAGGTAGAGATGGTGGTGTAGTGTTGTTACTGGTAGTAGGAGTGGTGAGGTAGAGATGGTGGTGTAGTGTTGTTACTGGTAGTAGGAGTGGTGAGGTAGAGGTAGTGATGGTGGTGTAGTGTTGTTACTGGTAGTAAGTGTGGTGAGGTAGAGGTAGTGATGTTGTTACTGGTAGTAGGTGTGGTGAGGTATAGGTAGTGATGGTGGTGTAGTGTTGTTACTGGTAGTAAGTGTGGTGAGGTAGAGGTAGCGATGGTGGTGTAGTGTTGTTACTGGTAGTAAGTGTGGTGAGGTAGAGGTAGCGATGGTGGTGTAGTGTTGTTACTGGTAGTAAGTGTGGTGAGGTAGAGGTAGTCATGGTGATGTAGTGTTGTTACTGGTAGTAAGTGTGGTGAAGTAGAGGTACTGATGGTGGTGTAGTGTTGTTACTGGGAGTAGGAGTGGTGAGGTAGAAGTAGTGATGGTGGTGTAGTGTTGTTACTGGTAGTAAGAGTGGTGAGGTAGAGGTAGTGATGGTGGTGTAGTGTTGTTACTGGTAGTAAGAGTGGTGAGGTAGTGGTAGTGATGGTGGTGTAGTGTTGTTACTGGTAGTAAGTGTGGTGAGGTAGAGGTAGTGATGGTGGTGTAGTGTTGTTACTGGTAGTAAGTGTGGTGAGGTAGAGGTAGTGATGGTGGTGTAGTGTTGTTACTGTTAGTAGGTGTGGTGAGGTAGAGGTAGCGATGGTGGTGTAGTGTTGTTACTGGTAGTAAGAGTGGTCAGGTAGTGGTAGTGATGGTGGTGTAGTGTTGTTACTGGTAGTAAGTGTGGTGAGGTAGAGGTAGTGATGGTGGTGTAGTGTTGTTACTGGTAGTAAGTGTGGTGAGGTAGAGGTAGTGATGGTGGTGTAGTGTTGTTACTGGTAGTAAGAGTGGTTAGGTAGAGGTAGTGATGGTGGTGTAGTGTTGTTACTGGTAGTAAGAGTGGTTAGGTAGAGGTAGTGATGGTGGTGTAGTGTTGTTACTGGTAGTAAGAGTGGTTAGGTAGAGGTAGTGATGGTGGTGTAGTGTTGTTACTGGTAGTAAGAGTGGTTAGGTAGAGGTAGTGATGGTGGTGTAGTGTTGTTACTGGTAGTAAGTGTGGTGAGGTAGAGGTAGTGATGGTGGTGTAGTGTTGTTACAGGTAGTAGGTGTGGTGAGGTAGAGGTAGTGGTGGTGGTGTAGTGTTGTTACTGGTAGTAAGAGTGGTTAGGTAGAGGTAGTGATTGTGGTGTAGTGTTGTTACTGGTAGTAAGAGTGGTTAGGTAGAGGTAGTGATGGTGGTGTAGTGTTGTTACTGGTAGTAAGTGTGGTGAGGTAGTGATGGTGGTGTAGTGTTGTTACAGGTAGTAGGTGTGGTGAGGTAGAGGTAGTGGTGGTGGTGTAGTGTTGTTACTGGTAGTAAGTGTGGTAAGGTAGAGGTAGTGATGGTGGTGTAGTGTTGTTACTGGTAGTAATTTTGTTGAGGTAGAGGTAGTGATGGTGGTGTAGTGCTGTTACTGGTAGTAAGAGTGGTGAGGTAGAGGTAGTGATGGTGGTGTAGTGCTGGTGTTGTAGTGTTGTTACTGGTAGTAAGAGTGGTGAGGTAGAGGTAGTGATGGTGGTGTAGTGTTGTTACTGGTAGTAAGTGTGGTGAGGTAGAGGTAGTGATGATGGTGTAGTGTTGTTACTGGTAGTAAGAGTGGTGAGGTAGAGGTAGTGATGGTGGTGTAGTGTTGTTACTGGTAGTAGGAGTGGTGAGGTAGAGATGGTGGTGTAGTGTTGTTACTGGTAGTAGGAGTGGTGAGGAAGAGGTAGAGATGGTGGTGTAGTGTTGTTACTGGTAGTAGGAGTGGTGAGGTAGAGATGGTGGTGTAGTGTTGTTACTGGTAGTAGGAGTGGTGAGGTAGAGGTAGTGATGGTGGTGTAGTGTTGTTACTGGTAGTAAGTGTGGTGAGGTAGAGGTAGTGATGTTGTTACTGGTAGTAGGTGTGGTGAGGTATAGGTAGTGATGGTGGTGTAGTGTTGTTACTGGTAGTAAGTGTGGTGAGGTAGAGGTAGCGATGGTGGTGTAGAGTTGTTACTGGTAGTAAGTGTGGTGAGGTAGAGGTAGCGATGGTGGTGTAGTGTTGTTACTGGTAGTAAGTGTGGTGAGGTAGAGGTAGTCATGGTGATGTAGTGTTGTTACTGGTAGTAAGTGTGGTGAGGTAGAGGTAGTGATGGTGGTGTAGTGTTGTTACTGGTAGTAAGTGTGGTTAGGTAGAGGTAGTGATGGTGGTGTAGTGATGGTGGTGTAGTGTTGTTACTGGTAGTAAGAATGGTGAGGTAGAGCTAGTGATGGTGGTGTAGTGATGGTGGTGTAGTGTTGTTACTGGTAGTAAGTGTGGTGAGGTAGAGGTAGTGATGGTGGTGTAGTGTTGTTACTGGTAGTAAGAATGGTGAGGTAGAGGTAGTGATGGTGGTGTAGTGATGGTGGTGTAGTGTTGTTACTGGTAGTAAGTGTGGTGAGGTAGTGGTAGTGATGGTGGTGTAGTGTTGTTACTGGTAGTAAGTGTGGTGAGGTAGAGGTAGTGATGGTGGTGTAGTGTTGTTACTGGTAGTAAGAGTGGTGAGGTAGAGGTAGTGATGGTGGTGTAGTGTTGTTACTGGTAGTAAGTGTGGTGAGGTAGAGGTAGTGATGGTGGTGTAGTGTTGTTACTAGTAGTAAGTGTGGTGAGGTAGAGGTAGTGATGGTGGTATAGTGTTGTTACTGGTAGTAAGTGTGGTGAAGTAGAGGTAGTGATGGTGGTGTAGTGTTGTTACTGGTAGTAAGTGTGGTGAGGTAGAGGTAGTGATGGTGGTGTAGTGTTGTTACTGGGAGTAGGAGTCGTGAGGTAGAAGTAGTGATGGTGGTGTAGTGTTGTTACTGGTAGTAAGTGTGGTGAGGTAGAGGTAGTGATGGTGGTGTAGTGTTGTTACTGGTAGTAAGAGTGGTGAGGTAGAGGTAGTGATGGTGGTGTAGTGTTGTTACTGGTAGTAAGTGTGGTGAGGTAGAGGTAGTGATGGTGGTGTAGTGTTGTTACTGGTAGTAAGTGTGGTGAGGTAGAGGTAGTGATGGTGGTATAGTGTTGTTACTGGTAGTAAGTGTGGTGAAGTAGAGGTAGTGATGGTGGTGTAGTGTTGTTACTGGTAGTAAGTGTGGTGAGGTAGAGGTAGTGATGGTGGTGTAGTGTTGTTACTGGGAGTAGGAGTCGTGAGGTAGAAGTAGTGATGGTGGTGTAGTGTTGTTACTGGTAGTAAGTGTGGTGAGGTAGAGGTAGTGATGGTGGTGTAGTCTTGTTACTGGTAGTAAGAGTGGTGAGGTAGAGGTAGTGATAGTGGTGTAGTGTTGTTACTGGTAGTAAGAGTGGTGAGGTAGAGGTAGTGATGGTGGTGTAGTGTTGTTACTGGTAGTAAGAGTGGTGAGGTAGAGGTAGTGATGGTGGTGTAGTGTTGTTACTGGTAGTAAGTGTGGTGAGGTAGAGGTAGTGATGGTGGTGTAGTGTTGTTACTGGTAGTAAGTGTGGTGAGGTAGAGGTAGTGATGGTGGTGTAGTGTTGTTACTGGTAGTAAGTGTGGTGAGGTAGAGGTTGTGATGGTGGTGTAGTGTTGTTACTGGTAGTAAGTGTGGTGAGGTAGAGGTAGTGATGGTGGTGTAGTGTTGTTACTGGTAGTAGGTGTGGTGAGGTAGAGGTAGTGATGGTGGTGTAGTGTTGTTACTGGTAGTAAGTATGGTGAGGTAGAGGTAGTGATGGTGGTGTAGTGTTGTTACTGGCAGTAGGAGTGGTGAGGTAGAGGTAGTGATGGTGGTGTAGTGTTGTTACTGGTAGTAAGTGTGGTGAGGTAGAGGTAGTGATGGTGGTGTAGTGTTGTTACTGGTAGTAAGTGAGGTGAGGTCGAGGTAGTGATGGTGGTGTAGTGTTGTTACTGGTAGTAAGAGTGGTGAGGTAGAGGTAGTGATGATGGTGTAGTGTTGTTACTAGTAGTAAGTGTGGTGAAGTAGAGGTAGTGATGGTGTTGTAGTTTTGTTACTGGTAGTAAGAGTGGTGAGGTAGAGGTAGTGATGGTGGTGTAGTGTTGTTACTGGTAGTATGTGTGGTGAGGTAGAGGTAGCGATGGTGGTGTAGTGTTGTTACTGGTAGTATGTGTGGTGAGGTAGAGGTAGCGATGGTGGTGTAGTGTTGTTACTGGTAGTAAGTGTGGTGAGGTAGGGGTAGTGATGGTGGTGTAGTGTTGTTACTGGTAGTAAGTGTGGTGAGGTAGAGGTAGAGATGGTGGTGTAGTGTTGTTACTGGTAGTAAGTGTGGTGAGGTAGTGGAAGTGATGGTGGTGTAGTGTTGTTACTGGTAGTAAGTGTGGTGAGGTAGAGGTAGTGATGGTGGTGTAGTCTTGTTACTGGTAGTAAGAGTGGTGAGGTAGAGGTAGTGATAGTGGTGTAGTGTTGTTACTGGTAGTAAGAGTGGTGAGGTAGAGGTAGTGATGGTGGTGTAGTGTTGTTACTGGTAGTAAGAGTGGTGAGGTAGAGGTAGTGATGGTGGTGTAGTGTTGTTACTGGTAGTAAGTGTGGTGAGGTAGAGGTAGTGATGGTGGTGTAGTGTTGTTACTGGTAGTAAGTGTGGTGAGGTAGAGATAGTGATGGTGGTGTAGTGTTGTTACTGGTAGTAAGTGTGGTGAGGTAGAGGTTGTGATGGTGGTGTAGTGTTGTTACTGGTAGTAAGTGTGGTGAGGTAGAGGTAGTGATGGTGGTGTAGTGTTGTTACTGGTAGTAGGTGTGGTGAGGTAGAGGTAGTGATGGTGGTGTAGTGTTGTTACTGGTAGTAAGTGTGGTGAGGTAGAGGTAGTGATGGTGGTGTAGTGTTGTTACTGGTAGTAGGAGTGGTGAGGTAGAGGTAGTGATGGTGGTGTAGTGTTGTTACTGGTAGTAAGTGTGGTGAGGTAGAGGTAGTGATGGTGGTGTAGTGTTGTTACTGGTAGTAAGTGAGGTGAGGTCGAGGTAGTGATGGTGGTGTAGTGTTGTTACTGGTAGTAAGAGTGGTGAGGTAGAGGTAGTGATGATGGTGTAGTGTTGTTACTAGTAGTAAGTGTGGTGAAGTAGAGGTAGTGATGGTGTTGTAGTTTTGTTACTGGTAGTAAGAGTGGTGAGGTAGAGGTAGTGATGGTGGTGTAGTGTTGTTACTGGTAGTAAGAGTGGTGAGGTAGTGGTAGTGATGGTGGTGTAGTGTTGTTACTGGTAGTAAGTGTGGTGAGGTAGAGGTAGTGATGGTGGTGTAGTGTTGTTACTGGTAGTAAGTGTGGTGAGGTAGAGGTAGTGATGGTGGTGTAGTGTTGTTACTGGTAGTAAGAGTGGTGAGGTAGAGGTAGAGATGGTGGTGTAGTGTTGTTACTGGTAGTAAGAGTGGTTAGGTAGAGGTAGTGATGGTAGTGTAGTGTTGTTACTGGTAGTAAGAGTGGTTAGGTAGAGGTGGTGATGGTGGTGTAGTGTTGTTACTGGTAGTAAGAGTGGTTAGGTAGAGGTAGTGATGGTGGTGTAGTGTTGTTACTGGTAGTAAGAGTGGTTAGGTAGAGGTAGTGATGGTGGTGTAGTGTTGTTACTGGTAGTAAGAGTGGTTAGGTAGAGGTAGTGATGGTGGTGTAGTGTTGTTACTGGTAGTAAGTGTGGTGAGGTAGAGGTAGTGATGGTGGTGTAGTGTTGTTACAGGTAGTAGGTGTGGTGAGGTAGAGGTAGTGGTGGTGGTGTAGTGTTGTTACTGGTAGTAAGTGTGGTAAGGTAGAGGTAGTGATGGTGGTGTAGTGTTGTTACTGGTAGTAATTTTGTTGAGGTAGAGGTAGTGATGGTGGTGTAGTGCTGTTACTGGTAGTAAGAGTGGTGAGGTAGAGGTAGTGATGGTGGTGTAGTGCTGGTGTTGTAGTGTTGTTACTGGTAGTAAGAGTGGTGAGGTAGAGGTAGTGATGGTGGTGTAGTGTTGTTACTGGTAGTAAGTGTGGTGAGGTAGAGGTAGCGATGGTGGTGTAGTGTTGTTACTGGTAGTAAGTGTGGTGAGGTAGAGGTAGTCATGGTGATGTAGTGTTGTTACTGGTAGTAAGTGTGGTGAGGTAGAGGTAGTGATGGTGGTATAGTGTTGTTACTGGTAGTAAGTGTGGTGAGGTAGAGGTAGTGATGGTGGTGTAGTGTTGTTACTGGTAGTAAGTGTGGTTAGGTAGAGGTAGTGATGGTGGTGTAGTGATGGTGGTGTAGTGTTGTTACTGGTAGTAAGAATGGTGAGGTAGAGCTAGTGATGGTGGTGTAGTGATGGTGGTGTAGTGTTGTTACTGGTAGTAAGTGTGGTGAGGTAGAGGTAGTGATGGTGGTGTAGTGTTGTTACTGGTAGTAAGAATAGTGAGGTAGAGGTAGTGATGGTGGTGTAGTGATGGTGGTGTAGTGTTGTTACTGGTAGTAAGTGTGGTGAGGTAGTGGTAGTGATGGTGGTGTAGTGTTGTTACTGGTAGTAAGTGTGGTGAGGTAGAGGTAGTGATGGTGGTGTAGTGTTGTTACTGGTAGTAAGAGTGGTGAGGTAGAGGTAGTGATGGTGGTATAGTGTTGTTACTGGTAGTAAGTGTGGTGAAGTAGAGGTAGTGATGGTGGTGTAGTGTTGTTACTGGTAGTAAGTGTGGTGAGGTAGAGGTAGTGATGGTGGTGTAGTGTTGTTACTGGTAGTAGGTGTGGTGAGGCAGAGGTAGTGATGGTGGTGTAGTGTTGTTACTGGTAGTAAGTGTGGTGAGGTAGAGGTAGTGATGGTGGTGTAGTGTTGTTACTGGTAGTAGGAGTGGTGAGGTAGAGGTAGTGATGGTGGTGTAGTGTTGTTACTGGTAGTAAGTGTGGTGAGGTAGAGGTTGTGATGGTGGTGTAGTGTTGTTACTGGTAGTAAGTGAGGTGAGGTCGAGGTAGTGATGGTGGTGTAGTGTTGTTACTGGTAGTAAGAGTGGTGAGGTAGAGGTAGTGATGATGGTGTAGTGTTGTTACTAGTAGTAAGTGTGGTGAAGTAGAGGTAGTGATGGTGTTGTAGTTTTGTTACTGGTAGTAAGAGTGGTGAGGTAGAGGTAGTGATGGTGGTGTAGTGTTGTTACTGGTAGTATGTGTGGTGAGGTAGAGGTAGCGATGGTGGTGTAGTGTTGTTACTGGTAGTATGTGTGGTGAGGTAGTGGTAGTGATGGTGGTGTAGTGTTGTTACTGGTAGTATGTGTGGTGAGGTAGAGGTAGCGATGGTGGTGTAGTGTTGTTACTGGTAGTAAGTGTGGTGAGGTAGTGGTAGTGATGGTGGTGTAGTGTTGTTACTGGTAGTATGTGTGGTGAGGTAGAGGTAGCGATGGTGGTGTAGTGTTGTTACTGGTAGTATGTGTGGTGAGGTAGAGGTAGCGATGGTGGTGTAGTGTTGTTACTGGTAGTAAGTGTGGTGAGGTAGGGGTAGTGATGGTGGTGTAGTGTTGTTACTGGTAGTAAGTGTGGTGAGGTAGAGGTAGAGATGGTGGTGTAGTGTTGTTACTGGTAGTAAGTGTGGTGAGGTAGTGGAAGTGATGGTGGTGTAGTGTTGTTACTGGTAGTAAGTGTGGTGAGGTAGAGGTAGTGATGGTGGTGTAGTCTTGTTACTGGTAGTAAGAGTGGTGAGGTAGAGGTAGTGATAGTGGTGTAGTGTTGTTACTGGTAGTAAGAGTGGTGAGGTAGAGGTAGTGATGGTGGTGTAGTGTTGTTACTGGTAGTAAGAGTGGTGAGGTAGAGGTAGTGATGGTGGTGTAGTGTTGTTACTGGTAGTAAGTGTGGTGAGGTAGAGGTAGTGATGGTGGTGTAGTGTTGTTACTGGTAGTAAGTGTGGTGAGGTAGAGGTAGTGATGGTGGTGTAGTGTTGTTACTGGTAGTAAGTGTGGTGAGGTAGAGGTTGTGATGGTGGTGTAGTGTTGTTACTGGTAGTAAGTGTGGTGAGGTAGAGGTAGTGATGGTGGTGTAGTGTTGTTACTGGTAGTAGGTGTGGTGAGGTAGAGGTAGTGATGGTGGTGTAGTGTTGTTACTGGTAGTAAGTGTGGTGAGGTAGAGGTAGTGATGGTGGTGTAGTGTTGTTACTGGTAGTAGGAGTGGTGAGGTAGAGGTAGTGATGGTGGTGTAGTGTTGTTACTGGTAGTAAGTGTGGTGAGGTAGAGGTAGTGATGGTGGTGTAGTGTTGTTACTGGTAGTAAGTGAGGTGAGGTCGAGGTAGTGATGGTGGTGTAGTGTTGTTACTGGTAGTAAGAGTGGTGAGGTAGAGGTAGTGATGATGGTGTAGTGTTGTTACTAGTAGTAAGTGTGGTGAAGTAGAGGTAGTGATGGTGTTGTAGTTTTGTTACTGGTAGTAAGAGTGGTGAGGTAGAGGTAGTGATGGTGGTGTAGTGTTGTTACTGGTAGTAAGAGTGGTGAGGTAGTGGTATTGATGGTGGTGTAGTGTTGTTACTGGTAGTAAGTGTGGTGAGGTAGAGGTAGTGATGGTGGTGTAGTGTTGTTACTGGTAGTAAGTGTGGTGAGGTAGAGGTAGTGATGGTGGTGTAGTGTTGTTACTGGTAGTAAGAGTGGTGAGGTAGAGGTAGAGATGGTGGTGTAGTGTTGTTACTGGTAGTAAGAGTGGTTAGGTAGAGGTAGTGATGGTAGTGTAGTGTTGTTACTGGTAGTAAGAGTGGTTAGGTAGAGGTGGTGATGGTGGTGTAGTGTTGTTACTGGTAGTAAGAGTGGTTAGGTAGAGGTAGTGATGGTGGTGTAGTGTTGTTACTGGTAGTAAGAGTGGTTAGGTAGAGGTAGTGATGGTGGTGTAGTGTTGTTACTGGTAGTAAGAGTGGTTAGGTAGAGGTAGTGATGGTGGTGTAGTGTTGTTACTGGTAGTAAGTGTGGTGAGGTAGAGGTAGTGATGGTGGTGTAGTGTTGTTACAGGTAGTAGGTGTGGTGAGGTAGAGGTAGTGGTGGTGGTGTAGTGTTGTTACTGGTAGTAAGTGTGGTAAGGTAGAGGTAGTGATGGTGGTGTAGTGTTGTTACTGGTAGTAATTTTGTTGAGGTAGAGGTAGTGATGGTGGTGTAGTGCTGTTACTGGTAGTAAGAGTGGTGAGGTAGAGGTAGTGATGGTGGTGTAGTGCTGGTGTTGTAGTGTTGTTACTGGTAGTAAGAGTGGTGAGGTAGAGGTAGTGATGGTGGTGTAGTGTTGTTACTGGTAGTAAGTGTGGTGAGGTAGAGGTAGTGATGATGGTGTAGTGTTGTTACTGGTAGTAAGAGTGGTGAGGTAGAGGTAGTGATGGTGGTGTAGTGTTGTTACTGGTAGTAGGAGTGGTGAGGTAGAGATGGTGGTGTAGTGTTGTTACTGGTAGTAGGAGTGGTGAGGTAGAGGTAGTGATGGTGGTGTAGTGTTGTTACTGGTAGTAGGAGTGGTGAGGTAGAGATGGTGGTGTAGTGTTGTTACTGGTAGTAGGAGTGGTGAGGTAGAGGTAGTGATGGTGGTGTAGTGTTGTTACTGGTAGTAAGTGTGGTGAGGTAGAGGTAGTGATGTTGTTACTGGTAGTAGGTGTGGTGAGGTATAGGTAGTGATGGTGGTGTAGTGTTGTTACTGGTAGTAAGTGTGGTGAGGTAGAGGTAGCGATGGTGGTGTAGTGTTGTTACTGGTAGTAAGTGTGGTGAGGTAGAGGTAGCGATGGTGGTGTAGTGTTGTTACTGGTAGTAAGTGTTGTGAGGTAGAGGTAGTCATGGTGGTGTAGTGTTGTTACTGGTAGTAAGTGTGGTGAGGTAGAGGTAGTGATGGTGGTATAGTGTTGTTACTGGTAGTAAGTGTGGTGAGGTAGAGGTAGTGATGGTGGTGTAGTGTTGTTACTGGTAGTAAGTGTGGTTAGGTAGAGGTAGTGATGGTGGTGTAGTGATGGTGGTGTAGTGTTGTTACTGGTAGTAAGAATGGTGAGGTAGAGGTAGTGATGGTGGTGTAGTGTTGTTACTGGTAGTAAGAGTGGTTAGGTAGAGGTAGTGATGGTGGTGTAGTGTTGTTACTGGTAGTAAGAGTGGTTAGGTAGAGGTAGTGATGGTGGTGTAGTGTTGTTACTGGTAGTAAGAGTGGTTAGGTAGAGGTAGTGATGGTGGTGTTATGTTGTTACTGGTAGTAAGTGTGGTGAGGTAGAGGTAGTGATGGTGGTGTAGTGTTGTTACAGGTAGTAGGTGTGGTGAGGTAGAGGTAGTGGTGGTGGTGTAGTGTTGTTACTGGTAGTAAGAGTGGTTAGGTAGAGGTAGTGATTGTGGTGTAGTGTTGTTACTGGTAGTAAGAGTGGTTAGCTAGAGGTAGTGATGGTGGTGTAGTGTTGTTACTGGTAGTAAGTGTGGTGAGGTAGAGGTAGTGATGGTGGTGTAGTGTTGTTACAGGTAGTAGGTGTGGTGAGGTAGAGGTAGTGGTGGTGGCGTAGTGTTGTTACTGGTAGTAAGTGTGGTAAGGTAGAGGTAGTGATGGTGGTGTAGTGTTGTTACTGGTAGTAATTTTGTTGAGGTAGAGGTAGTGATGGTGGTGTAGTGCTGTTACTGGTAGTAAGAGTGGTGAGGTAGAGGTAGTGATGGTGGTGTAGTGCTGGTGTTGTAGCGTTGTTACTTGTAGTAAGAGTGGTGAGGTAGAGGTAGTGATGGTGGTGTAGTGTTGTTACTGGTAGTAAGTGTGGTGAGGTAGAGGTAGTGATGATGGTGTAGTGTTGTTACTGGTAGTAAGAGTGGTGAGGTAGAGGTAGTGATGGTGGTGTAGTGTTGTTACTGGTAGTAGGAGTGGTGAGGTAGAGATGGTGGTGTAGTGTTGTTACTGGTAGTAGGAGTGGTGAGGAAGAGGTAGAGATGGTGGTGTAGTGTTGTTACTGGTAGTAGGAGTGGTGAGGTAGAGATGGTGGTGTAGTGTTGTTACTGGTAGTAGGAGTGGTGAGGTAGAGGTAGTGATGGTGGTGTAGTGTTGTTACTGGTAGTAAGTGTGGTGAGGTAGAGGTAGTGATGTTGTTACTGGTAGTAGGTGTGGTGAGGTATAGGTAGTGATGGTGGTGTAGTGTTGTTACTGGTAGTAAGTGTGGTGAGGTAGAGGTAGCGATGGTGGTGTAGTGTTGTTACTGGTAGTAAGTGTGGTGAGGTAGAGGTAGCGATGGTGGTGTAGTGTTGTTACTGGTAGTAAGTGTGGTGAGGTAGAGGTAGTCATGGTGGTGTAGTGTTGTTACTGGTAGTAAGTGTGGTGAGGTAGAGGTAGTGATGGTGGTATAGTGTTGTTACTGGTAGTAAGTGTGGTGAGGTAGAGGTAGTGATGGTGGTGTAGTGTTGTTACTGGTAGTAAGTGTGGTTAGGTAGAGGTAGTGATGGTGGTGTAGTGATGGTGGTGTAGTGTTGTTACTGGTAGTAAGAATGGTGAGGTAGAGGTAGTGATGGTGGTGTAGTGATGGTGGTGTAGTGATGGTGGTGTAGTGTTGTTACTGGTAGTAAGAATGGTGAGGTAGAGGTAGTGATGGTGGTGTAGTGATGGTGGTGTAGTGTTGTTACTGGTAGTAAGTGTGGTGAGGTAGAGGTAGTGATGGTGGTGTAGTGTTGTTACTGGTAGTAAGAATGGTGAGGTAGAGGTAGTGATGGTGGTGTAATGATGGTGGTGTAGTGTTGTTACTGTTAGTAAGTGTGGTGAGGTAGTGGTAGTGATGGTGGTGTAGTGTTGTTACTGGTAGTAAGTGTGGTGAGGTAGAGGTAGTGATGGTGGTGTAGTGTTGTTACTGTTAGTAAGAGTGGTGAGGTAGAGGTAGTGATGGTGGTATAGTGTTGTTACTGGTAGTAAGTGTGGTGAAGTAGAGGTAGTGATGGTGGTGTAGTGTTGTTACTGGTAGTAAGTGTGGTGAGGTAGAGGTAGTGATGGTGGTGTAGTGTTGTTACTGGGAGTAGGAGTGGTGAGGTAGAAGTAGTGATGGTGGTGTAGTGTTGTTACTGGTAGTAAGTGTGGTGAGGTAGAGGTAGTGATGGTGGTGTAGTCTTGTTACTGGTAGTAAGAGTGGTGAGGTAGAGGTAGTGATAGTGGTGTAGTGTTGTTACTGGTAGTAAGAGTGGTGAGGTAGAGGTAGTGATGGTGGTGTAGTGTTGTTACTGGTAGTAAGAGTGGTGAGGTAGAGGTAGTGATGGTGGTGTAGTGTTGTTACTGGTAGTAAGTGTGGTGAGGTAGAGGTAGTGATGGTGGTGTAGTGTTGTTACTGGTAGTAAGTGTGGTGAGGTAGAGGTAGTGATGGTGGTGTAGTGTTGTTACTGGTAGTAAGTGTGGTGAGGTAGAGGTAGAGATGGTGGTGTAGTGTTGTTACTGGTAGTAAGTGTGGTGAGGTAGAGGTAGTGATGGTGGTGTAGTGTTGTTACTGGTAGTAGGTGTGGTGAGGTAGAGGTATTGATGGTGGTGTAGTGTTGTTACTGGTAGTAAGTGTGGTGAGGTAGAGGTAGTGATGGTGGTGTAGTGTTGTTACTGGTAGTAGGAGTGGTGAGGTAGAGGTAGTGATGGTGGTGTAGTGTTGTTACTGGTAGTAAGTGTGGTGAGGTAGAGGTAGTGATGGTGGTGTAGTGTTGTTACTGGTAGTAAGTGAGGTGAGGTAGTGGTAGTGATGGTGGTGTAGTGTTGTTACTGGTAGTAAGTGTGGTGAGGTAGAGGTAGTGATGGTGGTGTAGTGTTGTTACTGGTAGTAAGAGTGGTGAGGTAGAGGTAGTGATGATGGTGTAGTGTTGTTACTAGTAGTAAGTGTGGTGAAGTAGAGGTATTGATGGTGTTGTAGTTTTGTTACTGGTAGTATGTGTGGTGAGGTAGAGGTAGCGATGGTGGTGTAGTGTTGTTACTGGTAGTAAGTGTGGTGAGGTAGGGGTAGTGATGGTGGTGTAGTGTTGTTACTGGTAGTAAGTGTGGTGAGGTAGAAGTAGTGATGGTGGTGTAGTGTTGTTACTGGTAGTAAGTGTGGTGAGGTAGAAGTAGTGATGGTGGTGTAGTGTTGTTACTGGTAGTAAGAGTGGTGAGGTAGAGGTAGTGATGGTGGTGTAGTGTTGTTACTGGTAGTAAGTGTGGTGAGGTAGGGGTAGTGATGGTGGTGTAGTGTTGTTACTCGTAGTAAGTGTGGTGAGGTAGAAGTAGTGATGGTGGTGTAGTGTTGTTACTGGTAGTAAGAGTGGTGAGGTAGAGGTAGTGATGGTGGTGTAGTGATGGTGTTGTAGTGTTGTTACTCGTAGTAAGAATGGTGAGGTAGAGGTAGTGATGGTGGTGTAGTGTTGTTACTGGTAGTAAGTGTGGTGAGGTAGTGGTAGTGATGGTGGTGTAGTGTTGTTACTGGTAGTAAGTGTGGTGAGGTATAGGTAGTGATGGTGGTGTAGTGTTGTTACTGGTAGTAAGAGTGGTGAGGTAGAGGTAGTGATGGTGGTGTAGTGTTGTTACTGATAGTAGGTGTGGTGAGGTAGATGTAGTGATGGTGGTGTAGTGTTGTTACTGGTAGTAAGTGTGGTGAGGTAGTGGTAGTGATGGTGGTGTAGTGTTGTTACTGGTAGTAAGAGTGGTGAGGTAGAGGTAGTGATGGTGGTGTAGTGTTGTTACTGATAGTAGGTGTGGTGAGGTAGATGTAGTGATGGTGGTGTAGTGTTGTTACTGGTAGTAGGTGTGGTGGGGTAGATGTAGTGATGGTGGTGTAGTGTTGTTACTGGTAGTAGGAGTGGTGAGGTAGAGGTAGTGATGGTGGTATAGTGTTGTTACTGGTAGTAAGTGTGGTGAAGTAGAGGTACTGATGGTGGTGTAGTGTTGTTACTGGGAGTAGGAGTGGTGAGGTAGAAGTAGTGATTGTGGTGTAGTGTTGTTACTGGTAGTAAGAGTGGTGAGGTAGAGGTAGTGATGGTGGTGTAGTGTTGTTACTGGTAGTAAGAGAGGTGAGGTAGTGTTAGTGATGGTGGTGTAGTGTTGTTACTGGTAGTAAGTGTGGTGAGGTAGAGGTAGTGATGGTGGTGTAGTGTTGTTACTGGTAGTAAGTGTGGTGAGGTAGAGGTAGTGATGGTGGTGTAGTGTTGTTACTGTTAGTAGGTGTGGTGAGGTAGAGGTAGCGATGGTGGTGTAGTGTTGTTACTGGTAGTAAGAGTGGTGAGGTAGTGGTAGTGATGGTGGTGTAGTGTTGTTACTGGTAGTAAGTGTGGTGAGGTAGAGGTAGTGATGGTGGTGTAGTGTTGTTACTGGTAGTAAGTGTGGTTAGGTAGAGGTAGTGATGGAGGTGTAGTGTTGTTACTGGTAGTAAGAGTGGTTAGGTAGAGGTAGTGATGGTGGTGTAGTGTTGTTACTGGTAGTAAGAGTGGTTAGGTAGAGGTAGTGATGGTGGTGTAGTGTTGTTACTGGTAGTAAGTGTGGTGAGGTAGAGGTAGTGATGGTGGTGTAGTGTTGTTACAGGTAGTAGGTGTGGTGAGGTAGAGGTAGTGGTGGTGGTGTAGTGTTTTTACTGGTAGTAAGAGTGGTTAGGTAGAGGTAGTGATGGTGGTGTAGTGTTGTTACTGGTAGTAAGAGTGGTTAGGTAGAGGTAGTGATGGTGGTGTAGTGTTGTTACTGGTAGTAAGTG
This sequence comes from Eledone cirrhosa, assembly GCA_964016885.1. NCBI lineage: Eukaryota > Metazoa > Mollusca > Cephalopoda > Octopoda > Eledonidae > Eledone > Eledone cirrhosa. Next base: position 135,309,116 of record OZ024742.1, read on the forward strand.
TGGTGAGGTAGAGGTAGTGATGGTGGTGTAGTGTTGTTACAGGTAGTAGGTGTGGTGAGGTAGAGGTAGTGGTGGTGGTGTAGTGTTGTTACTGGTAGTAAGTGTGGTAAGGTAGAGGTAGTGATGGTGGTGTAGTGTTGTTACTGGTAGTAATTTTGTTGAGGTAGAGGTAGTGATGGTGGTGTAGTGCTGTTACTGGTAGTAAGAGTGGTGAGGTAGAGGTAGTGATGGTGGTGTAGTGCTGGTGTTGTAGTGTTGTTACTGGTAGTAAGTGTGGTGAGGTAGAGGTAGTGATGGTGGTGTAGTGTTGTTACTGGTAGTAAGAGTGGTGAGGTAGAGGTAGTGATTGTGGTGTAGTGTTGTTACTGGTAGTAAGAGTGGTGAGGTAGAGGTGGTGATGGTAGTGTAGTGTTGTTACTGGTAGTAAGTGGTGATTGACCGGCGAGAAATAGCCGCACATGTCACATGTAAATACACAACAATGTCTTGAAGAATGCAATGCCTGATAAAAAGGTGTAACAGTATTAGATGAAATTCCTTCGATCATACAGCTGACATGTTTACCCACTGCGGACTAAGGTAAGCCTAAATCGTTAAAATAACAACAAAATACTAATAAAAAAGCATGTGGCTACATGGTTAGAGCACCGGATTCAGAATTGTGGGCTTGTGAGTTCGGCACTCATGAACAACTGCTGATGTTTCAGGAAATCTCGATATAATAAATAGGATTTAGCCTCTGGTCTAATGATACTGCCACTTTATTGCAAAGATAATATAAATTGATACGAATTTCGATCCCTTGGAACTAAACAAGAGAGTATTAAAATCAACAAATGCGTTATGTATTGATCCGTTATATATACGCTTTAACGCTTAGGAATACCAACTTCTTCCAATCACATTAGAAAAATACATACAAATAGATTATAATGTAATCACGTATATTAATAAGCATTTTAATCATAGGTCCGCTTGGTTTTGCGTGTAGTGGAGTTTTATCAACTACATTTGTCTCCTAAGCCTATGGGTGTGCATTATGTAGATTCCATAATAAGGTTCAGTGTGGGCAAGGATATTGTTGTGGAAGATCAATAGTCACCCTTCAAGTTTCTCGCCTATACACCGCCGATGTTGTTCAAGATAAAGGCGAGGCCTGTACAGTCAACATTAGAATGACAAGATACGAAAGAAATCGAGCAAAATATCACGTCCGAATGAAAGGCAATGTTTGGTTTGGCATTTTATGCAACTCACTAAAGATGTATCGCATTCTCTGCCATTGTGGGACTAGTTAACCATGAGCCAAAAATAGCAACATCGACGATGATGATGGTGGCGGCTGCGCCGATGGCAAGCGATCTCTAAAGTAAAGACATGCTAGGAGTTACGGTAAATTATTTAGTCCGGATTTCCATGTTCAAGTGTGGCAGCTAGAACCTGCCCCTCTATATTACTGTTGATTCGTTGTTTGTCCGTGTTCAAGACATTCATTGGATTCCTCGTCCAGACCCTAAATTAAAAGTAAAAAATAAAAATTACAAAACTAAAAATAAAATGAAAAAAAGGACAACAAAAGACTGGAAATGCCAAAAGTTTCCTTTAATTGGAACTGACAGTTGGTTGGAGACACTTGTCAGGTGTTGGGGATGAGGATCGAGAATTGTAGAATTAGTGTTGGTGGTAGTTCTTGTAGAAGGATGGGTGATGGTGTTGGTGGTGCTTCTTGTAGAAGGATGGGTGATGGTGTTGGTGGTGCTTCTTGTAGAAGGATGGGTGATGGGGTTGCTGGTAATGGTGATGCTATTGATGTTCACGGTATTGGTGCTAATATGGGTGAGATATCTTGGAGATGGTAAATGGGAAGGGTGTGGGGTAGTGTAGGAGAGTGGTTGGTGATTATATTAATATTTTATTATTATTATTGTTGAAGTTGTTATTGTTGTTCTTGTTGTTGGGGTGGTGTTGGTGGTGGTGGTAATGGTATATGATGGTGGATTAGCAGAATAATTAGAGTACCCAACAAAGAGAGCTGCTCTCTTTTTCTTCCGACTCATGTCCTGGGTTCAAATCCCATCGAAGTAAAGACTCCCTTTGATCCTTCCGGGTTATCTAATATAATGTACTAATCAATTACTGGGATCGATGTAATCGCCTTTTCTCGCCCCATAAGCCACGTCTTTTCTTTACTGATAACAGAAGCGTTGTTGTTGTCATTGATCGTGTGTGTGTGGATTGCTGGTTAATGGTGGAAATACTGGCTGTGACATATTTCCTGTCGTTTTGAGGTTTGACCTAAGTTAGACATTGATCGAGGTGAACTTTTAACAAAGTGGTTGCGGCGACAGTGGTTTCAGAGACAACAGTAGTAGTAGTAGTAGTAGTAGTAGTAGTAGTAGTAGTAGTAGTAGTAGTAGTGGTGGTGGTGGTGGTGGTGGTGGTGGTGGTGGTGGTGGTGGTGATGGTAGTAGTAGTAGTAATAGTAGTAGTAGTAGTAGTAGTAGTGGTGGTGGTGGTGGTGGTGGTGGTGGTGGTGGGGTTGATGGTAGTAGTAGTAGTAGTAGTAATAGTGGTGGTGGTGGTGGTTGTGGTGGTGGTGGTGGTAGTGGTAGTAATAGTAGTAGTAGTAGTAGTAGTAGTAGTAGTAGTAGTAGTAGTTGTTGTTGTTGTTTGATGGTAGAGATAGAAAATGCGAAAAAAGGATGATGCAGCAAATGAGAAGATTGGAAGTGGTGGTGGGGGAGAAAATAATTAGGGTTTCAGAAGAAGAAGAAGAGGAATATACCAATCAACAGAACTACAATCATGATTACAATGAGAATTAAAAAAATATAATATTTATATATAAGTATGTATACGTACATACATATATGTATACATATGTACAGTAGTATGTATATATATATACATACATGCACACATATATATATATATGTACGTATGGATTCACCGAACATTTATTATAGTGCTCGGTGTGTTTGTAAACAAACATCCCGAATTAAGCCGTACAGTGTCTAGCAACCATCGTTGCTCATTTGTTCAACACTGACAAAATAACGCTGTACTAGTTTCAAGCTTATTAGCTAT
>OZ024742.1:135317202-135332202 GCA_964016885.1 Eledone cirrhosa
AAACATGTTTGGAAGGAATCGCCACGGGCAGCGACACCCCCTTGAATCTTTTATTCACAAGCTACGCATATATGTCAGACACGCAGACATAAAACATTCTGTTGTTAGTCACTGTGTGTCTAACAGATATATCACCCTGATGATGAGTTGGGGGCAGCACAGATTGCTTAACATTTATGCATTCCTCTGCATATAACACATTTAATAAGTATTGTAGGCGGAAGATTAAAATGAAACGAAATTCTGTCCAAGAGATCGATCAGTGTCACCAATACCTGAACACTGCCATAAAACTTACTAACTAACTAATTGTGTCCGCTTTGTGATGTAACCTGCAACCAATCAATTGAACACTTGTTATCTCATTAATCGTGTGACTATGGCCGGTGGTCACTAATATAAACTCGGTGACTTTCGTAATCTCTCTCTCTCTCTCTCTCTCTCTCTCTCTATATATATATATATATATATATATATATATATATATGTGTGTGTGTGTGTGTATATTAGCGTTGTGACTGAAACTGTGTGGTTCATTAAATTACTGAACTGGCTGTGGATTGATTACAGCTTAAAATACCTGCAGCGAGACGTGTGTTTAATATACATAAACATTGTATATGCTTCCATATATACATATATAAATGTGCGTATGAGGCTGAGTGGCTGTGTGTGTATGTCTGTATATTATTTATTACATTTGAACTAGACCACCAGTTAAAAGCTATTCAGCAGAACGTTTAATTTTGTAGTGATGATCTTAGCTCATTTACTTAGTTAATTATGTTAATAACAGTAAAAAAAATACGGTTATACAGTTGATTACTCCGAGTTTCAAATCCAAGTTTATCAAATATTTGGCTGTATATATGAGACTTAGAAAAACAATTATTAAATAATATTATGTATAAATATGTCCCATTTATGAAGGGTTTATTCGTAAGCAAATTATAGAGGGAAATTATTGAATGGACAGAGGGAAAATCTGAGACAAATGAGGTAGCGAAGTAAATATAAATTTAGGGACAGACACACATAGAGAGGGAGTGGATAATAGAAGAGGGGGGTGAGAGTGTGGTGTATATTGAAAAGAAATCTATAGCCAACGAAATTTGAAAGAGTGAAATATACAGAGATGTGCCAGAAAATTTCCAGGACTGATGTCACAAAAGATTTATTTCAAACCCAAACTTCGCACTAAGAGTTATCCCTTCAAAGTAATCCACCTGGAGTCTAATGCACTTTTCCATCCTTTTCTGCCACGCTTGCATGCACTTCTGGAAGGATTCTTCTGGGATCCTCCGCAGTTCCGTCGTCACGGCCTTTTTGATGTCGTCCACGTCTTCAAAACGGGTCCCCCTCCGAGTCGTACTCGAAGATCTATGACTCATCACCGAACATGACTCTCCCTAGCAAGTCTGGTTCGGTTTCAAGACGCTCGAGGATGTCCTGGAACACTTGCATGCGTTGACCCCTTCTGGTCATCGTTCAGCAGTTTTGGCACCATCTTCGCGCAAACTTTCCGCATGTCCAAATCTTCAGAGAGAATCTTCCAGACGCTGTCCCGATTCATGCCCAGCTCATTTGCCATCAGTCGAACAGTCATCCGACGATCGATACGCACCATCTGCCTGACGCGCTCAGCGTTGACCTCAGTCCTGGTTGTTAAGGGCCTTCCGCTCCTGGCGTCATCTTCCACGACCTCGCGTCCTTCTTTAAATCTCTTGCACACCGCTCAAAAACACGTGGGCGTGAAATCGTTTCATCTCCATACACTTGCTGCAGCACAATCCCAGTGCATCTAACGGAGTTTTCAAGTTTGTTCTTTGCTCTGTGCTCATTGCTTGACGACCTGAAACAGAGGAAATGTATATAAAATTATGAAGAAAGAAGTTTGATCGCTGCAGAGGGCTATGATTACAGCTGCATACTCCAGGGGGATTACTTTGAAGGAGAAAACTCTTAGTGTGAAGTTTGGGTTTGAAATAAATCTTTTGTGACATCAGTGCTGGAATTTTTCTGACACACCTCGTATATTAAAACAGACAGAAAAATAAGAAAAGAGGAATAGAAAAATTAAATAATGAAACAACGGTAAGTATGATATTTTACTTCACTATCTGTAAAATAATTCATAAATACATTTTTTTATAATCATAAGGGAATTTATATTTATAAAGGAAATGGAAAAGGAGTAAAGGTATAAAGTGTTGAATTGAAACAAAAAGAGGTATAGGGATAGATAAATATATATATATATATATGTATGTGTGTGTGTGTTGTGTGTGTGTGTGTGTGTATGTGTGTGTGCGCGCATGTGTGTCCGTGTGTGTGTATCGGTGTCTATCGGGGGTAACCACATTAAGTAAGGTACTCAATATAGCGTCTCCCTTGCCTTCTCTATTCTGTCCACCGGGGCTGTGGGAAGACAAGCCGATTATATTATAAATTCTTTTGAATAGTCTTAAATACTTCAATACATTGAGGAGGAGTGTTTCCTATGTAACGGTTTTTGAGACTAGTAGTTAGTTAGATACTAGAATGGTTTCTTTTACAAAAGGGATTTTCTCATTTCCAAGAAAATACGTACATACACCCACTCACACATAGTAGAATATATACAATGTTTAATATTGAAATGAATTCTATAGGAGTAGATCTGTTTCACATCATAAAAGCCTTTCCTGATGAGAGAGAGAGAGAGAGAGAGAGAGAGAGAGAGAGAGAGAGAGAGAGAGAGAGAGAGAGAGAGAGAGAGAGAGAGAGAGAAAGAGAGAGAGAGAGAGAGAGAGAGAGAGAGAGAGAGAGAGAGAGAGAGAGAGAGAGAGAATGTTGTAACCCGGGAAATTAATAAATTGTCATATGGGATTGGTTTCGGAGACAAGGTGTATTCTGATAGAGTATAGGTTTTCTGCTTGTCAACAGAAAGCATCACTCGAAATACCATTCAAATGAATGGTCACTCGAACAATAGACGGTACATCAGATCTACTATATTTAAACACTGTCTAGCTAAGTGTATATTCTTTACCATTTTACTTAGAGATATATTTAACCCTATTTCTATAAAGACGGGGAAATCTAATTTATGCAGATGAACTTAGAATAATACCGAAACCTATCCAGAATTGACTCACATCCTTTCCGAATATATGAAATTAATGATAAACCATTTTTTTAGATTGCTTTCTAATGCTCACTACATTAAACTTGTTCCAAAATTGTTTGCCTGCAATGGATATCACATTTGCAGTGAAATTTTATGGTCGTTAAAAATCCTCAATAATTGACTGACACATAATTAATCAGCCATAATATAATGAAACAATCTCATCCTGAGCAGAATAAAAACTCATCAATTTAAGTGAGAAATGTCTATGCTACAAGGTATTTAATTTCGTGTGTTTTCAGTTACTGCACCCTATACAAACAACAAATTCGACAAAGGTCGCGAGACTCCAGGAGTCACACATGAAGAAAACCCACAAAATCCAACGGTCACCATGTCCGCTACGGCAAAGTTCCCTCTACCAGTTGTTCTCCAATCTTCAGGTGTATACCCAAGGCAGGCCCATTCAATCAGACCACGCTCGCATCCTACACCCACCTCACAACAAACTGGCTGGAAGGCAGAACGTCCCTCTCCCCCATGGTTTTCCTTTTCAAATTAAACCTGAAAATCTTAATCAGGGCTTCGCCGAAGAGGAAAGTGTTGGTCCTCAACAGTTTTAAATGTGTCCACTATATAATCTTTTTTTTTGCTATGGTCACCAGACAGTTAAGATAGATTTCCCTTCCTGACTAAAGAAAGGTCGAAGGGGCATTCTTCTCAATGGTCTCAGCTGATAGGCATATTCGTCCTACATGTGACGGCAGGTGTTCGACCTAAATCCACAGATCAGTGATGCTCGTACACTGAAGGAGTGCGTGCAGGGCCGATTTCTTACTCTTCGCGCATCTCGGCAATTCGTTGCCTGTAGAGTTTATACCGAACTTGCAAAGTTCCACGGTAGCACTGCCAAGTCAGGGATTTCTGAAAAGTATCTATAGACCCGGGACCAACGGTCCACGCGAAAAGAGTGGGTAGAAGATTTTCGTCGCTGCTTATAGTTTCTCCAAGAATATCATTGCTTTTATCCGCCACTATATCTCTATAGAATGCTAAGGTGTTGTTTCCACTGACAGTACTGCCCAATTGGAAGAGGGCTGTGAACGCTTAAAATATTTCAGTTTCCAAATGCTCCCTCCCGATCTACTCTTGATTCGGCACTGGAAGTTCTTTAAAAAGAAGAGCTTGGAAAACCATGTATCTAGTGATCGGTGGCCACACATGTTAACGGTTTAGTAAAAGACACAGATGTTGTAGCCTCAGCGCATGTTTGAGCATTGTCAGCTAAGATCTTCCCAATCTTCTTCGCGGCTGGTATTGACAGCTGATGGGCGGCTTGAACATCGGAACGCGTTCCTACCACATGAGGTGAAAGAGCAGACGTTCCTATGCAGTCTGACTGAGCTTAGGAAAATGCACGTCGGTCAGGTAGAAGTAGATAACGGACGGGTATGTGCTTGTCACCTCTGCCTGACCTCTCAATGATAGCCTCCCCTCGGCGCATTTCTGAGTGAGATTGGATACTCTGTTCGCCACCTTATACCATTTTTGTCTATTTTGAGGTCCTGTCAGAACCAGACCCCGAGAAATTTAACCGGGCAATCCGTCCATCACTCGACTCCACTGTCGGGCGGCATAAACCTGCCTTTCCAGGAGCCGATTTGCAAGCTTACCGATAAATTCTTGTTAATTTTTCTCCTGTCAGTGCATCGTGTTCCCTCAGAGCAGTGTCGATCACATTAATGTGTTTGATGCTCGATACTTCTACGGTGACGTCGTCGGTATAAGCAGACACGGACCTCACATGTCCTAGTTCACACCGGATGACACTGAAAGTTTCTAATGTGTGCAGTAGTGGCTCCAGATTCAATACATTCAGCTGGAACGAGAGGAAACAACATTGGCGGACCGGATGCAAGAGGATAGTTTCTTTCTTAGTCACATAGGTCTGATATTAAGCACAATAATTGAGACCATACAGTGTGGGTTTTGTGTGTCGAAATGTTTACAACCAAAACTAAGAAAAAATAAACATTTAAAATATCATACAAAGAGAGACTATGCCATAGAGAGAGATCTTCTAAGAGACCTGTGAGGAGATATCACACAACATCTATGGTTACTCTGACTGCTAGGATAAGAGCCCCTCCAAATTGCCCGGCTCCAGTTGACAGAATAATGATAATATTGGTTGATTCAAGATTGTGATTATACAGTTTCATTTCCTTTCTCTACAGAAGGCATGTTTGCTTGGCACAAGAAACATACAAAACACAGAAGATACAAAAGTCTGCATGCGACAACTTGATATATATCAAACCGAATACAGAGGAAAGAGAAACAAATAATAAAATTAATAATCAACACACGCCTCTCTCCTCTTGAATTATTTACGTCTTGGCAGTATCGGTAATGGGTCGGACACCATGCTTTGACGCATAGAGTTACGGTCCTTGCAATTCTGAGTTCAAATCCCGCCGACCGAGGTTAAGTTTGCGTTTCATCCATACGGGGTCGATAAAATAAAGTACCAGTAATGCACTGGGTATTTGCTGGCCTTGTGCCGAAAGTAGAAACAATTATTTACTTCTCATTCTCAGGTGTATGTCGCTGTTTCATGCCTGAGTCAATATATTTCAACTTTACAATAATGACTGCATTGGTGACTCCATTCATGGTGCTGTACTTATAGCAGAACATAATAAGAGGTGGTTGTCGGTGGTGGCTAAGGTAATGGAAAACAATATTCTGCGAATATTTATTCCGTTAATAGCAAGGTGTAACTACATTCTTTTCACGAATCTTTCCAAACATGTATACTATAATGCACGATTTCATCCACCCACAAAGAAACACGTATACACATACATAGACACTCTCACATGCACACACACGAACAGACATGTGACATAGAAGGAATGGTTACATTTGTCAAACATATAGCATTTGCTTTCAAATTATAGAGTAGAGTATGTGGATGTAAAGCAATACATGTGTGTGTGTGTGTGTATGTGTGTGTGCGTATGTGTGTGTGCGTGTGCGTGTGTGATGACAGAGGGTGTGAGATGCAGTGAGGTGGGAATAGGTTGACATAAATGTATGGGAGAAGCGAAACTAAGTTAAAAATAAGTACGATTAAAAAAGGAAGAATCGCTCCCACTACTGGACTTGTATTTTATCTATCGACCAAGAAAAGATTAAAAGCGAAGGTATCCTTGAGTGGATGTGATATACAGTGCTGAGAGTGAGAATTTATTTCGTGAAAAATATACCTTGTTCTAATGGTTCTGTGAATTCGCTGCCTCATAAAGAAAAAGGTAACGAATGTGTATCCTTGAGAGAGATAGTGAAAAAGAGTGAATGAAAGACACGAGGAACTAGAGGTAGAAGGATAAAGAGAAAATAAAGAGCGTCGTAGAACAAGTACAATAAAGAAGAGACGGAGAAATAGACCAAAACCTCTAAACAATGTAAATGTGAAATTGCGTTTAAAAGAGGTCACATAGTTACAGAAAGTGAAACAGAGTGAGAGACAAAGTTTGTGTGTGTGAGAGAGAGAGGGGGGGAACGAGAGAGAGAGATACTGATATACAGTGACAGAGAAGATATGCAACTGAATGTAAAACGAGAAAGAAAAATACACGCATGTACGTATATGTATGTATATTTATGTATGTATGTATATTTGTGTATGTATATATATATATATATATATATATATATATTTATATATATATATACATATATACATATGTGTGTGTGTGGGGGAGGTGATTTTATATTATATGACAATGAAAATATAGAAACAACATGAAAGTACATTGGAGGAGGGAAGCTTAAATATAGAAGTAGGGACGAAAGGAGCAGTAAATTATATAAAATACACACACACACACACACACATACACACACACACATACATATATATATATATATATATATATATATATATATATATATATATATAAATATACATATATGTGTGTGCGTGAGTGTGTAGGTGTAAGTGTATGTGTGTGTGCGTGTGTAGGAGACTGGGGGAGAGAGATCGTGCGAGACGGAGAGTAAAATGTGAAAGAAAAGAAGACAGTATAGGTGTGTGGCTGTAGTGGTGCTGCTGGAGGTGTTAGACGTATTCCTGGTTTTGTTTGTGGTTGTGGTGAATTCTCTCTTTGCAGTTAGTTGTTTGTGGTGGTGGGGAGATAAGAAATTTGCAATGAATATTCATGAGGTTGCTAAGTGACTATTAGTGCTGTTCCTCTTTTCACATGAATATTTATTTGTTTCTTTAGTTAATCTAGTTAAATATTCATGCCCGGCTGTCTGTAATTCGACAATTGCACGGTGCGATTTCTGCAGACCGAAATAATGAAACACGTAAGAAAAGAAATAAAATATTAATAGTGATGGTGAAGATGGTGATGATGGTGATGATGATGAGAATGGTGTCGATGTGTTGATGATGACATGTCAAATACGTTGCTATGCAGGATGATGATGTTTATAAAAAAAAAAAATATTCAGCTATAGCTATTTCTCTATTGGAGAAACTCATGCGTACAATAAACAGAAAGTTTTATAAACACCCATACAATACATATATATATATATATATATATATATATATATATATATATATATATGTAAAATACGAAAATTATAAAAATTAACTTACTAAAATTTCACTCCAACTAATTAGATTCTGAAAGGAAATAAACATGGTTTCCGAGGGAACACATGGAGAAAGTCTTTCGTCATCAGGGAAGTATATTCTCAGCTAAGTTCCCCGGCAATGCGTGGACACGGGGAACTTATACAAAAATAATTCAGTGGATGGAAAAAAGCAAAGCGTGGACTAAGTTCCAAGACATTGAAAAATTCACTGCCTACTTGGTCGGTGGCAAATTCAAAAGAATCAATCACGTGACATCGAGGTTAATCAGTGGGGAGTGGGGTGTTAAGAAGACAGCAGCCGAACCATTACTATGAACTATAGTAGCAGTTTTGGCAAATTTTTTCTCAACAAAATAATTTGGCGATAATTATGAAGAATTAGTATATCTACCAACATATATATATACAGATGCATACCTATGCTAGCAAATATATAGGTTTTGTCTTAGTAACATTGTGGTTCAATGCAAGGGGATGCAGAACAATTATATGAAAGACGTAAAATAAGAAAATTATAAAAATTAACTTATTACTAGAATTTCACTCCAACTAATTAGTTTCTGAAAGGGAATAAACATGGTTTCCGAGGGAACACATGGAGAAAGTCTTTCGTCATCAGGGAAGTATATTCTCAGCTAAGTTCCCCGGCAATGCGTGGACACAGGGAACTTATACAAAAATAATTCAGTGGATGGAAAAAAGCAAAGCGTGGACTAAGTTCCAAGACATTGAAAAAATCACTGCCTACCTGGTCGGTGGCAAATTCAAAAGAATCAATCACGTGACATCGAGGTTAATCAGTGAGGAGTGGGATGTTAAGAAGACAGCAGCCGATGTCACGTCGGATGTTTTCGTACATTTCACACACACACACACACACACACACACACACACACACACACACACACACACACACACACACACACACACACACAATCACGCAAATATATATATATATATATATATATATATGTGTGTGTGTGTGTGTAATGGGGGGAGTGAAACGTAAAGCTGCGTTTTTACAATATGGTTTCCATTATGGTGACCTGTATCTGTTCAATGTTATTGACAATTAACTCCTGCGGATGTTGAGGATTTTTCAGAGATGATGTGTGTGGTGGCTTTAATTAAACCAGTCGTGGTAGCCATACACGATGGGTTTCGTACAACGGTTATTTACACAATGTTTCAAACTCTTTTGTACAGCCTAGCATAGGCAGAGTTTGTCTTTGCCAGTCTTCTATCAAGTTCGTTGTCAATCTTAACCTAAGAAGAGACGGTGCTCTCTAATCAGCTGAATTGTCAGAATGGTGATGCGACCAGAGTGGTAATCCTACCGATGTACATGCTAGTAGAGAAACTTCTTCAAGCTGATCCGCCTTCCGCAAAGATCAGCAGTCGCTATCACAGCTGGATGTTATACGCTGCAGGATTGATTTTCTGTGGGGAAAGAGTAATTCTCTGATTTGTCGCTCTAATGTCTTAGTGTGGGACAGCAGTTGCCTCAACAGACAGGCTTCCATCATCGAATTAAAAAAAATTGAGACCTAATTCCGTCAAGCAAGGCCCTCTGTGACCATCAATACCACTGTGCTGGCAATGTTGAAATTTGTCGTGGCAAGGACGCCGCACTGCTTTATCCATTTTCTATAGGGAAGTTGAAGAATGCACATGATATGCCTAGCTGGTTATCATGCAAGTCCATGGTCATATTGAAAAATTGAGATGTGACATCTGAAGAACTACCAAAATCACATATAGTTCTTTGTACTCTTCCCTGCATTCCCTTGGAGCTGTCTGATGAAAACTCAATTATCCAGTGCCTGTATCGTCTTTGAATTAGCTTTTGGTCTATGTTAGTTTTTTTTTGTTTTCTCCAATGCTCGGCATGAGAGAATTCAAGAGTACTTTTGTTTGGACTTCCCCTACAATGGAGAGCAGAATTATTCACCGCATTTTGTGGCTGTCAGATTCCGCTCGTTAAATATTTTACGCGGTGATGATAACTTCATTGTGGAGGTCCTTTCGTAAGTTGTTTTGTTCTGAGTAGAAATATCAACTCCTTGCATTTTGTGGGCAATAAAACATGTACCCGGCTATTACTGTTATCTATTCTCTCTCTCTCTCTCTCTCTCTCTCTCTCTCTCTCTCTCTCTCTCTCTCTCTCTCTCTCTCTCTCTCTCTGACTCTTTCCTGGAATTAATAAGTTGTTTAATTTTAATTCTAGACAGAAGGTGGGTTTCGCCTGGTTTAGAAATGCAGGAGTTACGGGTACAGAAAGAAGAAATCGAATTCCGGAAAAAGTATCTTAAGAACGGAACTCTGTGAAAACGTGATCGCCCACAACGCAAAGCACAAACAACAACAACAACAGCGGCGATGATGAGAAGAATGAGGATGATGATGATAACGATGATAAAGAGGATAATGATGACTATGATGATAGACATGACAATGACCTGTAGTTTCTAACATTAGCTATTCTCTACTACGATCTTTACAACCAAGAAGAATATCATTCACTACTGATACAACTACAATTTTCCGCAATTAACAACCTGCTTGCGTCAACGCAAATATCCCTGGTCGTATTCAAATAATCACAATCAACAGTATAAATGATAATCAGTAACATAGTATTTACCACCACAACCATAACACCAACAACTAGTTCAAATACTTTCATCGAGTTTAGTTAATAAAAAAATGCAGCACAAGATAACCGCGAAAGACTCTCTGCGCGATTGATTATTAGCTAGAAATCGAAGCTGTACCAACATCAATCTGATATTGCTGTCTGAAAGGAGGAAAGGAAATTTGGCAAAAAAGACGTAATAATAAAACATTTTATCAAATGTTGTTGGAGTTTAGCTAAATAAACAATAACTTGCATGAAATCCCCATCACAAATGGAAACCACGCAACTATTTCACTATACGTAGTAAAACCTTTACAAACATAAGTACTATAAAAATAACGAGTACCAATTTAGATGACTAAGGCTCTCTGCGAGCCAACTAGAAAGATTTTGCGTAGTCATTCGAGCTGAAAGATAAATGGACAAAATCTTCCACATCCTATAACGAAGAGGCATTTCATAAAGTGTCATTTTAATATTGATATCTTATTTATGCCCAAGACCAACAGTTGGGGAAGGGAATACGATTATATCGATTCATCACTAAACTTTAAGTTGTTTTTCTTTTTTTTTTACGATCCGACTAGGCAACATTTGCGTGATCATTCGATCCGCTAAAGACAAAGGAACATATTCCTGAAAAGGAAAGATACATTTCTTAGTGTGTTTATAAATACATTACTAATGGAAGAAGAAATAAAACGTTATACTCAAGAGAGCGCTTTCTTTGATCAGTAGTAAGTTCTGTTAGACTGAGATATACTATCATAAAGTGTGCACAGACCATAGGATGTTAACAACTAATGAACACTCACGGACATGATGTGCAACTATAAACTGAATGTCATCTGTATTGCTGTTCTCAGTTTGCTCTCTCTAGATTGGTTTATACATTGAAAGAATGTTGTTGGTTTTGTTATTGTTTTTTCTTTGTCATTATCTTCATTATTTTCTGCAATCCCTCAAGTAGGGAATCTCTCTTCCTCTGTTTGGTCCTCTTTCTCCTTTTTTTTTAGGTAATTCATCATTCCTCTCCAGTTTCTTTTGACTACCCATTATCAGAATATGATGGAAGATACTATCGTTTGTGGATGGCTGGGCTCTCATTTGATAGTTTCAGAGTTCGGGAATATGATATATTTTAGAGTCCACCGACGCCTCCGAAACACCTCTCTTCTCCATATACTTATGACTATCGCCATTTACGACAGTAGGAGCAAAGTGTCTGTCTGATATGAGTCCAGCTCCTGGCATTGAATATCTATTCCTCCAAGTATTGGGATTCAAACAGTTGAGCACCTAGAATACTAATATTTGTGAGATGGTGATGCTGTTCAAGCTGCTCTTTTATTTATCTTTATCTGTGTTGCTCTTGTGGCCAGAAACCATTTATATAGGTTTGGTACCACATATATAGAAGCTCGGCTGTCTACACTCTTCAGGCCTTTCAGCCATTTATATCATCACTTTTCCTTCAACAGATAGAGCTGGGAAATGATCTGTAATATGTATGTGTGTGTGTGTATTTTTCGTGTCTAATAAAAACGTTTTTACATCTAGAGCGCAGCCGAACACATTTCATTCTTGTTATCAAGCCTGGCTAATTGTCCACGGTCTTCAAAAATTTGAACTATGGACCAAGGGTTAACTACGTTACCAAATCCTTTGAACCCGACACTTGTATTCAATCGGCTCAATACATATGGCACAGAGCAATGGTTAGTTTGATATTGCAATTACTCATCCTGTTTTCTTGCTCTATTCGCATCCCTGAAAACTGTATTTACAGATCCGTTTGTTATTCAATAGGATGTATACTTCATTTTTTTTTCGTTTTTGCGTACATCTTTTTCATACCTCATTTGTACAAAACGAACTATATGTAATATTTGTACGTTAATAATAACATCCGAAAAAATAGTAAAGATTTTAATATCTACACGTTCATGGTGCCATGATGCTTAATATAGTGACTTTTATTTCATCATGTCAATTTTTTTCTCCATTCTTTGGCTTCAACTGTCTCATTATCAGTATCTTTTCGTATTCTTTGTTCTCATTTTATCCTGCGAATATCATTATTCACGACATCCCCGGGATAGAAGCAAAATATGTTTTTTTTTTCATAAAATTACACTCCAATTTGTACTCCATGAGATGTTGCAGAATACATAAGATGATAGGTAAAGGTGCGTTAATTATTGTATGATTTATTACGCTATTAATTACTTTAGATAATTATTATATGGTTTACCCAGATTTTGAAACTCTTCTCCAAAGTTATGGTGAAATGTCTTTTACCCCTGTCCTGTTTTATGGATACAATACTGCCATTCTTTTGTTATTTTACAAACACAATTATTGTCAAATGTTCTCTTATTTAAAAGTACACTTGCGAACGATAGCGTCTGACCTGCATTTAAAATATTTCAGTTTGACAAATTACATCTGTGCGAATGTTACTGCTGCTGTTGCTGTTGCTAAGGCTACTATTGATGTCGTTGCTGTTGTAATTATTTTTGTCTTTTGGTGATGTTCCATTTTGGTTGTTTTTCTGTAATGTTATTTTCCTACAACGAAACGAAATTTTTCAAATTTCCAAAAGTTAGGACGTCTGTAAATACACGTTTTTTTTTAAATGTTATTTTATTATGCATTTGTTTGTGTTGTTATTTCTGTTTACACCTGCTCTCATTCTCTTCAACGTATAATATCATATTTTAAGAAATACTGGTTCATGTGTCGATATTGACGAGGTTGTATGGGTCACCTTCAAAGCAGGATGAAAGAAACCGGGAGAGGGCGCATTCAATGCCCATGAGGTGACAGTGTATTCCATGATATTATGTGGGGTTTTCCCTGGAGTTACCCAAAAGCGAACTCTCTCTATATACGCGAACCCTATTTAGTTGATATTTATTACAGTTTTGGCTCGTCATCATTGCTATTTATTATAATTTCTGTTAATGTTAAAGCTACTGTTTTCATATTGATGATGTTATATATCCTTTACTCAATGTAAACCTCATTATTGGTTGTTTATGACAATGTATTGTCTCTAATATATGGTGACTTTATAGTCAATTAAATAAAATATGATTTTTAAATGAAAAAGCATCGTTGTCTCTGATCCAGACGAAAAGAGAGTGTGTTTGAATACATATAAAATAAAAAACTTCATCGTTAGAAAAGCCGTTAAAAGAGCCAAATGATGTCAAATACAGCGATTGGCAAAATTGTCTCAGAGGACAGAGACCAGCGGCCAGTGCTCGACAGAAACACCACACGGAGCGGGTAACGAGGCGTGTTGTCTACGGTTTGGTGGGGAAGGTGCAAACATGCGCAATCCCGACCAGATCCATTCACGACAAACTCTACCTCATGCGATAGATCATAGATAGTTCAGAGTGCAAGCCTGGATTCGGGGGGCAAGGTCAATTTAGATCAATCGAAAGCTTACGGGAGGCTCGATCATCTAAACATGGAGGTTGTCCTCAAAGCGGCTGGCTTCAGTCCCGTCTTTAAAGGCTGGGTCACTGCAATGCACAACGGCATCTGTACAGTGGTCAAAGTAATTGGATATCTTACGGAACCGCTTCAGATCTCCCGATCGTTCCGTCATGGGTTCCCTCTTTCCTCCCTTCTCTGCGTGACATGATTGTCGAAGTTGGAGTTATTGCAGGGCATCCCGTTCGAACGGGGATGTGGGAGGGCTGCGTCTGCATATGCGGACGACATTACCGTCAAGTTGTCGAACGGCTCAGTAATCAAGGTGGTCGGCATCTTCCTAGAGGAATACGAAAGATTGACGGGAGAAAAACTGAACACGGAAAAGTCGATGGGTTTGCAGCACTGCACCTAGAGAGGCAAACCCATGTCATTCAGCATAGTCGTCGGACGCAGGACGGATGGACCCGGGAAGTTTCTCGAGTTCTGGTTCGGACAAGAACTCCAGGTGGATGAGGACTGGGACAAGGTAACGAGAAGGGTGGCCACTCTCACTCAGAAATGGTCCGAGACGAAACTATCCCTGAGAGGTTGGGCGGTGGTGGGTAGCGAATGCGTACATCACGTCCATCATCAACGTGATTTGGTCCCGTTTGCACCTCACCAAATTGAAACGTCTGCTCACCCGCTTTTTGTGGAAGGGACAGTTTCCATTTGGTGAAGCAGACCATCTACTACCAGCAGGACTAGTCATGTCGTGCCTGATGCGCAAGCTTCGGCTTCTTCAGACATTAAACGGTGAACAGGCGTGGTGGTAGTGGCGGTGGTGTGTGTGTGGGGGGGGGGGCACTGCCAGTTCGCAATAAACTCTACAAACAGGGAAGAATGGTCAAACGGACGTGCCCGAGATGCGTGCAGGACGACAAAACCATTCTACACGCAAAAATGCTTATTATTATTTTCTTATTGTTATTTTCACTTTTTCCTCGATTTTATTGTAAACACCCACTGTCCCTGTCTTTGTATTGTCCCCTATATGTCGGTCCTAGTTGACAATAAAGACATTATTATTGTTATTAAAGGCACTGGATTGGCAGTATCGGTAGAGCGAAGGCCAACATGCTTTGCGGCA
>OZ024742.1:135339702-135347202 GCA_964016885.1 Eledone cirrhosa
GGATATTTCTTTATATACACTTCCCATATCCCCTTTACACACAAACACACAAACATATGTATATATATATATATATATATATATATATATATATGTGTGTGTGTGTGTATGTGTGTGTGTGTGTTTAGTTTTATGCATAGGATATATATATATATATATATATTAATATGTATATATATATATATTAATATATATACATATATATATAATAATATATACATATGTATATATATATATATATATATCCTATGCATAAAACTAAAAACACACACAAACGCACAACTATATATATATATATATATATATATATATATATATATATATATTGATTAACTGAATTTAAGTGCACAAATATTACCGCCCTTCCCTATCAACAACCAACCCTCTCATCGGATTTTTATCCTACGTTCTTAAAAGACTACCTCACCAACCTACTTCTACCCACCCAATAACTCATTCTGTTTTATTTTTCATTTCGTTGTTTTTATTGGTATTGTTGCCATTTTTGTTATTCCTTTGTTGTTGTTGATTTTTTTTGTGTTTTTTTTTCTTACCACCAAACAGAGAATTTGAAAACAAAGAACAGCAAGGAGAAGGGGGAGGACCACGGCGCAATGAACGGAGACAAAAAGAGGACACAATCGTTTGGTATTGTTTATTGTTCTTGTTATTATTATTCCTATTTTCATTGTTACTATTCTCAATGTTATGGTTATTATCATTGTCATCGTGGCCATAGTCATCATAATCGTCGCCTTTCCTCCTGTTGTTGTTGTTGTTGTTGTTGTTGTTGTTTTTGCTGCTGTTGTTGTCAACGTCAACGTCGGAGTTATTGGAAGTTTCCATTTTATTGCCATTGACAAACACGTGTCATCTTCTATATCCATCCGTCCAGTCAGACAGTTAGCCAGCCAAACCCACAATACTAAACACCCTTCCCACCTCACCGTCTCTTGCTCAGTCTTAAATATTTACTCTTTATTGTTTACGTTTTACTTTTTAACATTTCTGTTTAGTTTATTTTGTTTCTTTCGTCTTTTCTTACTTTTTGCTACTAATTTCAAAATGGCTACAGGGCCAAAGTTTACGAGATTGCAATTCTTGTCCGTATCTGAAAGTGAGGAGTGGCTATAAAATGGAAGTAAACAGAACAGAAATAATAATATCGTTTCTACATTTGGCACAAGGCCAGCAATTATCCCAGTGCATTACAGGTACTTTATTTTATCGACCCCGTAAGGATGAAAGGCAAACCTAACCTCAGCGGGATTTGAACTCAGAACGGAAAGGGCCGTAACTCTCTGCCACTAAACATGTTGTCTGACGCTCCACCGATACTACCATAATGACAATAACAACAACAACAATAACAACATCAACGACGACAACGATGATGATAATGATGATGTTGGTGATGATGAGGGTGAAGTTGAGTGTGAAGATGATAAACACGACGCTACTGATGATTCTATGATGATGATGATGATGGCCATGACGAGGATGCTTATGATAATGATGATGCTGCTTCTATGGCTGATGATGATGACGATGAAAATAGTTATAATTATGCTGTTGGTGATTACAAAAAAAACTAAAATAAAATCATCAACAATAACAAAAGTAATATTGGAAAGCAAGTAAAGTAAACAAATTAGGTGGTGTATACGTGGGGTCTATAACTGCTTCAACACAAATTGGAATGTATATGAGTTTCAGTTAAAGTGTCACAATGATAGAAGTGAAAAATGTCATACGAAAAAAATACTGGTAAAAGTATGGTGATTATGAGAAACAGACAACCTATGTACTGCAGAATAACGAAAAGGCTAAGAGCATAAAAAATGCATATTTTCACACATATACATCTCCACACGTGAGCGCTCAAGCACGTTTATACATAACTGTATGCACGCGCATACGTGCACCCTCACACGTGAATATACACACATATATGTAAATACATACACAGAAACACACACACACACACACACATATATATATATAATATATATATAATATATATATGATATATATATATGATATATATATACACAATTAATATATATATATATACATATATATATATCATATATATATAATATATATATATATATATATATGTATATTTATATATATATATAAATATATATATATATATATATATATATATATATATATATATATATATATATATATATATATATATATATAAGGAAAAGTGATGAAATCAAAAATGCATTTGGAGTCTTATTTTTTTTTTAAATATATATATTTATTTGGTTCCTCAGAAAAACCACAGACCCGCCATCTCAACTCTACCTTTGAAAAGCTGAAGAAGTGCGAAACCGGTAAAGGAACCAAATAAATATATGTATATTTTTTTAAATAAGACTCCAGTTGCATTTTCGATTTCATCTTTTTTGCTTATACTTTCACTCGTGTAGGACACCTCGGATATTTTTCATTTTGTAAAAAAACCTCACTTTCTAATATATATATATATATATATATATATATATATATATATATATATATATATATATATATATATATATATATATATATATATATATATATATATATATATACGTACCAATAGGGACAGTTTCCATGACTGTACAAAGTTCATTTTGTACATATTTGGTTCTCTGTTTTATTCCATTATTGTGAGCAAGAGCTTTCTAACGTATTTTCGTCCCGCGCTAATGCTTGTGAGTGAAATTGCATATAGAGAAATTCTGCAAAGCTGCATCTATTAACTTCATATTCATTCTTTGTTTTAGACTTGGCCGTTAGTAGAATTTATACTATTGCAAGTGCTTTCAAGCTAACCATGCGAAATGTGTGTAGCCATATATTTTGATATCCTTGCGTGTTACTGTAATAAAAGATGTGATATATTTTCTACCACCTTTGTTTACTCGTTTCACCAGACGCCTAGGCGCTGAAAAATGTCATATTAAGACGGCATAATAATAAAGTGCATTGTAGGCAATATATGCTCATTATTTCAAAGGGCGGTGAATTGGCAGTATCGGTAGAGGGTTGGACGCCATGCTTTGAGGCATAGAGTTACAGCGCTTGCCATTCTGAGTTCAAATCGCGCCGAGATTAACTTTGAGTGTTATCCTTACGGGTTCGATAAAATAAAGTACCAGTAATGCACTGGGTAATTGCTGGCCTTGTGCGAAAAGTAGAACACAATTATTTCATAGGGCCGATAAAATAAAGCACCAATAATACACTGGGATAATTGCTGGCCTTGTGCCAAATGTAAAAACAATTATATAATAGGGACTGGCACAATATCAGAAATTATCCAAATATGTTCCGAGGTAAATAGATTGAGGAAGAAATAGAAGAGCCATATTAAGAGAAAGACAAACACAGGCTTATAAATAGAAAAGAAGTTGCTGGCCGCCAGTGAAGTAGTGTTATAATTTGAAGGTAGGTAGTTACATGCATGCATAGATTAATGAGAAATCATGAAGAGAGTAGATGACTATATATGTATGAGTGTTTGTGTGGGAATTTATGAGGAGCACTTAATAGTTTCAAAAGCATCATGAACCGTCTCCCGCTTAAACACCTCCAGCTAAACGTTGGGCACTTTTAGCGTAGTTCATTTATTGCCAGAATTTGCACTAAGCCTCCAGACTAAGGAGAAAGTGTTCCAGGGCGTGAATGGGTTGATGTCCTACGCTTTTCCTCCACTGAATACATCAGAAAAACGTAATTATCATCAAAATCCATTGGTTGTTTCGTCACAAATATTCAAACAATGGTGCATGTTTTTCCCCTTACACTTAATACTGCAGCACTTCTCTTAATAAGGGGCACAATGTAGTTAAGTAAAAAGGCCCAATTATCAGCACACGTCGTGGTATCATTTGTCACAAACTCAATTGAAATAGATTTAAGATACTTCAATTCTAATATTCCATTATTTCAATCCCGTAAGGGCTGTGAATTGGCAAAATCATCAGAAGGGCCAACAAATTACTACGTGGCCATTTAGTCTCGGCCATTTACTTTCTCAGTACAAATCCTGCCGAGTTTCACTTTGCCTTTCATCTTTCTGGGATCGAAGCAGTCAGAATGCAGTGAATCTGATCGACCTTCTCCTCCCCAAATATTACAGGCATTGTGCCTAACTTCGACGCCATTATTTTTGTCATTTAATTGTTTTATACTATAATAAATTACTAAAGTTTAAATCTCATTAAGGTTTGAGACCTTTCATTTTTAATCATTCGAAAACAAATATGTATTTTAGCTCAGTATCGGTAGAGGGTCGGACGCCATGCTCTCCAGCATAGAGTTACGCCCCTTTATGGTCTGAGTTCAAATCCCGCCGAAGTTAACTTTGCCTTTCATCCTTACGGGTCGATAAAATAAAGTACCAGTAATGCACTGGGATAATTGCTGGCCTTATGCCTATAGTAGAAACAATTATTGCAAAAAGCATTTTCGTAATACTATATAACAAGGATCCTAGAAACATATATTTGTTTTCCTTTTTATATATTTCCTGACTTTAGACGTTCAAACATGTAGCACCACTGTTTCTTGCAGCAAATATATTATCCGTAGGATTACAACCATGCCGGGTATTGCTGCCATAGGTCTTAGTTGATCATGACCCCTGTAACAACATCATTTCTTGTCTCAACATGGAAATTGTTTTATCGGTTTCTATTTGTGTTCAACTGGTATATTTTGTTCGGAAACTAACGTAGCTTGATATATTCCTTTACGCCGACATACCCTCACACACACACACACACACACACACACACACACACACACACACACACATATATATATATATATATATATATATATATATATATATATATATATCGACAGTCGATCAACTTTCGTCAAATCGGAGCGAGGAAACAATGTTTCCATTGGTCTTTCCAATTGCTAATAATTTATATCGGTCGTAACTCCAGGTAGAAGGAGCAAAGTGAAATAAATTGTCTTGCCCAAGGACATAACGCATCGACCGGTCCAGCAATGGAACTCACAACGCGATTGAGCGTCAATATCTCTTACCATTATATAAGATATAAATATATATACATATCCTCCCATATATATATGTGTATGTGCGCGCGCACGCATGTGTGTGTGTGCGTATGTGGGGGTTTGTATGTGTCTGTGTTTGTGCGTACAAGCATACGGCGGGCTTCAGCACAAGTGTGATCAACCGTTAGACTGAGAACGAGAGATATAAAGAGGAAGGTGTGAAGGAAAACATGATGTGATGTTGGTTAACAGCAGTCAGCTGAAATTGTACCAACTTGTTATAAAGTCTACAAATGCCGTGGCAGTCCCATTATACACTGCGATAATATACATCATATTACTTGACAAAGGTATGGTGTGATGTTAGCGTGATTCGCTCCCTACTTTCGTCGAGCGACTGCTTAGATGCGATCTTCTTTGCTCTTTATAGTTAATGCAGATATTCTATCTATGAAAAGGGTTACAGATTAATTGGGATATGGATAGAGTACAGAAAATACGTGTGGATGGAGTGAGCAAATAATGTGTTAAGGAGAAGAAAAAAAGCTTATGGGGACAGCAACATTGAGAAGTTACTTCAAATTAAGTGAAACAGAGGAAAAGGTGGTGAGAGAGTGAATGAGAGAAAATTGATATAAAAAGATTAATGAAGACTGAGAAAGAACGTTAAGGGAGAGGTATTGGGAATGTAAGAGAAATGACATTATTGGAGAAAAGGAAACACACGAAGGGAATAAGAGACATTGCGAGAGCAAAATCAAGGAAAGGCAGGTATGTAAAGAGAGTGTGAGAAAAAATGAAGGCCGGGGGAAGAGAAAGAAATCGAAAGAAAAACAGAAAGAGTGAGGAAAGGAAATATTGTGTGTTAATAAAAATAGATGCGGAGTGGGTATTAGGAGAAGTACCAAAATTATTAAGCAATTCTAGAAACAAGGAACGCTGGGAACAAATTAGATTTCCCAAGACGTAAAACTGATCAGTCAGCAAACTTCATTCTATAAGAATCGTTCTTACATTGTTTTCTTTCTTTTTATCTTAGTACTTTTTTCTTCTGTTTTTCATTTACACCATTTTCTTCTCTTTCAATCATATTTCCTTATATATGATTTTCCCCTTTCTATTTATTTATTAATCTCATTTCCTCAATTTTATTCCTACTTTATGTTTTCCTTTCTGCATTTCATGACTTTTCTCAGTTTCTTTCAATCTTGTTTACTCTTTCTTCATATTTTTCTCCCTCATTCCTATTTCTATCCAGCTTTATCATTCTTTCTCATTTTAATTTCATGATATATTTATACCTGCTTTGTCTCCATTTCTTTCGTAATAACTTTTATCCTTATTTTTTATGTTCTCTCCTTAATTTCGCTCTTTTCTTTTCCTCATTATTCTCTTACGTAACGTGTTACCTAAATTCTATCATTCCTATTTTTATTTATTTCATCCCTTCTACAAATATTACTTTCATTGTGCATGAATATTTGGTCTTCATTCACATACGTCATATATTTTTTAAAATCTTTTTTTATTGTTTTCTTTATTTTTGCTCAGTCACCCACTTCTCATTATAAGCACTCTCTGAACCATAATTGATATTAAAAATATCGATAAGCTAGGTGACGGCTAATATTGTTTATTGCCATTCCCCATACAGCTAATAACGGGCTCGCACATAGAGATATACGCACACCCACACGCCTACACACAAACATACACACCCGTACACATATATATTTGTGTGTGCATACAAAAATGCATACAAAAGTGTATTTATATAAATATATATATATATATATATAAACATATCAGCTTTTTGTATGTCATTATAGAAAGAAATGACTTCGTCGAAGGAAGAACGGCAAATGCCCATAAAGTACTGCAGCAGGCATTCCAAGTGGTCGGAACAAAAGAGAAGAAACTATGATGCAAGGATTGTTCTCAGTGTCAAAACCTGTTCTGAATTATTGCAACCAAGCGCATTTATATATATAGTATTTTACGCACGCATCTATATATATGTATATATGTGTGTATGTATATGGTTTGGCTACATGTACAGATATGAGTAGTTTGTCGTTACATATACCTAGTATAACAAACTCGTACATATAAGTAGCCTAAATAGAATAAATGCTGATATCCCTTAGATAATTTTATCCATTACCTGCTACCATAGAAATTAACGCCCATAAGGTTTTATACTGAGGTTCAATTTGATTATAATATCAGTAAATACTATTCTATTTGCATTGACGACAGACATAGATTATATTGATACCAGAATAGGAGTGATCCTAATACCCAACATATTGACCATTAAGATAAGTACCGTAAAATAATTCTGGCAATTCCAACCTTCCATAACCCTAGAAAAAACTTTGTTTTGGTACGCAAATGCACTTTTTAATACATTGTATATAATTGATCATGACGATATCTCTATGAGGGTATTATTTATTTGGTTCC
>OZ024742.1:135349702-135367202 GCA_964016885.1 Eledone cirrhosa
ACAGCACACATCACCCTACAGCTAATCATGGGATTCATCAGAGGTGAGAAAGGAGATATGGCAGTTGCCCCACGGGTGGAGATTTCGAGTTGTTGGGTTGAGTAAGGGTGTTAATCATAGTTTAACACTGTGTGGGATTGATTAGAAATGTATAAGAAATTTCATATATAATGAAGAAATAGTACGAGTTTGCCAAAAAAATTCGACAGCAAGTCTTCAGAAAATATACTTCTAATAAAAGTAGGAAATAAAAATACATATATATATCTAAATTTAAATAAGAAAGATGAGAATGTTCAGGAAATATATTGTTTCCAACAGAAAGACAAAGACTTAATTTCTATTTTTGTTGTTGTTTTTTGTGGCGAGGCGAGTATTGCATTTTTGTTTGAGTGTACTTTTCTTCCGTGTATTTACTTCTATCTTTTCGTGTTCGTGAATTTTTTATTAATATAATTCTTTACTTCGTTTCACTCTCGTGACAAATATATGTTTTTTTGTCAAGATAGGCTTGATATATATATATATATATATATATATATATATATATATATATATATATATCCGTTAGGCTTAGTGTATACATGCGTAGAAAGAACAGGAAAATGTAGATTTGGGGGTATGGGGTATTTTATGAGGTTGATATATCTTTAATTCTAATTTTGAGTTTAACGTTGCCGATTATTCAAACTATCGAATAGGAGACGCAACGAAAACATATATGAACAAAAATATTTTTTAAACAGAGTTAAAGTGCTCAATTGTAGCAAGGCAACTGGGGAAGATGAAATCTGGCCTGAGATGTTAAAAGCCTTAAATGGAGGAGTTATTCTCTGGCTGATTTTTGTGAGCCGTGGCGTCTGGATCTGTGGAAAGGGTCTTAAGCCATAGGAATCGGGATTGATAATCCCACTGGTGTCTTCACTGGCAGTTGGAAACACAATCAGCAGGATTTGCAGACGGCATGCTGTTACTTAACTCGAGAAAATGTGATCCACTTGCACTTGATAGACTTGATGCCGATTGCTGCATGTCTGGAATGAAAATCTGTGCTGCGAAAACTGAGACAATCCTCCTCTCAAGGAAGCCTGCGCAGTGCACTCTACATAGGAATGGACTTCTAACGAAGCATGTGAAGAAGTTCAAGTATCTCGGAGCTGTGTTTAAGTTTGATGGTAAGCATGAGACTGAATTAAGTGCAAAAATTGCCGGAGCAGGTGCAGTAATGTACCAGCTTAAGTATTCGGTAATCATGAGAAGAGTGGTAGGCGTAAAAGCTAAACTCGCTATCTTCAATTCGGTATTTGTATCAACCCTTGTCTATGGTCATGAATCTTGGATAATGACTAAAATAATACAATCGCAAATACAAGCGGCCTAAACAGGGTTTCTCCGAAGGGTCTTTGGAGTAATGTTACTCGATAGCTTCTGTAGCTCGGAGGTAAGAGAGTCACTTCAGGTACAGCCACTATTTGCAAATTGAGAAGTCACAGCTCCAATACTATGGGCATGCGGTTGTAATGTCTCAGTATATACCTAAGAAAATTTCTCAATGTATTTTGTAAGATGCTCTAACGATTCCACCAATAACCCAGCTTTCACTTTATAGGAATATTGAAAAGAAACCAGCATTGATTAGTACTTTATTTTATTGACACCGGAAAGAGAAAAAGCAATGTTGACCACAACGTTATTAGAAATCAAAAGCTAAACAATCATAAATTGATACCGCTGAAATTTCATTCGACGCTCAAATTGAATTATAAGTTCCTATTCAGTCTAATTCTAAATGAAATAGCAGTATATAGGATTTGCATAAATCGCCAATTTCGTGGACTACCTACTGTTCTAACCATTCAATTAATATTAAATCAAATCATGTGTTCGGTCGCATGAAAACTTTCCAAATTTACTGTGATAAATTAAAATATACACAATTAACAGTGCATAGATTTGATCTAGCGACATCTAGCACGGAGGAGCAAGGCCTAGTGGTAAGGGTGTTGAACGTAGGATCATAATGTCATGGGTACGATTTCTGAACTGAGTCGGTTGCTCTGTTTTGAGAAAAATATTTCATTTCATGTTGCTCCATTATACGCAGCTGAACATGAAAACCAGTTTCGCGTTCAGTTGTTAAAACAACTGGATGCCAATATGTCGCACTTGATGGGAAATATGATGATGATCATAAAGCCTTTTTTGTACACTAGTTTTACCATTCAAGCGGATTTCATATGAAGATGTATATTCTCCAATCTATGCGTTATTTTAAAAGATGGAGAATCGTTTAGGGGAGAATTTGTTAGTTCCAAGAAAGCAAGCAATCACGTAGAATCTCGCTTCATTAGCTTATACCTGGCAGCTTTGACTTGAGATTACTTACAATGCAATAATTAAAAAGGACGCAGTACTCTCTTCTTTCATGCTGACTCACTTTCTTTCTCTCCTTGCTTCTTACCCTTTCTGTTTAATTCCTTCATAGTTCGGATGTGTGCACGACGCACTGGAATGGCGCGTGAGATGATGCTTTGGCTGAGTTTCGGTTACATATTTAGATGCACTGACATTAGCCTCACTACAACAAGGACTGAAATTTGCTGAAAGGCAGAAACGAGAATGTTGGACTAATACCTGGTGGCATGTTGTATAGAAGGTCATGTTCAAATAAATGTGAATGTCTAATGGATGACGTTTCAACGCAAAAATCTAATAGATTACATTAGATATCTGAATTATTGACAAATATGTTTATCATCGTTCAATTCTAATCAGGTGAGTATCTTTGTATTGCTATTTTCGTACAACTGTCAGCTATATAAATTTCTATTTATAGTAAAAATGCAGGTTATTAAAACCTCATCTGTATATACTCATATTATTTTTATCTTTTACAGAATGTATTCACCTTGATCAACTTGACCGACCAGTATGTCGGGCGCCAATCGGCGCCGCTGGTCACAGCACGTCGTGCTTTTTTAGCCATAAGATAACGCCATCCCACTGGCTGGGCGGGCAGGCCGGTACTAAATTTCTACAGCTGAGTAAACTGGAGCAACGTGAAATAAAGTGTCTCGCTCAAGCAAATAACACATCACCCGGTCCGAGAATTGAACTCACAACCTTTCGATTGCAGCCCAATGCTTTAACCACTAAGCCATGCGCCTTCACAGAATTTATTAACAACAGTAATACGAACAACAACATCAACAGACACAACAGTAGAATATACTCCGTAATTGGTGCTAAAATGTCGACACTAACTCAGGAATTGTACTGTTGCTAAACAACAAAAATATACTGCAAATTCTGCTTGAATTGTTAAAGGTTCTTTAAAATAATAGACCATTCGCAACTCCCTTATATAGCCTGCAGCTAAAACATATCAATAAAACTACTTAACTAACTAAAATATACAAGGCATGTAGTCCATCACTTTGCCGTCTATTTCATTCGAAAGACATAATATTAAATTTTCAATCGAACATGCATGCAAATAATATAAAGAGTAATAATTTATTTCATTAACACGATACCATGTAACTGTGAAGTAAGGTTATAATCAACTGAGCCGAACAAAGCATATTAGGAGCACATATTTTATTAAGCATGCATGCTTCATTAAGCATTTCGTATTTCCATCTATACCATAACATTATATTATCATTTCTCATTCGGAATTGGGTAAAACTTCTAAAAATGCAATGCAAATATTCTTGGAGATTTCTTATACCAAATAGTTCTTCGTCAAGAATTACCACAAAGCATTTATCTCATTATTTTCCCATGCACTGGGTAATTGCTGGCCTTGTGCCAAAAGTAGAAACAATTATTTTCCCATGACTACCAATTCACATAAGCAGAGTGAACTTATCTATAACTTGTTCCTATTTCCAATCAATCGTTATAAAATATTTTTAGATATCTAAATTTTCTCAACATGATTTACCTATTAGAAACTTACATAGCTACGAGTGGTTTGTCATCAAGTATTTCAATGAATACATTTATGTTCTAATTTCAAATCATTCTCGGTACGCATTCCTTTACATAAATCTAGTACCAGCATAATGTCAACTAGACGTATATCGAATCAAATAACTTATTATATTTGGCAATATATTAACTGCAACACCGGAAATCTAATTAATTAACCGCAATTGCAATATATTGCAGTGGGACTGTATAAATCGTGTTGGCAACACTCTCCATTTTTAAAATAAACAAGAAACATTAAAGAAAAATCAGAAAAGTCAACTGCCCGTTAGGGGTAACATGTGGGGTTTGGGATAACTAACAAATGATGTGAATGACAATACCTGCGAGAAAATGAGAAGCCTCCTCAAACTCCATTGACAAGATGAATATAGCAGCTAGTACCGGTAGATCACAGGACACAATACTTTGCATCATAGAGTTACGTGCCTTTATGTTCTGTGTTCAAATCCTGCCGAAAATACCTTTACAGATCATTATTTAGGTCGTTAGAATAAAGTACAGGTAACGCACTGAGGTTGATTTAATCGACTCTCCCCTTTCCCAAAATAGTTGGTATGTATCTAAATCAGAACCCATTATGAAAAAATCAAGAGCAATGTTGACATTGACCTAGTTTGAAATCAGAAAGGAAATCATATTTAAAAAAGAAAAAAAAAACATTTTGTAAGATTTTCTAAGCGAAAGGATTTTCTGTTTCGAAGAATGTTAGAATGTTCCAGAGTGATTTGATACCTGTTAACGATTTCCTTGCATAGATTGTCAGAGAAAAAAAAAAAACATCTACAAAACATGTTTGGACAAACCGCACGTATTATTGCCGTTTAATAGATCATCAACACGCCCATTCAGAGTTTGCTGCTCAATAATGTAGCCCTTGTCTAGCCAAGCCAATATTAACAGATATTATACTTGACATATGTCACGACACTCATTTAGTTAGAGATAAAATCATATTTTAAAAATAAACGGCTGAGCTTCTGTGTGACCTTGCCATGCGCATTAAGCACATAACATTGGCACGTGTCATTAGAAAGTGCATGATTAGCATGACTTGATGCATGGCGTTGCCACGTGATCTTACCACATTACCTTGACCTTGACGTGATTTTTCTCGATAGTGTACGTGAATCGTGACACACTGCTACGTTATTCAGTGCATTCTATTATCATGGATCATTAACTCGGAAATCGATCTCTCGACATATCTATTATGGCCTACTGTGGCAAAGAAACTAAAACCTAAATTGACATATTCAGTTTAAGTTAGTAATGCTATCAAAAATCAAGCGCTGCGATCTGCCTATATATAATCTTTGAACGTGTCCGTAACAAAGAAATGCTATCTTTTAAATTTATCAAGTGACCATAAACCAACAATCTCCGTATATGATTTTAGATTAATGTATTCCCCCTCCAAACAAAAATCAATAAAATGCACAATAGACTTGGATATCATTTTATAAAAATCATCATCTGTCTACATAGTGACACTAATGTTACAGACGCAAAAATAGAAAAATTCGAAATCATGAAATTTCAAAGGAATTGTTATTATTCTATAAAAAAAATGCTAATAGAACACTTCTATTGCAATTTCATATCATTTTGTTGTTATTTTCATGTTATACACAGACAGTATTCTACTGTCATTGAAACTGTTTTATTCGCAATTTCTGCTAGATATACACTGCCAATTGTGCTATCGCAATTTCAATTTTCAAAATATTTTGTAGTCTCACAAAACATCTCTTATTCTCAACCCACCCTTGTTTTGTGGATGCTTTGAGAAATAATGTTTATATGTGACATTAACACGAAATAATATTTCTAATTGAAATAGAGCGTTATTTATGTTTTCCTATTGCAATGCTGACTAGAGAGTGTTTCGGTGCACACACATTGTATTTACAACAACACTAACCATGACTGGCGTGGAGCCTATACGTAGTTGCCCGAGTTGCTTGAAATAGAAAACAAATCACCTTCAATCTATACATTAAAAGTACGTGATACTGGATAAGGAAATCATTGGCCCAGAACCAGACGGGATGGTCATGGCTGATACACCTTCGATTATAAGTTCATTCAGAGGCGCAATGTGGATAATTAGCCGTAATAACTGTAATATTACGATGAAAATTGTGGGTGCTTCTATATGGACCTTTGATCTTCTGAAATAGCAGCAAAATCTCCATCAAATCGATTACTGTCATAGAAAGACATTTTAAAATAAATTCTCTTCAGTAAAAATGTGGGATGTCCACAGCAGGCATGCCTTTAGTCATAAGCCTCATTCAAGGTGTATCTTCCGCAAACGAAACGCTGTATATCAGAGACCCAGTCATTTAAACCAGCGACAATTTCATGGAATCTTTGACCGCACATTCACCCCAGGCATATACAAAAATAAACAATTAAATAAATAAATCGGTAAACAGAATATAAATTAAGTAGACAATAAAACAATTATATATGAATAAGAAACCGGTATTATAAGGTGTATTTTTTATATTATTTTGATTATTTTCACTTCTTATACAAGTGTCTCGTCTGGCTGTCTATATGGGCCATTTGGGGGAGTTATCCTCAACGACATAAAAAGGAAAGTATACAATAGATAAAATATGCAGTGTTTAATGACATATGTTTGAAGTCTTTACCTATTGTGACAGAAGTGTCACAGTAGGTAAAGACTTCATATTTCAGTCAAGTCTAACACGGAATTTAAAAAAAAATGTAAAATAAATATTCTACGTATAACAAAATTATCATCAATATGAGAATAACAATCATCCATCATTTTAGTCTCAGCACAAATAACTCTATAGTCATGAACATAACTACTAGTCTACACAATGTTATTCTATTCTGTTACGTGTACGTACAACACTTATACAATACGTAAATATCTAAACCCGTAAATTTATATAAATCATACAATTATCATTGATTACTAAAATGCCGAAGGAGCAATTGTAAATTGAGTTTAAATTTCACATTTGTTCTTGGCCTATTATCAGCTTTAAAGGCTTATATTTTATATTTGGCCTACGGGCATTGCCATCATTGAACGGACCTGTCAACCTGTATCACCACATTAGCAACACCAATATGCAATAATAAGTTCATGACACCAAACATAACTACAAATATTCATATTTGCCGGAAAGACAGAAATGTCCCCAACACGCGAAATAAGAGGTATGTATGCATGGTCCCGTGACTCCTGAGAGAGTCGTAGGAGCACCATATTAAAATACTGCATTTCTGTGGCATATTAAAAACGGGGCTGGCAATTTCTTCTCGAAAAAGATAGATTGAGAGAATGGACAAATTAGAAAGAAGCATAGAGGACGAATCGACCCCGTACTCGATAGGTACATTTTTAACGAAATCGAATGGATGGAAGGCAAAATTGAACTCTTCGAATAGAGAGCCGGAACGACTACCGCAAATCAACAACTTTGCTAATATGCCACCTTCTAATACGAAGTATATCGTAGTTCAATGGTAGTTATGTTTGTATTCATCAAAAATTAAATATCCTCAATAAAATGAAATTGTAACAATTTTCGTAATATTTCTACCTTCCGTTTTCGTTTTGTATTTTAACTATTCTGTAAATAATATATTCACATTTTTGTGTTAGTCTAAGGTTTCGTTACATCAATATTTGTATTACTTTATAGAAACTGCGTAATTCGGCGGCTACTGCCGGATGTCGACCGTCATCTCCATTGCAGTAATTGGCGCAAGTCTAGCTGTTTTTCTGGGAGGTTTGGGATGTAATATAGAAGGTCGAGTGTGATTTTTTATTTTCATTGTGTGATACGCGCCCAATGAGTGAAGTCTTAAGAGGTTTATGCGCTGCTTTTGTGGATGGCTTTGGTTTATTCTAGATTTTTTTTTACTTTTATGTTTAGGCAATCGAAGGTTTTAATTACATGCACACATACCCATATACATGATTACACATTTATGCACATACACTCACACACACGCGCGCGTGCGCATTCATATACATGGTAGAGTTGTAAGATTGTTGAATAAAGTAAACTAGCATGCACACGTGACAGGCCGCCTTGGGTAAAAATATACCCAGATGTTGCCTTAGACAGCAAAGTTTAGGGTGCAGATACTTTGTTTTGTAAATTATACTGAGGTGCAAAAATTAAATATATAATGGTTCGACTAAAAATTTAATAGGCTATCCAAGATACTCTGGTGGAATGTGACCAAATAAGGTTTAATTTTCAACATAGACTCCCTTGCAGTTCACACACTTCCCCCATCGGAATTACAGTGTTTGGATCACATTTGCAAAGAGGCTTTCATCTTGGTGGTCAGAAAAGTCATCAACAGCAGATTTGACGCCATCATTACTTTCCCTGCAGATGAAACGAACTATTTGAAGCAGAAGAGGAGAGGTGTTTCCACTGCATGGATTGCCTCTTTGTATCTGGCTCAAAGAGATGAAGGCAACACTCATTCAGAGTTAGGAAACGTTCAGGGAAACCATCTGGAACTGCCTAAAACAATGGCATATATGTTTGTGATGTCATTAACGTGGTGCACTTTTGATCAATTGTCAGAAAACGTGGCTCACTCCGAGAAGAAACATATGTCATTCTAAATTCTTAGTGCCGAATATTATGAATTCTCTCATTGGCTATTTGCTCAATAGTCAATCGGTTGTCATCCATCACCATATTGTGAACGCGATCAATATTTTAGTCGCTGGTGGCAGTTGTAGGACTTGCAGAACATGGATCATCTTCAACACCCTAGGTTCAGCTTCCTACTTTTGCACTGTTGATAAAGCTGGTGCGTCATCCTCGAATGTAGTAATCATCTCAGCAAGCATGTCGTTTGGGGCTAAACCATTTTGCTGCCAGCCCTTGGTAATACATTTTGTCCATTTTCAAGAAACTTCGCTACTAGTTATAATTGAAGTCTTCTTTAAAGTCAGATGTCAATTTACCAGGATGCTTTAGCATCACTGCTTTATAATCTGCCTATGAACGTTTCAGTCGACCCTCGTGTAAATATATATATGTACACGAGGGTCGACTGAAACGTTCATAGGCAAATTATAAAGCATTGATGCTAAAGCAGTGAAATCATGCATGAATTAATAACTGCATGTTTTTATTCCCGGTAAACTGCTCCAGCTTTATCAACAGTGCAAAAGTGGGAAGCTGAATCTAGGAGAGTTTGAAGATGATCCATGGTCTGCAAGTCCTGCAACTGCCACCAGCGACGAAAATACACACACACACATATATATATATAGAGAGAGAGAGAGGGGGGAGAGCGAGAGAGAGGGGGAGAGAGAGATTCAACATCGAAGATGGATTAGTTGTACAACGTCGAGTGCTTCTCGTACATCATGGTTGACTTATCGGAATGACTAGTTCTATCCAGTGGTGAACCACCAAACCAAAATGAATATATATATATATAAATGTGTGTATCTAGAGTGGTGGGATGTGTTAGCGTGTGTGCAAATGCAATGTTAGATATAATGATGTATTGAGTTAATAAATAGACTGGAAGAACAGCAGTAAAGAATAAGTGATAAACATTTGAAAGTATCATACGTATTTGGTCTTGTCCTATGTTGTTGCTTTATTAACTATCAAAGCAGCTGCCGAATCATTGAGAATTCCGTATGTTTATCTCACATTACTATTGCGTTTGTGACGCATCATAGGTAATGTACATTAAATACCAACGGTTGTAATCATGGCAGAAAGATATCTGAAACAGATCTGTATAGCTATAAGAATTATTACCATCCTGTTTAGAGTTAAAACGTGTTCTAATAGAAACATGTAATTTGTAATAATGCGACTTGGTCGGTATTTCCTTCAATTGTTTACCTTTGTGCTTCGTCTTTCGTCTTTATTCATCTATATTTGTCAACACTTTAGATTCTCATCAATAGCAATAATCGTGTATTTACTCAACGAGAGAGCCTCAATATGTCCTATATAACAATTTGATCTCGGTGAAATCACGCCTAACATATGAGTTATTAGATGTTTTCTTCATAGACGCACAACGTATTTTTGTAAGGTAACCATCGAGCTTTTGCAAGAATGTCCGATCAAGCAGGGCTATTCTAAGGTGAAATATTAATAACATGAATTCAATATTATGTAACAAACAAATATGTGTTATAAAAATTATAATATATGCAAGCGCACTTAGAACATATCTGAGGTTAACATCGATTTTATTTAACGTTATTTATAACACTTGCTTCAAATTTCTATCTTTATAATATAAGTCAGATTAGTGCAAGTAATACTGAACACCGGTACAGAACCACACACAGACGAATACATTAACGTAGCGTCGTTTTAACACTATCGACGCCATCACTATGAGAAAGAGTATTTAACCTAGTGACATGTGAAAATGAAATGTAAATCGACCAAACAAAACAGAAGAATGATTTTGTTGTTATTGCCTTATTTTCAAGTTTTGCTATTGTTTATTGCATGTCAATCAATTAAACGTATGGTCCCTCACAGACTTATATATAGTAATGTGAATAATTTCTGCTATTCCAAAATCGTAGTTTCTTTATTACGGCAACAAATAAAAACAGTTTCTGTCATACACAGTCCCGATATCAGAGATTGAAAGCGTTTATAATCGATTAAATTGACTGAAACACTTAACCTGGAATAATCGTTTCTACTTTTTGGCACAAGGCCAGCAATTCACCAGTGTATTACTGGTACTTTATTTTATCGACCCCGTAAGGATGACAGGCAAAGTCAACCTCAGCGGGGTTTGAACTCAAATCGTTAAGGGACGTAACTATGCTGGAAAGCATGGCGTCCGACCCTCTACCGATACTGCCAATCCACCGTTAATGATAAAGACGCTTTAAGCAGAACGCGTGCATGACTGAGCACATATATTCACGATAGATGGGTGGCTGGTTCGATGACTTTATTTGTGGATGTGGCTGGAATAATGAATGGCAAATTTGATTTTTTATCTTTTGTTGGGTTTGTGCAAGGAACGTAAAGGCCTGTGACTACAAACTGCGAGCTATTCAGCCTATCGTTCTACTTATATTAATACGTACGTCACCAGATTAATACATGGCCCCTGTTGACACTGGAAATTAAAGCTGTCATTTCATAACTTTTAATGAGACCATGCAGCGGTACTTTCTCTATGCCTTCTCGCTGTTTTTAATCACAATATATAGTTGGATTTAGGCAGTAATAAGAATGAGACAAAGAGAGAACGAGAGAGAGACTGAAATATAGAGAGAGAGTAAGAAAGAGAGAATCAAAGTAAGAACGACGAATATATAATTGTTACTTTTTTATCGACACCGAAAGGATTAATCACAAATTTGACCTCAGCAGAATCTGTATTCAGAGAAAAGAATACTTGAACAAATGCCCTACTTCTTTCTACCCAACACACACCAGCACTTTTCTAAATTAGCTAACTTGCCAATAGTAATAATGATAATCATTAACCATAACAATAAAACCTAATTCCAGAAGAGTCGTCAAGTAATTGAGAACAAGTGTAACATATTTAATTTCGCGATGTACTGATTTATACGAGGATAAAAATAAAGCAAATTCATTACCATATAATAAAATAAAAGCTTTGTTATTTTCGGTTTGCTAGACTTTTTTCTATTTACAAATATATAATTCAATTGATATATTATTAAATGTTTACAATTATACTTAATATATTTATATCTGTATATAATCTATTTAATATTCATATATGATCTATTTCATATATTTTGTTTTATTAAATCGATCAATGGCAGACTCGATGCTGCAACGTACAACATACTGTTTACTATATCTTCTTATCATATGATGTTCTTTATGTCGTTTTTCGAAGGGAGGTCAACGCTCAATTTAGTACACTTTATATTTCCTTATTCACATTTCGACTATGAAAGTATAGCGATGCCAGTTTCACAAATGTGTATCTCGGTAAATGTATTTGCTTTCTTATTTTACATAATTTTAGAGTTGCTTGTGCATAGCCTATTGAGTATCCTAATCTTAGTTTAATAACAAAAACGGCGGTCCCTGTAACTTTCAAATGACACGGTATGTCTCCTCGCCTATTTTTCAACACGGTCTTAGCGTTCTAAATCCCATACTAAACTGATTTCTCAATCGATCCTCACCAGATATCGGTTGCACTCAGCCGGACGTGTAGCAGGGATCGCTTAACCGGTGTAGACTACAAATGCAGAGATCAATTTCCTAGATTCCTGGCTGCCGATAGGAATCAACGTGGTTTGGAGTCAGAATACAATGAGCTGGTGAGGACTCTCACCAATCCATTGCTGTAAATGGGTAATTTATTCATCGACTCCGAAAAATGAAAGGAAATTTTAACCTCGGCAAGTTTTGAAACGAATGCATAACGATATGGTTTTAAAATACAGTGCTTTTTACCAGCCACTTTAACGATTCAGCTACTTCGCTGCCGCTTGTTCAATTATGGATCCAAAAATGTAGAACCCCCTAGAAGCATCCTATTTGATCTATAATCATCGCATCTTTTGTCATGAAGGCCATACTTAATCTATTGTTATTGCCTTTAATACGGTTATTACCTCCAGTTAAAAATATTTTTCAGTGTCTATATATATATATATATGTGTGTGTGGGTGTGTGTGTGTGTGTGTGTGTGTGTGTGTGTGTGTGTGTAAGTGCGTGTATATTTGTTTTGTTACATAGCAATTGCTTGTAGAGTAATTACACCATATTTTGATGCATTTGTATAGCAGAACGGTTGAATTCAGTGCAAAAGAGTGATGCGTAGAACAATTTTATTTAATTTTGTATTAGAAGGAATTGTAATATATCTCATGTATTTAAATATTACTTCATATCTCAGGGCTGCAAACGGTTCCAATATTTCATCAAATGTCTTCATATTAACTGTTTAATATAATTTCTTTTGCGTGAGATTAAATCTTTAGGATTCCCTACATTGCCTTTAGGAGATGGTAAAGTTATTAATTTTTGCAAATGAAAATATCATAACCTTATCAAAATTGTATACGCATATTTGCTAAATTAGAAAATTAAAATTAATAATCTCTAACAGTGACAACATACCATAGATTTAAGAACAGGATGAATTAATTAAATCAACATAGATACTTGTATGGTACGTATTTTCACCAATCTGCAAGAGAGAGCTTCATATTCAATTACAGTTGGACCCTTATGCATGAATAAA
Organism: Eledone cirrhosa; assembly: GCA_964016885.1. Lineage (NCBI taxonomy): Eukaryota > Metazoa > Mollusca > Cephalopoda > Octopoda > Eledonidae > Eledone > Eledone cirrhosa. The sequence goes on from OZ024742.1 coordinate 135,362,960, forward strand.
AAGTCGTAAACTAGACAGCGCAATACACATTCTCTCTCGATATACAGAATCTCCTTACTGAAAGTCATTAGAACAATGTATTCCTGTATAATTTAAATATCTATGCATTCATAGGTCTTTAACTTCACATGTATGTTTCGTGTTTAACCCAGGTCGGAACAAACCTGATTTTTTTTCAAAGAAATACAAAGCAAGAGACAAAAAGAAAGTGGGAATATAGGCATTATCAACCACTGTATTCCTGTGGGGTTTTATTTCTCAATCTCCTAAAAAAGGAAAATTGAACAGATTTTATTTCAAAAGGCAGGGAACACATACCGTAAGGCAATATATTGCGCTCTAACGAAGTTGCCAATTCGGCGCATTAATATATAAATAGGATCTTATAAGAGACAGAATAGTTAAATCGAATTACAAAAACTTTGTATTTTTCACTGTGAGTCCAAATATTACTGAGGTCACCTGTACTTTATATTCTTATTCGTCATCTAACTTTAACACAAATACATATCCATCGATAACTTTCATGGAATTCAACTTTACTCCTCATCTGAACACCAGACTCTGAGACCTGAAGAAATAAAGTGTCATGAGCACTTCTTTGCCCTCACTAAATTGTCAAACTATAAAAATTTAAAAAAATAAAAGAAAATGTCAAGCATATTATTCCTGAATGTTTAAAGTTAGTTTTCAGTCTCTTTACTTGGTGTGAGAATGAACTGAGATATTATGAAATAGGCTTAATAAATAACGAAATCCGGTTACAGCCTCCACTCGTGATAAGTATACTTTCCACTTAACTATACTCATCAACACGGGATACAGTTATTATCATTCAACGTTTGTCACAACTAAGAAAGAGAGGAGAGGGAGAAAGTGAGAGATGAAGAGAGTTATGTATTAGATGACAAATCGTATGACCAATTCTAGTTATAGTAGACCATTACATCAACCGATATATATATATATATATATATATATATATATATATCAACTTATATATGAACTTACTTGCTTGTGTGTGTGTGTGTATGGGGCGTTGTTTAACCCAATATTTCCAATTTATATACCATAAAGATATGGATGTTACATTTCAATCTATACAAGTATAGCAGAACACTGAACTGAACTTACTTGCTTGTGTGTGTGTGTGTGTGTTGGGGGTTAACCCAATATTTCCAATTTACATCGTCAAATTGAGATTTGACCAATATAGCTTCTATTGTTTTGTGACCTAACTTTCGGTGAGTGCTGTGTTGGTACATTCTTATATTTATTTTCTTATATTTGTTTTTCCTCGGACATCGCTTCGGTGTGTGCGAGAGTGTGTGTACCCACCCACACTAACTCTACAGGTTTACTACTGTGTTGATGTGTGTGTATATATATGTATATATTTTTCTTTGACCTCGAGCCGGTGTATGTGGGTGTGGAATGTGTGTCTACCCACTCACATTAACTGTGACTGACTGTATCCCTACAGATTTGATTGATGTCCAGCGTCTTTTGCAGCGATAGAAATCTGCAAACTTTTATGACTTCCACTGAAGTTAATAGCAATCGCCGTGTCTCTGACTGGTGTGTCTTCATATGAGGGAATGAATTCTGTGAGATAACATCGTTATTTTTCTCCCTCATATCAAGAATTTGAAGACAATTCATTTTCACCTGATGAGATCAGTGATAATCGATCATGGCTTCACAGTCGATCTATCTCTTAATGAAACATGTGTCGTGATTTAATGATTGGAATTTTACCTTGCCTTCGGATTTTCATTTATATATATATATATATATATATATTAGGTATAGGATTATCCTGGATGCAGTAATGGTTAATTACTACACTGGCTAGAGTTGATGTACAGTGAGAGGTTAATCAACGAGTTATGGAAGAATTGTTGAAGAAACTTAGTTCCTGATCCTTCTGTATTCCGGAGTGTAGATAAAGAATGAATAATAACAGGTAGACATCATAAAAAGGTAATTTATTCTGTGGGCTTACAAATGTTTCCACGGCGGTTATACACCCTAGTTATGATATGTGCAAATTTATAACTATTCGCAAAACTCAATTATCAAATGCTGTGACCACTGTATCATCAGAGCAGAATGGTTAAAATGTACAATGTAAATACCCTTAAGTGAGGTTATTGGGGAAGATAGAGTAGAAAAGGAAGAGAGAAAAGAAGGGGAGAGGGAGAGAGAGAGAGATATGCAGGGGTTGGAGAAATGGGAGAGAGTGGTTTGTAGATATCTTAATCAAAATGTTGTGGTAGTGGTTTTATTATACTGGTTACTCATAAAGCGACCACCTTAAGCGTTGGAATTATTTATTATCACAGAGGGCAGGTTCATAGATGTGGGAAGGGGGGGGGGGGGGCTAGGGCGAGAGAGAGAGGGGGGAATGAATAGAGAGGGAGAGATAGAGAGGGGACAGACGAAAGCTATAGGATGGGTGTACATTGAGTTCATAGTAGTAGGCTACAAATTGCACTAAGTTTCCATTTATGGTGATTAGCAGGGTATTGTCTTGTAGTGTGGGGGAAGAGAAAGTGATTAGCTAGAAAGCAATGTTATAGTTACGGATTAAGTTATGTTAAGTTATTTTATAGTGAGAGAATTTAGCCTTCAGTTTGTGGTTGCAGTATAATGATCGTTCGATTGTATCATTTAGTAATATATAAGCACACACACACACACACACATATATATATATATGTATATATATATATATATATATATATATATATATATATATATATATATATATATATATATATATATATATATATATATATATATATATATATATATATATATATATATATATATATATATATATATATATATATATATATATATTGTTATACTTTGGGAGGGTCATGTTGCCAATAAGAAACACATGCACCAGTTGCTTTCACTTCAATTTATTATAATAAATTTATAAATTTATAAATTTCTGGTTGGTTGGTTGGTTGGTTCCACAACCAGATAGTTGTTTATATATTGTCATAGTTCTTTCGTCACACACTCTATGACCTCTTCAGTGACTGGAGATTCCTTTCTTTGTTTCTGTGCCTCTTCTTTGTTCTGTCCTACGCCATTTTGTTTCTGTGTGTGTGTTGTGTGCTCAGTCTGCGCATGCGCCACATCCGGATGTCTGTGTGTGTTTATGTTCATTTATTTATTTGTTTATTTACATGTTACTGGTTGGTTGTTTGTTCTATGTGTGTGTGTGTTTTCATTTTGTCCTTAATTGTAAGTTGTGATGTTGCTGTTCCACTCATAGTTTCTATTTAATTTTGGTTGTAATTCTTTTATGTTTATTGCCTCTGTGATTCGTCTAAACATTGTGTCTTTTCTGTGTGTAGATTCTATTTTTATTTCTATGTTCTCTAATTTACCCTTGTGTTCTATTTTAGCATGTTGGTAGAGTACAGATGATTCTTTACTATCTTGAAGGTCTCGCCAGTGTTAATTTATCCGTTCCCCTACACTACGAGCTGTCTCACCTATGTACACTATATTGTTGTCTCTACATTGTCCTTCAGTTCATCTTATGCTAAACACTACATTTCTAGTTTTACAGTTAATATGGGGGCTTATTTTACAGGTTATACATTTCTTATCTATACATGAGGGTCTTTGAAAAGAGTATGTCTTGCTAATAAGTGTTTTTACGGAGGTACCTGGTATTTCTACTATCTTAATATTGAGTTTATGTTTATCTAGGGCCCTTCTAAATTTGTACGCTAATTCACCTCTAGGGGTTGTATCGATGAACATTACACTCTGGTATTTATTGCTATCATACAATGAGTTCATTCTATTAGCCTTGTTCCTAGTTCTTTCTATTATATTCCAAAATTTGCTCCTATACAAGGGGCAGGTCCCATTTATGTCATTATTTACCATTTTTTCCCATTTGGTTCTGGATCCTCTATACACTCTGATTTTATCTCTCTGATTGTAGCCAGAGAACTGCATACTGTGGATGAAGTGTTGTATGTGTCTCTCTAGTTCTTCGGGGTTGCACATGCGGGACACGTTTCTCATCACCCGTACAAAATCCGCAATCAGTATGTTAATTTTGGTATGGTCCGAAACGGCCGAGTTTCGGTGGATCAGATGTTTGGAAGTCATGGGTTTGGCATAATGGGAATGGAGGATTTGTTTTTTGTTATTAATGGTATCTAACCAGAGCTCTGTGTCTAGTACAGGTAATCGATGGTTGGGGTGT
>OZ024742.1:135372202-135414702 GCA_964016885.1 Eledone cirrhosa
ATATATGGGTGTGTGTGTGTGTATGTATGCTTTTGTGTGTGTGTGTGTTTGCATGTGTGCTTTTAGTTTATTTTTCCTTTCTTTCTTCTTTCTCCAGCCTCACATTCATATAGATTGCATTTTTGTTTTTTTAAATCCAAATTCAATAAACAGACCAGGATTTTTTCATTCTGAGGATTGAAAGCAAAATCTTTTTGCTCTTAAGAAACAACTGGTAAATAGAATAATTGCCTTATGTTGTTTATTACATAACTATTAAGCTCTGTTACCTACATAGAGCACTCTTTTTTCCTGGACTTTTCCGACGGAATTACTTCATTCACACACACACACACACACACACACACACACACACACACACACACACACACATATATATATATATATAGTAATAATAATAAAATTGAAGACTAAAATCCAAAGAGGGCTCGATAAGGAAAATATATATCAAATATATAAGAACCGTAGAGCAAATATTTATTAAAATAACAGATTAAAGTTTAAGCAAAGAATCGCTGCTTTCACCCTTAACGGGATCTTCTGAAACTAACAAAGTCAAACTGTAAACGCAGAACTGGATATTTCAAAAAACGTTGCAACTGGAGGAAGACAGGAAGACGATACTTTGGTTCGTGGTAACATTCGCTGGCAAAGAAGGGGAAAAAACGAATAATACGTCATTAATAGGAGCGGTGAAAAACAATTACGCGCAAAGACAGAACCACGTTTATGGTATAAAAGAGGTCGTAGACTAATGTTCTCTTAGATCTTTCTTTATTACGAAGCATTTTCCCCCTACACATAAATATAGTAAAATTTTTAATAGAAATACTATTAAAATGTCTTACTCTACGACTCCTAACCTTGCACATAACATCACAGCTTCAAATTTAGCTAAACTACCTAGCCGTAGGAACACGTGCAACCCTGTAGTTAGTACTAACTGTAATTGTAGGAATCGGGCTGATTGCCCCCTATCCGGGAAATGCCTCTCTAGTAACATTGTCTACAAATGTAAGGTTGTAACACCCACGTCCCATAGGGCCTACATAGGGTTAACCGCCAATAGTTTCAAGCAGCGTCTTTACATGCATACCCATTCTTTTCGCTACCCTCTAAGAAGGAATATGACGTCACTTTCAGCTTATATCTGGAGTCTAAAAGAAAACCACACCCAATATAAGTTACACTGGAAGATCCTAGCTAGGGCTAGATCGTATAACGGAAATAAAAGACCATGTGACCTCTGCGCCGCTGAGGCCCTGGAAATACTCTACGCCACAGACCGCATCTTAAACAAAAAATCTGAGGCAATTTCGGCTTGTAAACATAAATTGCACCAAACTTTCCTGTATTACAGCCCCACGTTATACCCTAACGGATAGCACGACCTATACGTGGATATTTTACGTCTTGATGTGGGAGCTAAGTATATGTTTTGTTTATTCCTTTACTTATTTGCATAGGTAAGTATATATTACCCGTATGTTTTGTGAAGGTTTGTATACTTTCTCGTACGTATATTTGACTGTTATGGCGTATAATTTTTACATAGTCTGGTATTTAGGGTTTGGCTATGTGTATACGGGAGTTTCGCGTCTGCGTGAGTATGCAGGTTCGTACGTATGGTGGGTGTGTGTATATGTGTACTTCTTGTTTTAGTTGACTTACGTCTCCGATCATCCGTGTATTTATATGTAGGTATGCGTGTGCGCTTGTTATATACGTATTTATTTACTTATATACATTGATATATAATTATTTATTTATTTGTACACAAGCATACACACACACACACATATTTATATGTGCGTGGTTTTGTATACCTATGGTAAGGTTTTGCGTATGCTTGTGTATGTACGTATCTGTTTGCATGTATGTATTTATTTGTTTCTATTACTTCTGTATTGTATTTATTTACTTTGTTCTTAACTCTGTAGCGGAGATTAATTTTAGTCTACGACTTCTGCTATACCATTTACGTGGTTTTGTCTTTGCGTGCTATTGTTCTCCACGCTCCACATATGACTTATTATCTTCGTTTTTTCGTTCATTGCCAGAGAACGTCTCTATGCACCACCTAAGAGAACATTAGTCTACGACCTCTTTTATACCATAAACGTGGTTCTGTCTTTGCGCGTAATTGTTTTTCACCGCTCCTATTAATGACGTATTATTCGTTTTTTCCCGTTCTTTGCCAGCGAACGTTACCACGAACCAAAGTATCGTCTTCCTGTCTTCCTCCGGTTACAACGTTTTTTGAAATATCCAGTTCTGCGTTTACAGATTGACTTTGTTAGTTTCAGAAGATCCCGTTAAGGGTGAAAGCAGCGATTCTTTGCTTAAACTTTAATCTGTTATTTTAATAAATATATATATATATATATATATATGTATGTATATATATATATATATATATATATATATGTATATGTATATATATGTGTGTGTATATATATATATATATATATATATATATATATATATATATATATATATATATATATATATATATATACAACCACACCCAATATAAGTTACACTGGGAGATCCTAGCTAGGGCTAGATCGTATAACGGAAATAAAAGACCATGTGACCTCTGCGCCGCTGAGGCCCTGGAAATACTCTACGCCGCAGACCACATCTTAAACAAAAAATCTGAAGCAATTTCGGCTTGTAAACATAAATTGCACAAAACTTTCCTGTATTACAGCCCCACGTTATACCCTAACGGATAGTACGATCTATACGTGGATGTTTTACTTCTCGATGTGGGAGCTAAGTATATTTTTTGTTTATACCTTTACTTATTTGCATAGGTAAGTATATATTATCCGTATGTTTTGTGAAGGTACGTATACCTTCTCGTACGTATATTTGATCGTTATGGCTATAATGTTTTTATATATTCTGGTACATATGTTTAGGCTATGTGTATACGGGTGTTTTGCGTCTGTGTGAGTATGCAGGTTCGTACGTATGTAGGGCGTGTGTATATGTGTACTTCATGTTTTGGTTGACTTACGTCTCCGAACATTCGTGTATTTACATGTAGGTATGTGTGTGCGCTTGTTATATACGTATTTATTTATTTATATACGTTTATATAATTATTTATTTATTCGTATACACGCTTACACACACACACATATTTATATGCGCGTGGTTTTGTTTACCTATTGTAAGATTTTGCGTATGTTTGTGTATGTACGTATTTGTTTGCGTGTATCTATTTATTTATTTATTTTACTTCTGTATTGTATTTACTTTGTTCTTAACTCTGTAGCGGAGATTCATTCGGTCTCCTAGTTAGAATTTTAGTCTACGACTTCTGTAAACGCAGAACTGGATATTTCAAAAAACGTTGCAACCGGAGGAAGACAGGAAGACGATACTTTGGTTCGTGGTAACGTTCGCTGGCAAAGAACGGGAAAAAACGAATAATACGTCATTAATAGGAGCGGTGAAAACAATTATGCGCAAAGACAGAACCACGTTTATGGTATAAAAGAGGTCGTAGACTAATGTTCTCTTAGATCTTTCTTTATTACGAAGCATTTTCCCCCTACACATAAATATAGTAAAATTTTTAATAGAAATACTATTAAAATGTCTTACTCTACGACTCCTAACCTTGCACATAACATCACAGCTTCAAATTTAGCTAAACTACCTAGCCGTAGGAACACGTGCAACCCTGTAGTTAGTACTAACTGTAATTGTAGGAATCGGGCTGATTGCCCCCTATCCGGGAAATGCCTCTCTAGTAACATTGTCTACAAATGTAAGGTTGTAACACCCACGTCCCATAGGGCCTACATAGGGTTAACCGCCAATAGTTTCAAGCAGCGTCTTTACATGCATACCCATTCTTTTCGCTACCCTCTAAGAAGGAATATGACGTCACTTTCAGCTTATATCTGGAGTCTAAAAGATAACCACACCCAATATAAGTTACACTGGGAGATCCTAGCTAGGGCTAGATCGTATAACGGAAATAAAAGACCATGTGACCTCTGCGCCGCTGAGGCCCTGGAAATACTCTACGCCACAGACCGCATCTTAAACAAAAAATCTGAGGCAATTTCGGCTTGTAAACATAAATTGCACCAAACTTTCCTGTATTACAGCCCCACGTTATACCCTAACGGATAGCACGACCTATACGTGGATATTTTACGTCTTGATGTGGGAGCTAAGTATATGTTTTGTTTATTCCTTTACTTATTTGCATAGGTAAGTATATATTACCCGTATGTTTTGTGAAGGTTTGTATACTTTCTCGTACGTATATTTGACTGTTATGGCGTATAATTTTTACATAGTCTGGTATTTAGGGTTTGGCTATGTGTATACGGGAGTTTCGCGTCTGCGTGAGTATGCAGGTTCGTACGTATGGTGGGTGTGTGTATATGTGTACTTCTTGTTTTAGTTGACTTACGTCTCCGATCATCCGTGTATTTATATGTAGGTATGCGTGTGCGCTTGTTATATACGTATTTATTTACTTATATACATTGATATATAATTATTTATTTATTTGTACACAAGCATACACACACACACACATATTTATATGTGCGTGGTTTTGTATACCTATGGTAAGGTTTTGCGTATGCTTGTGTATGTACGTATCTGTTTGCATGTATGTATTTATTTGTTTCTATTACTTCTGTATTGTATTTATTTACTTTGTTCTTAACTCTGTAGCGGAGATTAATTTTAGTCTACGACTTCTGCTATACCATTTACGTGGTTTTGTCTTTGCGTGCTATTGTTCTCCACGCTCCACATATGACTTATTATCTTCGTTTTTTCGTTCATTGCCAGAGAACGTCTCTATGCACCACCTAAGAGAACATTAGTCTACGACCTCTTTTATATCATAAACGTGGTTCTGTCTTTGCGCGTAATTGTTTTTCACCGCTCCTATTAATGACGTATTATTCGTTTTTTCCCGTTCTTTGCCAGCGAACGTTACCACGAACCAAAGTATCGTCTTCCTGTCTTCCTCCGGTTGCAACGTTTTTTGAAATATCCAGTTCTGCGTTTACAGATTGACTTTGTTAGTTTCAGAAGATCCCGTTAAGGGTGAAAGCAGCGATTCTTTGCTTAAACTTTAATCTGTTATTTTAATAAATATATATATATATATATATATATATATATATATATATATATGTATGTATATATATATATATATACATATATATATATATATATATATATATATATATATATATATATATATATATATATATGTATATGTATATATATGTGTGTGTATATATATATATATATATATATATATATATATATATATATATATATATATATATATATATATACAACCACACCCAATATAAGTTACACTGGGAGATCCTAGCTAGGGCTAGATCGTATAACGGAAATAAAAGACCATGTGACCTCTGCGCCGCTGAGGCCCTGGAAATACTCTACGCCGCAGACCACATCTTAAACAAAAAATCTGAAGCAATTTCGGCTTGTAAACATAAATTGCACAAAACTTTCCTGTATTACAACCCGACGTTATACCCTAACGGATAGTACGATCTATACGTGGATGTTTTACGTCTCGATGTGGGAGCTAAGTATATTTTTTATTTATACCTTTACTTATTTGCATAGGTAAGTATATATTATCCGTATGTTTTGTGAAGGTACGTATACCTTCTCGTACGTATATTTGATTGTTATGGCTATAATGTTTTTATATATTCTGGTACATATGTTTAGGCTATGTGTATACAGGTGTTTTGCGTCTGTGTGAGTATGCAGGTTCGTACGTATGTAGGGCGTGTGTATATGTGTACTTCATGTTTTGGTTGACTTACGTCTCCGAACATTCGTGTATTTACATGTAGGTATGTGTGTGCGCTTGTTATATACGTATTTATTTATTTATATACGTTTATATAATTATTTATTTATTCGTATACACGCTTACACACACACACATATTTATATGCGCGTGGTTTTGTTTACCTATTGTAAGATTTTGCGTATGTTTGTGTATGTACGTATTTGTTTGCGTGTATCTATTTATTTATTTATTTTACTTCTGTATTGTATTTACTTTGTTCTTAACTCTGTAGCGGAGATTCATTCGGTCTCCTAGTTAGAATTTTAGTCTACGACTTCTGTAAACGCAGAACTGGATATTTCAAAAAACGTTGCAACCGGAGGAAGACAGGAAGACGATACTTTGGTTCGTGGTAACGTTCGCTGGCAAAGAACGGGAAAAAACGAATAATACGTCATTAATAGGAGCGGTTAAAAACAATTATGCGCAAAGACAGAACCACGTTTATGGTATAAAAGAGGTCGTAGACTAATGTTCTCTTAGATCTTTCTTTATTACGAAGCATTTTCCCCCTACACATAAATATAGTAAAATTTTTAATAGAAATACTATTAAAATGTCTTACTCTACGACTCCTAACCTTGCACATAACATCACAGCTTCAAATTTAGCTAAACTACCTAGCCGTAGGAACACGTGCAACCCTGTAGTTAGTACTAACTGTAATTGTAGGAATCGGGCTGATTGCCCCCTATCCGGGAAATGCCTCTCTAGTAACATTGTCTACAAATGTAAGGTTGTAACACCCACGTCCCATAGGGCCTACATAGGGTTAACCGCCAATAGTTTCAAGCAGCGTCTTTACATGCATACCCATTCTTTTCGCTACCCTCTAAGAAGGAATATGACGTCACTTTCAGCTTATATCTGGAGTCTAAAAGATAACCACACCCAATATAAGTTACACTGGGAGATCCTAGCTAGGGCTAGATCGTATAACGGAAATAAAAGACCATGTGACCTCTGCGCCGCTGAGGCCCTGGAAATACTCTACGCCACAGACCGCATCTTAAACAAAAAATCTGAGGCAATTTCGGCTTGTAAACATAAATTGCACCAAACTTTCCTGTATTACAGCCCCACGTTATACCCTAACGGATAGCACGACCTATACGTGGATATTTTACGTCTTGATGTGGGAGCTAAGTATATGTTTTGTTTATTCCTTTACTTATTTGCATAGGTAAGTATATATTACCCGTATGTTTTGTGAAGGTTTGTATACTTTCTCGTACGTATATTTGACTGTTATGGCGTATAATTTTTACATAGTCTGGTATTTAGGGTTTGGCTATGTGTATACGGGAGTTTCGCGTCTGCGTGAGTATGCAGGTTCGTACGTATGGTGGGTGTGTGTATATGTGTACTTCTTGTTTTAGTTGACTTACGTCTCCGATCATCCGTGTATTTATATGTAGGTATGCGTGTGCGCTTGTTATATACGTATTTATTTACTTATATACATTGATATATAATTATTTATTTATTTGTACACAAGCATACACACACACACACATATTTATATGTGCGTGGTTTTGTATACCTATGGTAAGGTTTTGCGTATGCTTGTGTATGTACGTATCTGTTTGCATGTATGTATTTATTTGTTTCTATTACTTCTGTATTGTATTTATTTACTTTGTTCTTAACTCTGTAGCGGAGATTAATTTTAGTCTACGACTTCTGCTATACCATTTACGTGGTTTTGTCTTTGCGTGCTATTGTTCTCCACGCTCCACATATGACTTATTATCTTCGTTTTTTCGTTCATTGCCAGAGAACGTCTCTATGCACCACCTAAGAGAACATTAGTCTACGACCTCTTTTATATCATAAACGTGGTTCTGTCTTTGCGCGTAATTGTTTTTCACCGCTCCTATTAATGACGTATTATTCGTTTTTTCCCGTTCTTTGCCAGCGAACGTTACCACGAACCAAAGTATCGTCTTCCTGTCTTCCTCCGGTTGCAACGTTTTTTGAAATATCCAGTTCTGCGTTTACAGATTGACTTTGTTAGTTTCAGAAGATCCCGTTAAGGGTGAAAGCAGCGATTCTTTGCTTAAACTTTAATCTGTTATTTTAATAAATATATATATATATATATATATATATATATGTATGTATATATATATATATATACATATATATATATATATATATATATATATATATATATATATATATATATATATATATATGTATATGTATATATATGTGTGTGTATATATATATATATATATATATATATATATATATATATATATATACAACCACACCCAATATAAGTTACACTGGGAGATCCTAGCTAGGGCTAGATCGTATAACGGAAATAAAAGACCATGTGACCTCTGCGCCGCTGAGGCCCTGGAAATACTCTACGCCGCAGACCACATCTTAAACAAAAAATCTGAAGCAATTTCGGCTTGTAAACATAAATTGCACAAAACTTTCCTGTATTACAACCCCACGTTATACCCTAACGGATAGTACGATCTATACGTGGATGTTTTACGTCTCGATGTGGGAGCTAAGTATATTTTTTATTTATACCTTTACTTATTTGCATAGGTAAGTATATATTATCCGTATGTTTTGTGAAGGTACGTATACCTTCTCGTACGTATATTTGATTGTTATGGCTATAATGTTTTTATATATTCTGGTACATATGTTTAGGCTATGTGTATACGGGTGTTTTGCGTCTGTGTGAGTATGCAGGTTCGTACGTATGTAGGGCGTGTGTATATGTGTACTTCATGTTTTGGTTGACTTACGTCTCCGAACATTCGTGTATTTACATGTAGGTATGTGTGTGCGCTTGTTATATACGTATTTATTTATTTATATACGTTTATATAATTATTTATTTATTCGTATACACGCTTACACACACACACATATTTATATGCGCGTGGTTTTGTTTACCTATTGTAAGATTTTGCGTATGTTTGTGTATGTACGTATTTGTTTGCGTGTATCTATTTATTTATTTATTTTACTTCTGTATTGTATTTATTTACTTTGTTCTTAACACTGTAGCGGAGATTCATTCGGTCTCCTAGTTAGAATTTTAGTCTACGACTTCTGTAAACGCAGAACTGGATATTTCAAAAAACGTTGCAACCGGAGGAAGACAGGAAGACGATACTTTGGTTCGTGGAAACGTTCCCTGGCTAAGAACGGGAAAAAACGAATATAATACGTCATTAATAGGAGCGGTGAAAAACAATTACGCACAAAGACAGAACCACGTTTATGGTATAAAAGAGGTCGTAGACTAATGTTCTCTTAGGTGGTGCATAGAGACGTTCTCTGGCAATGAACGAAAAAAAACGAAAATAATACGTCATATGTGAAGCATGGAGAACAATATTACGCAAAGACAAATCCACGTAAATGGTATAGCAGAAGTCGTAGACCAAATTGTAACTAGGAGACCGCATGAATCTCCGCTACAGAGTTAAGAACAAAGAAAAGAAATACAATACAGAAGTAATAGGAATAAATAAATACATACACGCAAACAAAAACGTACATACACAAGCATACGCAACAACTTACCATAGGCAAACAAAACCACGCACATATAAATATGTGTGTGTGTGTAAGCGTGTGTAAGCTTTTATACCATAAACATGGTTCTGTCTTTGCGCGTAATTGTTTTTCACCGCTCCTATTAATGACGTATTATATTCGTTTTTTCCCGTTCTTAGCCAGCGAACGTTTCCACGAACCAGAGTATTGTCTTCCTGTCTTTCACCGCTTGCACCGTTTTTTGAAATATCCAGTTCTGCGTTTACAGATTGACTTTGTTAGTTTCAGAAGATCCCGTTAAGGGTAAAAGTAGCGATTATTTGCTTAAACTTTAATCTGTTATTTTAATAAATATATATATATATATATATATATATATATATATATATATATATATATATATATATATGTGTGTGTGTATGTGTGTGAATGAAGTAATTCCGTCGGAAAAGTCCAGTAAAAAAGAGTGCTCTATGTAGGTAACAGAGCTTAATAGTTATGTAATAAACAACATAAGGCAATTATTCCATTTACCAGTGGTTTCTTAAAAGCAAAAGATATATGTGTGTATATGTATATATATATATGTATGTGTATATATATATATAGAAGATTTCAACCAGAATGGTTGCATTTTTTAAGGGTATGTCTATATTTATTTGTAAAACTAACCTATATCATATTTTATCTTATGAAAGCGCACCCTAGTTTGTTTTGGTGGCCCTTGAAATATGTATAATGAAATAAATATGGTTTTATAAATATAGTTTCCATTTGTTAATATATTATATATATTTATATATATATATATATATATATATATATATATATATGTGTGTGTGTGTGAGTGTGTGGGGGTATATATATATATATGTATATATATATATATATATGTGAGTGTGTATATGTATATATATACATATATATATGTGTATGTGTGTATGTGTGTGTGTATGTATATATATATATATATATGTGTGAAATATTATGTTTATATATATGTATATATATATATGTATGTTTATATATATATATATATATATATGGATATATATATGTAAATGTTTATATATGTGTGTATATATGTGTATATGTATGTGTATGTATATGTATATGTTTATATATATATATACATATATGTGTGTGTGTGTGTGTGTGTGTGTGTGTGTGTGTGTGTGTGTGTGTGTGTGTATGTGTGTGTGTGTGTGCGTGTGTACATGTAAATGTGTCTGTTGACACCTGGAATATAGCGTAAGAGAAATATGACAATAATGATATGATAGGCACCCAATATTTTGAACTGGTTTATAGAATTATCTTGCCCTTTGTCACTCTAAGTAGAGCTTTAAAGAATTAGCTTTTAAAGAATTTCACTTTTCATTAAATCCATCAACCATGACCGACCCCCAGCCATCTGATAGACATCTGAAATATAGGCATTGTTAGCTTAAGAGAAACTTAAAAATAAGGTGTGGCACCCCATTCTGAACTTGTTTATAGAATTATTTCTGCCTTTGTCACTTTAAATATAAATTATAGCCTTAAAGAATTAGCTTTTAATGAATTCCATTTTCTTTCAACCAATGACCTCCATCCATCCCACTCCCCACCCTCTCCTACCACCTAAAAAGATATAAATACCACAACATTTATTTTTGGAAAGCCAGATTCCTGATGATTTCTAAAGATTGAAACAATTCTAATCCTGTAGAATGTCATCTATATTAAAACTTATATATATATATATATATATATATATATATATATATATATATATATATATATATATATATATATATATATATATTTATATATATATATATATATAAGTAAGTACACGTACATACATATATGTATACAGACGTACAGTAGTATGTATATATATATACATACATGCACACATATATATACTTACGTATGGATTCACCGAACATTTATTATAATATTCAGTGTGTTTGTAAACAAACATCCCGTATTAAGCCGTAATTTCTAGCAACCATCGTTGCTCGTTTGTTCAACACTGACAAAGGAACGCTGTACTAGTTTCAAGCTTATTAGCTATCATCAGCAACGTATACCTTCCTGCCAGATTGTTGAACGTATATACTTCCTTTATGCATATTAACGGCGGCTGAGTAGCCCAATTTGCATATCGAGTGGGTTAATCGGCCGGGGGCACCGAAAACAATAAACGGAAAAAAATGAAACGAAATTTCATTTCCCACTCTTAGTGCGGCTGTTACTTAAATATAAGTATATACACGTACAGACATATATGTATACATATGTTCGGTGAATCCACACGTACATATATATATGTATGCATGTATGTATATATATATATATACATACTACTGTACGTCTGTATACATATATGTATGTACGTATACATACTTATATTTAAGTAACAGCCGTACTAAGAGTGGGAAATGAAATTTCGTTTCATTTTTTACCGTTTATATATATATATATATATATATATATATATATATATATATATATAGATATATATATATGTACACATACATACAAACTACACATACGTACACCTAACCTCATACACACATACATACACACATATATATATAAAAAACTCTACATGCATACGCTCACCCACATATATACATATATATATACATGCACACATATATACATGTACATACGTACACGGACGGCCACGTGCACACACATGCACATATGCATATTTGCTTACACACACATGCTTCCACTTATACATATATAAACAAAACCGTAAAATAAATATATAATATATAATAAAAATATATTATACAATAAAATAACAATAAAATAACATACATAAAATAACAATATAGTATACAATATAATATACATATATATATATACGTGCTTATATATTCATACATACATATATATATACATACACAATGGATATATGATAAAATAATACATAATAAAATGAATATATATTCTATCCGTACACATTTCTGTGAGATGTATTCATATATATATACACATAAATACACATACGTATAGAGACCCGCATATACATACATACGCGCACATACATATATATATACATACGCACCCACATACAATCACATACTCAAACACAGCTATACATATATATATACATATATATATATATATACACAGAGCCACATTGTACATACATGTACATGCATGCACACACACACGTATAAGCTCATGTATATACGTACACATGGACACATACACACCTCCCATACACACACAAGTATATATATATATCTACATACACACACACATATACATACGCACAGATCTACACATAAAAACACACATATAAACACAATAAGATAATAAGATAGAATAAATAAATTTACAATATGTTAAAATACATTAAAATCTGTATGTAACTTCACAAAGAGATGAATAAAAAAGGTGGGAGGAACAAGAGAAGGTGCGTGTATCCATGTGATATACTACACACAGGTAGTATGAGGGGCAACAATAACAAAACAATAACAATAACAAAACAATAATAACAGTAATAATAATTGTTCCAAAGTGGAATGACGTGGAATAACAACAGCCAATGGCATGCCAAGAATGGAAGATGTTTTTTGAAGGTGTTTTTGACGATAACACTCCATTGAGAAAATTTTCTCCCAACGAACTGCCCGTGTCCGAAGGAAGCTGCAGCCGTAGAATCAGCCAAATCGATACAGTGATCATGTCTCGACCTACCTGCCGGCGAAACAATTGTAACACGCAATAAACTGAGTCCAGATGCATCACTCATTTTTCGTTTATATATATATGTATATATATTGTTATACTTTGGGAGGGTCATGTTGCCAATAAGAAACACACGCACCACATGTTCACTTCAATTTATTATAATAAATTTATAAATTTAGGATTTTATAAATTTCCGGTTGGTAGGTTGGTTCCACAATCAGATGGTTGTTTATATATTGTCAAAGTTCTTTCGTCACACATTATGTGACCTCTTCAGTGACTGGGGATTCTTTTCTTTGTTTTTGTGACACTCCTTTGTTCTGTCCTACGCCATCTTGTTTCTGTGTGTGTTGTGTGCTAAGTCTGCGCATGCGCCACATCCAGATGTCTGTGTGTGTTTATATTCGTTCATTTATTTGTTTATTTACATGTTACAGGTTGGTTGTTTGTTCTATGTGCGTGTGTGTTTTCATTTTGTCCTTAATTGTAAGTTGTGATGTTGCTGTTCCACTCATGTTTTCTATTTAATTTTGGTTGTAATTCTTTTATGTTTATTGCCTCTGTGATTTGTCTAAACATTGCGTCTTTTCTGTGTGTAGATTCTATTTTTATTTCTATGTTCTCTAATTTACCCTTATGTTCTATTTTAACATGTTGGTAGAGTAGAGATGATTCTTTACTATCTTGAAGGTCTCGCCAGTGTTCATTTATCCGTTCCCCTACACTACGAGCTGTCTCACCGATGTACACTATATTTTTGTCTCTACATTGTCCTACAGTACATCTTATGCTATATACTACGTTTCTAGTTTTGCAGTTAATATGGGGGTTTAATTTACAGGTTATACATTTTTTGTCTATACAGGGGGTCTTTGAAAAGGGTATGTCTTGCTAATAAGTGTTTTTACGGAGGTACCTGGTCTTTCTACTATCTTAATATTGAGTTTATGTTTATCTAGGGCCCTTCTAAATGTGTAAGCTAATTCAACTCTAGGGGTTGTATCGATGAACATTACACTCTGGTATTTATTGCTATCATACCATGAGTTTATTCTATTAGCCTTATCCCTAGTTCTTTCTATTCTATTCCAAAATTTGCTCCTATACAAGGGGCAGGTCCCATTTGTTTCATTATTTACCATTTTTTCCCATTTGGTTCTGGCTCCTCTATACACTCTGCTTTTATCTCTCTGATTGTAACCAGAGAACTGCATACGGTGGATGAAGTGTTGTATGTGTCTCTCTAGTTCTTCGGGGTTGCACATGCGGGACACATTTCTCATCACTCGTACTAAATCCGCAATCAGTATGTTGATTTTGGTGTGATCCGAAACAGCTGAGTTTCGGTGGATCAGATATTTGGAAGTCATGGGTTTGGCATAATGGGAATGGAGGATTTGTTTTTTGTTATTAATGGTATCTAACCAGAGCTCTGTGTCTAGTACAGGTAATCGATGGTTGGGGTGTTTACTTGGGTAGTCTATAGTAACTCTAATACTCTGGTGGATGGAGTCAGCTATTTGCTGGATGCTTTCCATTGTGTTTTTCTCTAATACCTGACTGTTCTCTAGTGGGTGTGTTTTAACTACGATGTTTATATCATCAACGTAGCGGGAGTACATTATCAGGGTTAAGGGGTCTTCTAATTGTTCTTTGAGTTTAAGTTTAAGTCTACTGTTCCACCATACCATGAATAAGTTAGCTATGTCGCTGCAATGCTAACACCAATGGCTGCTCCTTCGTCTTGGGCATATGTTTTTCCATTAAATTTGAACATATGTTCCTTAAGAGTTAATTTTTATGCTGGCCCCCACCGCATGTGCAATCATTTTCTTTAGTTCATCGTGGGAAGTATACATACAATAAAAACGTGTAAAATGTTATCACAAATGCAATTAAAAAAGTTAGTCGATTTTCACCAATAGGGGGAGAGACAGTTTATACGGGTAACACATACCCCCGAAAAAATGTGCAACCCTCATCTCCAGGAGTATGAAGAGTTTGTACTCCTTTCCTCTCCTCCTCCTTTTCCTCAACCTACAGGCTGATATAGAGAGAAGGCCCATTCACTCGGGCCATTCTCGCCACTTTCACCCACCTTTCATAAAACTTGCTGGGATACAGCACCTCTCTCTCCATCCTGATTCTTCTTCCAAAGTGGTATTTGAAAAAAAGAATCAGTTGTTAGCCGGAGAGAAAGGTGTCTGACCTCAGCCCTTTCAACCTTGTCCACCATACAACCTCTTTCGCCATTGCTATCACACACAGGAAAACAGCCTCTCCTTCGTTTTTGAAGGAGGGTGGCGGTTTGATCATGACAACGGACTCGGTGGTCAACCGGATTGGTCCCACCCGCGACAATAGTCGTTCTACATAGCCCCACAGGTCAGTGACGCCCGGGCAGTGTATGAATGCGTGCGCGACGGTTTTTTCGTCTCGCACGCACCTCGGACAGATCTTTTTTGCAGGGTCCCTGCCCGGGCGCCCATGTCTGTAGAGTTTGTCTCGAACTGGTAGAGCTCCTCGGTAGTACTGCCAGGCCAGGGACTTTTGGAAGTTGTCCATTGGTCCCGGGCGGAAGGTCCTACCGATCAGACTGGCCAGTTCATCTTCCTCTACGCCTAGAGTTTCACCGAGCGCGTCGATTCACTTACTGCCGACCAACTCTCTATAGAATGACGAAGTGTTGTCTCCACTGATCGCCGGATCCGTTTGCCAGAGGATTGTGAGCGCCTAACCACATTCGATGTGCCAGTCACCCATTTTCCTCGGTATTTGCTTGACCCAGGACTGCAGCTCGGTCAGCGAGACGAGTCGTGGGAAGGCTCGTCTCACGAACGGGGCCCACACCGGTTGTTCGGTGAGGAATACGAATAGATGCCGTAGCAGCCTGAGCGCGTGTTTGCGCATCGTCAACCACGGCATCCCCAGCCCTCCGTTAGAAGGGTGTTGGCAGCAGATGGGTCTTCTCACCAAAGGAGCCCGCCTCTTCCAAAGGAATTGGAAGAGCGCGCGTTCCATTTTGGCGAGCGTTTTAGCTAGACAAGGCACGACGGTCAAGCGGTAGTAGATGGCGGATGCTATAAAAGTGTTCGCCACCTCCGCTCGACCTTTCAAGGATAGTTTGCACTCGGCCCACTTCTGGGTGACTGCAAACACCTTGGTCGTCAGTTCGTTCCAGTTCTTCTCCACCTGGAGGTCCGGACCAAACCAGACCCCGAACAGCTTTACCGGTCCTTCCGTCCAGCGTCCGACGTCGCCATCGGAAGGCATCGGTTTGCCTCTCCACGATCCGAGTTGCAAACCGATGAACTTGTCCCGGTTCAGCTTCGCTCCTGTGAAACTTTCGTATTCCTTCAGTAAGGTGCCGACTTCCTCGATTTGCGAGGCGCTCAACACCATTACCGTCAAGTCGTCGGCGTAGGCCGACGCCGCTTTCCGCAGTCCCGGTTCCAGAGGGATGCCCTGCAATAGCTCCAACTTCCGCAGTAGTAGCTCGAGAGTCAGTACGTACAGAATGGAGGAGAGAGGGCATCCCTGTCGAATGGATCGCGTAATATGGAACGGCTCCGAGAGGTAGCCGTTCACCTTGACCCTTGAGCAGATGTTGCTCTTGTGCATTGCAGCAATCCAGCCCCTGAACACGGGTCCGAAGCCTGCCGCTTCGAGCACCGCATCCAGGTAACGATGGTCAACCCTATCGAAAGCCTTAAACTGATCCAAGTTGATCAGGGCCCCACCGAGCCGGGTTTACACCCAACCCTCTCTATGATGTATCGCATGAGGTGGAGGTTGTCGTTTATGGACCTGGTCGGGATTGCGCATGTCTACGCTTCTCTCACCAGGTTCCCGACGACAAGCGCCAGCCTCTTTTCCAACACCTTGGCCAAAATCTGTAACTCTGTGTTTAGCAGAGTTATGTGCCGGAAGTTGCCTATGTCATCCCCCTTATCTCGTCCTTCCTAATTAGTGTGACTACGCCCCCGGTTACAGAACTGGGAATTCTCCCGTTCTGTTGCCAGTTGCAGTAGACCGCTTCCAGGAGACCGGAGAATAAGTCCGGCATTGCTACGTAAAATTCGTAGGGTAGACCGTCGAGACCTGGAGATTTGCGTTTGCCGCATTGGCTCAGCGCATCCCCTATCACAGCGGCTGAAATCGGCTTTTAGCAGAACTTCGCCTCTCTGTCCGAGAGTCGTGGTAGGCCGTCGTGGTATGTACCGAAATCCATAGCCCCTCCCGGCGCGCCGCCCCGCCCGAACAGTTGAGCAAAGTGCCGCTGAAAGGCCGCACACATCTGCTTCGGCTCACGTATCACGCGTCCGTTTTGCTCCTTCAAAGACCGAATCGTGGACTTGTTGCCATTTTTTTCCTCCGTCACACGGGCCCAGCTAACAGCTTTGGCTCCCTCGTTTCCCAGAGCACGTATTTTGCTTCTGACGACGCAGCCCTCGTGCTTTGTGTCGAAGAACTGGTCCAAGGCCGTTCTCGTTGCTAGCACGCTGGCTACGTTGCCACTTCTAATTGCCTCTTCTACTTTATCTACCAGTTCCTTCTCGGTTCTATTTCTATCTAACGCTAATTCTTTACTAAAAACTAACGAGTCTCATCTAACTGCCCTCTTGAGAGAGTACCACCATCTGTTGTTGACAATGGCCCCTGTCAAGTGCTGTTTAACTAAAGTGCTAATCCGTCTACTGTAGGCTTTGTTTGTCGGTAACGACAAGTTCAGCTTCCTGTAGCCGGGT
The DNA here is from genome assembly GCA_964016885.1 of Eledone cirrhosa. Lineage (NCBI taxonomy): Eukaryota > Metazoa > Mollusca > Cephalopoda > Octopoda > Eledonidae > Eledone > Eledone cirrhosa. The sequence goes on from OZ024742.1 coordinate 135,390,071, forward strand.
CAATGTCTATGGGTTCTATCAAGGTTGGCCATGCAGGTCACTAGTTTGTGATCTGAATAGGCAACCATGAACATTTGTGGACAGCTTAACATGTCCCTATCCTTATTTCTAACTAGAACCCTATCTAAGTACGATCTAGATGTTCCCCTACGATTAGTCCACGTCCACAGTGGCGCAGTCGGAAAATCTAGTCGATATCTATCGGCCAGGTCAAATCGGTCGATTAACTGTTTGAGGCTGTTACACCCCCCTTTATCGGGACATGCTCCCACATAGTCCCAACTTGCATCTAGGATTCCATTCCAGTCCCCCACTAAAAGCAAGGAGCGGGACGTTCCCAGAAAAGTCTCTAGACGTTTGAAGAAGTCTGGCCGCGGTGTCCCGGATGGGGCATATGCGGCCATCAGCCTGAAGGCTCCACCTTCACTACCGCCAACGTCTAGGACCACCAGTCGACTCTCCGGCTCCAGATGTATCGTCTGTGTTACGAGGCCCAGGTGATTCCTTAGCTACGGCAAATCCGCCTCCACCCCTGGTTGAGAGAGAGATGCGTAGATCTCAAAGTCATCGAAGATGGGGGCCAGCTGTCGCTCGCTGTGGATCCTGGACTCGCAAATGGCTACCACATCCATACTGTGCGACCTGCGGTCGTTTAAGAGTTGGCCCTGTTTTCAGGGCATCCCCAGGCCGCGTACGTTCACACATCCAACTCTTATATTGGCCATGTTGGTGCTGAAAAGTTAAAAGAGGAAAAGAGATCACTCACCCTTCGTCTCCTGGGGACCAGGCCGCACGATTTCCATGGGGGTGTTGGATTGGTTGTCTGGATGGGTGGTGCTTCCGATGGGGTGGGGACGGAGATATTTGGTGGGGTGGTGTCTGGTGGAATGAGGGGTGTCTGGGGTGGGGAGACATTTGAGAAGGACGCGGTTAAGTAGTTTCACGCAGGAATTCCCCACATCCTTCTCAAATGTTTCTTAGGGACCTATAAGTCTGTATAAGGACCTTAATCAGTTTTAGGTTCAGTTTTTTGTTATTTTTAATAGTGGGCGAAAGTTTTCCCTTCGGTTTTGACCGAAGGGTCGTTCGTGATGGTCTCCATTAGTGTTTTGTTTTCAGTGTTTATGTAAGTGTAAGTGTAATTTTCTTGTGTTGTGTTTGTTTTTTGTCTGTAGTTCTTGTGTGTGCTTTCGTTTTGTTGTAGGTATATTGTCTGTCTTGGTCCTTCAAATACCGAATCGTAGACTTGTTGCCACTTTTCGCCTCCGTCATGCTGGCCCAGCTAACAGCTTTGGCTCCCTAGTTTCCCAGAGCACGTATTTTGGCCCTGACAACGCAGCCTTTGTGCTTTGCCTCGAAGAACTGGTCCAAGGCCGTTCTCGTCGCTAGCACGCTGGCTACATTGCCACTCCTAAGTGCCTCTTCTACTTTATCTACCAGTTCCTTTTCGGTCTTACTTCTATCTAACACTAATTTTTTACTAAAACCTATCGAGTCTAATCTAACTGCCCGCTTGAGAGAGTACCACCGTTTGTTGTTGACCATGGCCCCCGTCAAGTGCTGCTTAAATAAAGTGCTAATCCCTCTACTGTAGGCTTTGCATATCGGTAACGACAAGGTCAGCTTCCAGTAGCCGGGTCGCTGTCTATGGGTTCTGTCAAGGTTGACTAAGCAGGTCACTAGTTTGTGATCTGAATCGGCAACCATGAACATTTGTGGACAGTTTAACATGTCCCTATCACTAACTCTAACTAGAAACCTATCTAGGTACGATCTAGATGTTCCACTGTGGTTAGTCCTCTTCCACAGTGGCACAGTCGAAAAATCTAGTCGATATCTATCGGCCAGTTGAAATCGGCCGATTAACTGTTTGAGGCTGTTACACTCCGCTCTATCGTGACATGCTCCCACATAGTCCCAACGTTCATCTAGGATTTCATTCCAGTCCCCCAATAACAGCAAGGAGCGGGACGTTCCCAGAAAAATCTCTAGACGTTTGAAGAAATCTGACCGCGATGTCCCGGATAGGGCATATGCGGCCACCAGACTGAAGGCTCCACCTTCACTACCGTCAACTTCTAGGACCACCAGTCGACCCTCCGGGTCCAGATGTACCGTCTGTGTTACGAGGTCCAGGTGTTTCCGCAGCAAAACGGCAACTCCGCCCCAGCTCCCGGCTGACAGAGAGATGCGTAGATCTCAAAGTCGTCGAAGATGGGGGCCAGTTGTTGCTCGCTGTGGATCCTGGACTCGCAAATGGCTACTACATCCATACTGTGCCACCTGAGGTCGTTTAAGAGTTGGCCCTGTTTCAAGGGCATCCCCAGGCCGCGTATATTCATACATCAAACTTTTATATTGGCCATGTTGGTGCTGAAAAGTTAAAAGAAGAGGAAAAGAAATCACTCAACTCATCGTCTCCTGGGGACCAGGCTGCACGATTTCCATGGGGGTGTTGGAGGGGTTGTTTGGTGGGGTGGTGGTTTCTGGCGGGGTCGGGACGGAGATGTTTGGTGGGGAGGGGGTGTCTGGTGGTATGGGGGTGTCTGGAGTTGAGGTGGGGATATATTTTAACAGGACTCGATTGTAGGGGTTTACGCAGGGGTTACGTACGTCGTTAGGAAATTTTCCTTTTAACTGTTTATGTCTATCCATGGAGTTCCTAATCATTTAAAGATTAGGATTCTCCGAAGAGTGTATAAAAGTTTTCCCTTCGGTGGAGACCGAAGTGTTTTATATATGGTGTCTGTTAAAGTTTTATTGTTAGTATTTATGTAGGTGTAACATTTTTGTTGTGTTGTGTTGCTTTTTGTCTGTGGTTCTTGTGTGTGTATACGTTTTATAGTAGGTGTTTTCTTTTCAGGCGGGGGTGTTTTTGTTTGTGCTGCTTGCGTCGCTTGCGTTGGTGTTTGTGTGTTTGTTGCATTTTTGCTTCTGTTATGTCTTTTCTCTTTTCTTTTTACTGGTCGGAAAGGCTCTCCCACATCGTCACTGGATGACGATGATGTGGCCTCATCCGTGTTGTTGGGTAGGCGTTCATTTTGGGGAGCTGTTATGTGTGTGGGTGTTTCTGGAGTTGTTTTAGGTAGGGAGGAGTTGGGTGGAACTCTGTCGTTTCTTTTGTTGTCACTATTTTTTATGTTGTTGTCTTTGTTGTGGTGTTGATTGTTGTGCTGGTGTTGCAGGTGTTAGCAGTAGTGCCTTTTTTTGGCTAGTTAGCCGAGGATAGGAGGCTCTCAGGTGAACCCTGCTTAAGCAGTGGTAACATGAGGGCCGCCTACCCTCGACCGAAATGTTTATGTATATAAGCCCATCCATCAGCACACGTTCCGGGATCCTAGCTATTCGTTCTGGTGTCATTTGGACCAGAATTTCCAGGCAAGTTCCGCTGAACAGGTCGCCGAAGGACTTACCTACCGATATTATTGAGTCTTTTTCGAGGTTTAAAAATCCACATAGTACTCATCAAATATCAATATTTAGTGTGATACTTTGGATTTTTATTTTCTGTGTTCTTTTCCTCATGTAAGTGGGGAAAAAGGTGAACAGCGGTGACACAATTGGCGACACAGAATATTTCTGTGTCGTCAATTGGTCTTTCATCAGAATGGATAAACTCCCGTAGAGTCTATCCTTCTTAATGAAAGCAATGTCTTTTACGGCATCTTTTAAAACCAACTCAATTTCACCTTGTGAAAGTTGAGTTGGTTTTCGGGTTTTGTTTGAGACTGTCCTGAAAACCACAGTTTTCAAGGCAGTTTTTCTTCACAAATCTGGGGGAGAGTTTATGGAGAATGATCCGTTCTCCACAAAAGTTACGTACTGCCTGGCGTTATTCAAAAGCTCATTTGCATTTGAAATATCCACCGGAGTGTAGCTTACCGTTTTCTTTACGGTTTGCACAAACGATATTTTGTCGTTTCCTTACTTGTTGCAGTTATTGGTCTTGTTGTTATTGTTGTTGTTGTTGATGTTGTTTTCGTTCATAGTATTGTTGTTGTTGTTATTGGTGTTGTTTTCGTTCATAGTATTGTTGTTGTTGTTGTTGCTGATGCCGCTGGTTGTGTTGTTTTTTTTCCTTGTTTCACACTTTTGGTTTTGGTTTGTTGCCATGGCATCGACAAGTTGTTGGTCAGCAGGTCAACAAAATCCTTCCTCTGGCTGACTTTTGTCTGAGACATCTGCTACTATGAGAGTGGAAGAGGGAAGCTGTAAGCATATCTTCCCCTTCCTGCTTCGAATGTTGGTGAAGAAGTTGTTGTTGCTTCAGCCATTTTTTTTAAAAACGTTAGTTTTTCTAAAAAAAACGTTTTATGAACTATTTCGCCTAAAGGCGTAGAATATTTTGAGAGGCTGACCAGATCAAAATTTGACCTGGCAGTCCCTCTACAAATTGGTATAAAAATGAAGGTTCACAGTCACGAATTTCTATAGAAATTTAAGCAGAACTTACCTAGCAAGTGTCAACCGTGTGTCAATCCCGGACGTAGATAGATAAGATAGATAGATAGATAGATACAGAGATAGATAGATAGATAGATAGATAGATAGATAGATAGATAGATAGATAGATAGCCAAACGAAGAGTCGAAATGAGCATTCAGGTGTTTGGCGGTATTTTCAGTAAAGACTTGGTCCTACATGGGGCTGCGTAATCACTGTTAGGTTTATGCTGCCATTTCGATAGTTAAGTGTCATGATTTCGGAAAAAAACACTATGACTGGGATAAGATATGACCTGCTGAGTTCTCAGATTGTTATGATATGCAGGTATTGACTATGTTTCATGTGATCTCACATTTCAACCATATAAAATATCTGAAATCAACTAGAAAACAGTTTAAATGAAGTATAGAATGAAATGAAATTTCAGCCAGTCGTGTCGTTATTATAATGTCAGAAATACACGTTTCTTAATGGAACTAAGTAACTGTTTCTACTTTAGGCACAAGGCCAGCAATTTGAGGAGGAGGGGAATGTCGATTAAATCGAACCCGGTGCATTACTCGTGCTTTATTTATCGACCCAACAGGGAGGAAAGGCAAAGCTAATCACGGCGGGATTCGAACTCGGAATGTAAATGGCTGTAACTCTATGCCACAAGCATTATGTCGGACGCTCTATCACCCTAGTGAAACTAAATAATAGTTTATAAAATAGGCATAAGGCCAGCAGTTTTCGGAGTGGAGGGGGGGGGGGGGGTGATTAAAGCGACCCCAGTGCGTGACTGGTACTTTATTTTATCGACCCCGTAAGGATGAACGGCAAAGTTAACCTACGCGGGATTTAAACTCAATTCATAAAGGCCCATAACTCTATCCTGAAAAGCATGCTGTCCGGCGCTCTACTGATACTGCCAATCGACCGCCCTAGTGAAACTAAATAATTAAATCAGCTTGATAAGTTAAATGTTAAGGTTTTCTTAGCTGAGGAAGAATATACAAAAGTATAGTCGTAATAGAGATTATATATATTATCACTTACTGAATGTGATGTGTAACAGAAACTGAGTTTCCTCTGTACGAATATAGAAGAAATTATAACAGTGTTTGTTACTGTTCCAAATCTAATATTATTTTATTATTTTCAAAATCATTTGAAAATCACGGGTTATTTTTCAGAAAATATGATAAAGAAATGGTTAAAGTGTTTAAACCTCATATCTTTTTATCAAAAGACTGCTCACAGATGAACTGCTATTCTTTTAACTGTGGACAAATTCAAATTAGAACAACTACTCTCTCGGTATATTGCAACTATATATTTTAACTATGTACAAATTCAAATTAGAACGACTACTCCCTCGGTATATTGCAACTATATATTTTAACTATGTACAAATTCAAATTAGAACGACTACTCCCTCGGTATATTGCAACTATATATTTTAACTATGAACAAATTCAAATTAGAACGAATAATCCCTCGGCATATTGCTACTATATATTTAAACAATGAATGCTGTAATCAATTTAATAGAGCTCATCATTGCTTCGCTATTCAAGAAATGTTAATGATTAGCTTAACCCCAATGGAATTTAATCTCAGAACTCAAATAACATACTTAAATACCTCAAGGCATTTAGTACGAATTTTTTAATGGTAAGATTATGTGTGGGGCGTTACTTTAATGATTAAGTGACTCTTGTAAGTGACACTAACCATGTCATATCTAAACTGTCTGTCCATTTATAATATTTTTTTAATTTAATCAACATTTTGCTGCATCATTGGGAAACGCTCCAGCTGAAGTTGTTTAAGGATTTAAATAAACAATTATAATATAACAATTATAATATAAACATATATAATATATCAAAAGAAATCTCTAATATGATGTTGAATATTGAAGTAATTGTTTGAAAAAATTTCAATATTGTTCACTTTAAAAATTATACACAAACACACAGAAACACACATACACACACATACACACATACATACGCATACACACACACACACACACACACACACAACCATATATATATATATATATATATATATATATATTTATGTATATACAATTGCATTTGATGCTATTTTTAAAGATTTGTTGTTAGTGTTGTGATGTTAGTATTATTAATGTTATTTTTGTTTTTGTTTTAAGGATGTTTTAGGGACTTATATTTTACACTCATTGAACACGTAATTTAATATCCCTGTCAACCAATTTTCAGAGTAAATACCGCTGACTTGACAGCTAACCGGTGGAATTTAATAAGAACATTTTGTTTTTATTTTTTGGTTTGTTTATTTCTTTAAATTTGAAGACTTTATTAGCGTTTTCATTGAAATTCTTCAAACACATCCTATAAATCACATTGGCACAAAACACCAACCATCTTCAGAAACGTTGCAACGTTGCTGTCACTATCACCGCCAACAAACAACCTACACAAATACTACTCAAAACAGTAGAAATTACTGCCACCACCAATACCACCACAAGTATCAATAAAAGTACACAGTCCAAAGCCAGCATCAACACGCCTTCAACAAAAAAGAAAGATAACTCAACAACCATATTACACCAAATGTATCAGTGCCAATATCAGCTCTACCCGTAACATCACCAACATTGCCACCAGTAAGGGAACGTTCACACCACCATAACCCCAATGCAGAGGAAGCATATCAAAAACAACAACTACATCATGACTCAGATGGCTAACATGCACACAACTGAAATTAACACCATCATCATCACAACATCAGCAACATCAACAACACTACCATCGGCACTAACAACAACCCCAACAACGAATAAAACCTTGCGCGATATTCACAGCAACATCATCAGCATGGCCTTACTTAGCACTGCTACTAATAATAGTAGTAGTAATAAAGTCATGCCTACATACTACTACTACTGCTACTACTACTATTACTACTACTACTATTACTACTACTGCAACTATTACTACTGCTACTACTACTACTACTACTACTACTACTACTACTACTACTACTACTATTACTACTGCAACTATTACTACTACTACTGCAACTATTACTACTACTACTATTACTACTACTGCAAATAGTACTACTACTACTACTGCAACTACTACTACTATTACTACTGCAACTATTACTACTACTACTACTACTACTGCAACTATTACTACTACTACTACTGCAACTACTACTACTGCTACTACTACTATTACTATTATTACTACAAGTACTACTACTACTACTACTACTACTGCTGCTGATGATGATGATGTTACTGCTGTTGTTGCTGCAGATGTTGTTTTTGCTTTTGCACTACTACTACTACTACTACTACTACTGCAACTATTACTACTACTACTACTGCAACTACTACTACTACTACTACTATTACTATTATTACTACAACTACTACTACTACTACTACTGCTGATGATGATGATGTTACTGCTGTGTTGCTGCAGATGTTGTTTTTGCTTTTGCACTACTACTACTACTACTACTACTACTACTACTACTACTACTACTACTACTACTGCAACTATTACTACTACTACTACTGCAACTAATACTACTACTACTATTACTATTATTACTACAACATCTACTACTACTACTACTGCTGCTGATGATGATGATGTTACTGCTGTTGTTGCTGCAGATGTTGTTTTTGCTTTTGCTGCTGCTGCTGCTGCTGCATATATTCATAACAAAGGAATTTAGATTATTCCAAAACTAAATGAAATATCTATTGTTATAGGTTCGGGGAATATTACGTTAGAATTATCGTTATTCTTACAAATGTTTTTAGTTGGGATCTTATTCAGTATAGTATTAATGTCAAATTCCCATATATCTTGATTATATAGCTGTCTCTACTGATGTTACTGGTGTTGTTCTTTAATGTATGGACATGTCTGATTGAGCAAACCTGTGACTAGAGGCACGTCAATCAAAACCTATTTTTCAACTAATGTCTATTTCCATTATTTTCATTTGATCTGAGTTCAAATCCCGCCGAGGTTAACTTTGCCTTTCATCCTTACGGGGTCGATAAAATAAAGTACCAGTAATGTAGTAGGTAATTGCTGGCCTTGTGCCAAATGTAGAAACAATTATTTTCATTTGAAACACTGATTTGTCGGCAATCCACGACACATATATACATATCATATATACATACACATACACACGCACACACACATACCCCCCCCCCCCCTATATGTATATATATATATATATATATACATCGTTAGGCACCCATCGAATATTTTTGCACCTAGAAAGTTCCCCTCGGAGGCACAACCCTGGGTAAGGTGTGTTTGTGGAAGATCAGCAGTCACCCATGCATACCAGTTTCCCCTCTCTCACCACGCCACCAGTGATGTCCTAGGGAAAGGCAATGACTGATATAGCTTGGCACCAGTGACGTCGCAACTCTTTCTACAGCTGAATGCACTGAAGTAATGTGGAATAAAATGTTTTACTCAAGAACTCAACGCACCACCCGGTCCGGGATTCGATCTCACAACCTTATTGTTGTGAGCTCAACGTTCTAGCCAGAAAGCCACGCGTACATGTAATTTTTGCCTCTGAGTCTCTTCTCTGGTTATTTCCAGTCGTAATAATTTTATGAATGTCTCTCGTTTTCTATCGGAAGTCACCCTTAAATTTAACTGTTCTTTCTTTGTTTTTATTCGTTAAAGTTTTTTGCGCGAACTGGTATTAGTAGTGCAAAACGACTGGAGTGCTTGATATTGCACGTCAGCAGGCTATCTGTTCGTCGTACTCTCTTTCTGCGTGCATGTCCTGCATGTGTGTGTGTGTGTGTGTGTGTGTGTATGAGTCTATGCATATATAAAGTGACAAATGCATTTGGACACTTTAAGAAGATTTATTGTTAATAAGATAACCGGTTTCATTATTTAGCTATTTTCGAAGTTTAGGTGGGATGGTAAGGGTTGTATGAAAGCCGTCACTGTCAGGCCTCTGACTGGAGATCGGAAATCGTCCAGCTTTAAATGGAGGGTTTCATGGCTCAAATTGCTGTATGTTTATGACATTTGAACGGTTGAAGATAACCACGGGATTAGTCCCAATATTTTGTTATTTAACTATAAGGCATGTGAATGAATATGATTCGATAATACATCATAATTGCATCAAAAGTTATGATTTTCATTGTTCAATGATTATGTTTATTGTCAGCAGAAGTGTAAAAACTATATAAGTTATTTAAGTAAAGTGACCGGCTGTACAAGAATTGTATGTATTATTGACTATGTTTGTATGTGAAAGGTTGTTAAAGAATTATTTTGTAAAAGTATATTCAGTTATGGTTTGTATTTATGTACAAGTTTATTTTCTTTTTTTTTCAATTCATCTGTGGTGTCTCCTGAACAAATGAAAAGTAGAAATATTAGGAATATCTGTTACACATAAATCTGAACACTGATTCAGTGGAATATGTCGTGTAATTGTTAACGATTAGTAATAATTCCGTTTCTGCGGGTGCGTTACTTGTTTGCTCTATATATTCTTCCTTACATCCTTTAGTTTCAACAGCGCATATTTAATTTGTTGAAGAACATGCGATATGCTTTTTACTATAAAATATCGCCCTAATTGAAATGTGTTTCATGTGCCTTCAATAAACTTGATTTCAGTCCCACATTCGAAGTTGAGTAGTTTTTAAGGGGTGGTGATTGTCTCTTTCGCTTGATTATTTTATGTATTTAGACTGTTTTCTTCATTGGTGGGTCATATCTCAGTAATCAATGTTTCTAATGGATAATTATTTAGGCGTGTCTAGTGATTTTCTTCTTCCTAGTTCTTGAATATATTTTGCCTTGGCAAGTGCCATTCTATTATCTATTAATATTCATCGATACAGTTTTTCACGCAGTGTTTGTTTACATTCTTGGTATCTTTAATTCTGCAAAAAATACGACAGATTATTCTTGCTATATGAAACGATATATTTGTGTTTGTATGATATGGATGACTTGAGATGAATATCAACTATTGTTTAGAGTCTGTTGGTTTATAATAGAAGTCAGTTTAACTGTTTGTGTATTTTTTATGATTAGGATGTGAAAGAATGATAATTGATTTTGACTATATTCCATTGTAAATTGATTATTATAGTTTATGCTATTAATTCGGGATTCGAAACCATTGTGTTGGTCAAAACTGTGCGTCCACTGGATAATGGAGTCATCTAAGTAACGTTTTTTTGTCTAGCATATGTTTATGCCTAAACACGTGATCAATCTCATCCAACCAAATTTCATCGTAAATATGTCTAGTTTCCAGTCGGTTTTAATGTGTAGAACTAAGCAGGGTGTAATTACAATTGTTTCTACTTTTTGGCGACGCTCTACCGATACTGCCAATCCACCGCCTTACATACTGCCATTACACCGCAGGGTGTAATTATAATAATAATTGTTTCTATTTTTGGCACAAGGCCAAAAATTACCCAGTACATTACTGGTACATTTATTTTATCGACACCGTAAGGATGAAAGGCAAAGTTAACCCCGGCGGGATTTGAACTCAGACCGTAAAGGGACGAAACTATGTTGGAAAGCATTATTATTATTATAATTATTATTATTATTATTATTATTACAGTTGAATTTATCTTCCTTTATGTTCATACGAGTTATCACCACGTCACAACCAGTGACCTCAAGAGACAATAAGGTCCGCCATGTTCAAGAAAAAACATACATACACACACATGCATCTTTAGGTGTTTAGACTTGTGATGTACTTATATTAACAGAATCTTCCTTAGTATATGGGCAGTTCCCTTTAGTACTATATTTTGTATTTCTCCTATATGCGGGTTTCCTGGGATTTGCAATAAGTAATCATTAGACCCCTTAGGTATCATTCTTAGAGCGCCTACAACTACTGGTATTGTTTTAGTTCTCAATTTCCACATTTTTCCAATTTCTATCTCCAGGTCCTTATACTTGTTCAATTTTTCAAATGTTTTTATAGATAAAAATTATACACAATAGACATTGTTGTCTATTGGAACGGACATATCAATTAGCAGGCATACCCTCTTTTTAAAGTCCTTCAGTATTATATCAGGTCTATTTGCATCTATTTTTCGGTCTGTTTGGATGCTAAAGTTCCACAAGATTTGATGTGATCTTTTTCAAGTATGGGAGGTGGTTGATGCTCCCACCAATTCTTTTGATGGGGCAGGTCAAAATGCTTACATTATCCAATGTATGTATTGTGAAGCGCTGTCATGCCTGTTTAGGTATTCGGTTGGAGCTATAGGACTGCACATTGAAATTATATGATCAATGGTCTCTGGCTGTCTTTTACATACACGGCATAATGGGTTGCATCCATTTTTTATTATGTTGGCTTGGTAATTTTTTGTTGGCAGACACTGATCTTGTGCTGATATAATCAGTCCTTCAGTCTCCGATTTCAGTCCAGAGGATGACAACCACTGATGGGTTAAAGTTTTGTCAACATCAGGATTGTTAGCTATTTCTGGGTATTTTCCATACATAGGCTTTTCTTGCCATTTCTTAGCCAGTTTCTGTAGCAGTTCTTTCTTTGCAGTTAATTTTACCTGCTTTGCTTTTTTTGTGTTTTCCATTTCAGCAGTAAATGGGATGTCTGAAATTTGTAGTCCATTACTGTATCTTTGTGCATCTTTTGTAATGGAGTATGATCTTTTGATGCTTTCGTGTTTCAAAACAAGTTTGATCATACAATCATGTGATTCCCTTAGATATGTAGATAATCCAATTGTTGCAGTTTTCAACGCAATATCTAACTGGATTAACCCACGTCCTCCTTCTTTCTTAGGGAGATATATTCTATCTGTATCTGCCTTAGGGTGATGCATTCTGTGCATGGTTAAGAATTTTCTAATTTTTGTATCGAGCCTACGGATCTCTGAGCTTGACCAGTTGATGACATTGTAACTGTAGGTTACTACTGGTATGGCAAGCGTGTTTATAGCATCGATCCTATTCCTTGCATTCAATTCCGTTCTTAAGATTGCTCTTACTCTGCGGTAACATTCCTTCCTTATCGTTTCCCTCATTGTCGAGTGCTTGATACCGTCTCCTTCACAAATGCCGAGATATTTGTAAGTTTCCTCTTGATAAGTTCTCTTATCACACTCCCCCGATCAAGATTAATGTCTGAGCTTTTTAGCATCTTTCCTCTGGTGAACGTTGCTTTGGCGCATTTATCTTGTCCAAACACCTTTTTAATGTCATCACTGAACTGCTCCACAGTGGATAATAGCCCTTGCAATTGTTCATCATTTTTTTGCAAATAGTTTCAAGTCATCCATGTAGAACAAAGTGATTAATGGTTTTGTCATATACTTTATATCCATGTTTTGTTTCATTGAGCATTTTACTTAATCGTATAAGTGCGATGCAGAATAAAAGCGGTGATAAAGAGTCACCCTAAATAATTCCACAATTAATATTAACTTCTCCAGCTTCCAGTGATTCTTTTTCACTATTCAAAAGGAGTGTTGTTTTCCATGTCTTCATACTGAATGACAAGAACCTCCTGACAACGGGAGATATTTTGAAAATCTCTAAACATTTTTCAATCCAACTGTGTGGCAAACTATCGAATGCTTTTTTATAATCTCGCCAAGCAGTTGATAGATTTTTGTGTCTATTATGACAATCTTCCAGTATCATTTTATTAACCAAAAGCTGATCTTTACAGCCATACGAGCCTCGTTTACACCCTATCTGCTCATTGAGAAATAGATCATTTGTTATCAGGTGGTCATATGTATATTCAGTTAGGACTGATGTTAAAATTTTATACATTGTGGTCAAGCAAGTTATCGGTCTGTAATTTTGGGGATTGTTTGTCTCATCATTCTTCGGAAGCAGGAATGTAATGCCGTTAACTAGCCATGATGTTATCTTTTCTGGCTCCTTAACTATTTCATTGTAAATTTGGGCTAACAGTTCATGAGACTCTGTGAAGGCATTTATCCAAATATTTGGTAGTTTGTCTTTACCAGGGGATTTCCATTTGCTGGTTTTTCTAAGAGCCAAACGCAACTGTTCAACTGTTATATTTTCCCATATTTGTTCCTCAAGGTGAGCTGTATCTTTCATTACTCTGTCTATCCATGGGGCATGTATATTATGAACTTTTTCTTCGTCCCAGATCTTTTCCTAGAATTCTTGCACATCCTCCTTGGGTGGTATTGATTTAGCAGTTATTGTTGACTTGCAAATTTTTCTGTAGAAGTTTCTTTGGTTGTTTTTGAACATATTATTGTCCTTATAGAATCTAGATCGTTTTTCAAAGCGCCTTATACGAGCAGCTTTGGCCGACAATTTTTGCTTGATTATTTCTATCAGCATGTCTATGTCACTTGTTTATTTTATACTGTATTTTCTTTTCAATTTTTTAAGTTTAGATTGTTTAACATGTTCACCTGCTTTGTAGTTTGTTAACATTTCTATGTCAGATCGGAGAAGGTTTATTTGGCGATTGATATTCTTTTGCCAAGTAGATTTATTGTGGGAATTCCTTTGTTTTTTCATTTTCACTCCACGTAAGTGAGTGGTGACTTTAGCCGATGCATAATAGAGATGATTTAAATCAGTAATGTTTAGTTTGTTTGTGATGATAATGTTTTTGAGAATTATGTTAGTCTTGTGTATTATCTTTTGGTTCTGTTTGGAGTTCTGGATCTTAGGGAGAGTGTCTCGTTCCCCCATGTCAGATTCTTTCATTTTCATCCATTGGATCATAATTTCATGCTTCAAGTTGGCAAGTTCATTCTCATTCATTTCTTTATCATTTACGATCTCATTATTTTCATTTGGAGTTTCATCTTGAGCATGCACTCCCTCCACTTTTTCGATCCTTTCTTTAATTTGTTCTCTTGTCAATTCCGCCCCAACCCTGGGATTCGAAGTGTTACAATTTACCTCGTTTTCACTGAAACATGTTTCATTTTCCCTTCGCTGACTTTGTGCTAATAGCTTGATCTGATCAATTTCTATATCAGTTAGTAACTTTTTTTAACAATATTTCTTCGTATGTTGGCTAGTTTGTTACTGTCAATATAGCCTCTGTTTTCGGGATGTTTCTTTTTCCAGTTGATATATGTCTGTTCTGTATTCGATCTATTTGATGAGTAGTACATGGCAGTGTAGAAAGCCTCAAGGACTTCTTTATTGTCTTCCCTTGACCATTTTTCTCTCTTTTTCTTTGGATTTCTTGGTGGTGAGCATGGAGGGTCAACAGTAGGAGTATTCCGGTTATGGGAGATCTCCAACTTCGAAGCGATGGGAAGGTTTGAACCATTAGCTGATTTTTCGACCCCAGTCTGGTTCCTCCCGGGTGACGGCCGATCTGGTATGAGATTTTATCATTTGACATTTACTTTATTTTGTCGCGTTTTATACTTAACCGCCAAGGGGTAATCATTTCGTGTTACCACTTCTAGGACGAGTGTCAACCAAGTCCAGAGGGGTCGTCCTCCCCTAGAGACACGGCTATTCCCCGCCGGCTGCCTTCCCGGTATTTCTTGGTCACGGGGTTTTCTTTTTTGTTGTTTTTTAAATTGTTATTATCATGAGTGGTTCCTTAATGTGATCATTGCGTGGATTAAGAATGAAATTATTATTAATAATATAATATACTTTTTGTTAATAATATAATATACTTATTATTATTATTATTATTATTACAGTTGCATTTATCTTGCTTTATGTTCATACGAGTTATCACCAAGTCACAACCAGTGACCTCAAGAGACAACAAGGTCCGCCATGTTCAAGAAAGAACATACATATTCACACATGCATCTTTAGTGTTTAGACTTGTGATGTACTTATATTGACAGAATCTTCCTTAGTATATGGGCAGTTCCCATTAATACTATCTTTTGTATTTCTCCTATACGCGGGTTTCCTGGGATTTGCGATATGTAATCATTATACCCCTTAGGTATCATTCCCAGAGCGCCTACAACCACCGGTATTGTTTTAGTTCTCAATTTCCCCATTTTTCCAATTTCTATCTCCAGGTCCTTATACTTGCTCAATTTTTCAAATGTTTTTATAGATACATTCTTGTCTATTGGAACAGACATATCAATTAGCAGGCATACCCTCTTTTGAAAGTCTTTCAATATTATATCAGGTCTGTTTGCATCTATTTTTCGGTCTGTTTGGATGCTAAAGTTCCACAAGATTGAGATGTGATCTTTTTCAAGTATGGAAGGTGGTTGATGCTCCCACCAATTCTTTTGATGGGGCAGGTCAAAATGCTTACACATTATCCAATGTATGTATTGTGCAGCTCTGTCATGCCTGTTTAGGTATTTGGTTGGAGCTATAGGACTGCACATTGAAATTATATGGTCAATGGTCTCTGGTTGTTTTTTGCATACACGGCATAATGGGCTGCACCCATTTTTTATTATGTTGGCTTGGTAATTTTTTGTTGGCTGACACTGATCTTGTGCCGATATAATCAGTCCTTCAGTCTCCGATTTTAGTCCAGAGGATGCCAACCACTGATGGGTTAAAGTTTTGTCAACATCAGGATTGTTAGCTCGCTCTGGGTATTTTCCATACAGAGGCTTTTCTTGCCATTTCTTAGCCAGTTTCTGTAGCAATTCTTTCTTTGCAGTTACTTTTACCTGCTTTGCTTTTTCTGTGTTTTCCATTTCAGCAGTAAATGGGACTTCTGAAATTTGTAGTCCATTACTATATCTTTGTGCATCTTTTGTAATGGAATATGATCTTTTGATGCTCTCGTGTTTCAAAACGAGTTTGATCATCCAATCATGTGATTCCCTTAGATATGTAGATAATCCAATTGTTGCAATTTTCAACGCAATGTCTAACTGGATTAACCCACGTCCTCCTTCTTTCCTAGGGAGATATATTCTATCTATATCTGCCTTAGGGTGATGCATTCTGTGCATGGTTAAGAATTTTCTAATTTTTGTATCGAGCCTACGGATCTCTGTGCTTGACCAGTTGATGACATTGTAACTGTAGGTTACTACTGGTATGGCAAGCGTGTTTATGGCATCGATCCTATTCCTTGCATTCAATTCCGTTCTTAAGATTGCTCTTACTCTGCGGTAACATTCCTTCCTTATCCTTTCCCTCATTGTCGAGTGCTTGATTCCGTCTCCTTCACAAACACCGAGATATTTGTAAGTTTTTTCTTGATCAAGTTCTCTTATCACGTTCCCCCGATCAAGATTAATGTCTGAACTCTTCAGCAGCTTTCCTCTGGTGAACGTTGCTTTGGCGCATTTATCTAGTCCAAACTCCATTTTAATGTCATCACTGAACTGCTTCACAGTGGATAATAGCCCTTACAATTGTTCATCATTTTTTGCAAATAGTTTCAGGTCATCCATGTAGAACAGGTGATTAATGGTTTTTTTCATAGACTTTATATCCCTGTTTTGTTTCATTGAGCATTTTACTTAATGGTATAAGTGCGATGCAGAATAAAAGCGGTGATAAAGAGTCACCCTGAAAAATTCCACAATTAATATTAACTTCTCCAGCTTCCAGTGATTTTGTTTCACTATTCAATAGGAGTGTCGTTTTCCATGTCTTTATACTGAATGACAAAAACCTCCTGACAACGGGGGGATACTTTGAAATTCTCTAAACATTTTTCAATCCAACTGTGTGGCAAACTATCAAATGCTTTTTTATAATCTATCCAAGCAATCGATAGATTTTTGTGTCTATTATGACAATCTTACAGTATCATTTTGTTAACCAGAAGCTGATCCTTACAGCCATATGAGCCTCGTTTACACCCTTTCTGCTCAATGGGAAATAGGTCATTTGTTATCAGGTGGTCATATGTGTATTCAGTTAGGACTGATGTTAAAATTTTATACATTGTGGTCAAGCAAGTTATCGGTCTGTAATTTTTGGGATTGTTTGTCTCATCATTCTTCGGAAGCAGGAATGTAATGCCGTTAACTAGCCATGAAGGTATCTTTTCTGGCTCCTTAACTATTTCATTGTAAAGTTGGGCTAACAGCTCATGAGACTCTGTGAAGGCATTTATCCAATATTATTATTATTATTATTATTGTTATTGTTATTCCTTGAATCTCAGTCATTGATGTTGGTTAACTGGAAAGTCCGTTGGATTGAATATCAAGCCACTACCTGCAGCCTCAGATATTCAGGACGTATCGGAGGGTTCTTGCCGTTCCAAGCAAGCATGCCTTTTGAAGCGTTCCAAAAAGCGTGAAGGGGCCGATTTTCTTTAACCATCCCTGGAAACCTTTGGAGATAGTCCCCAGTGCGCCTATGACAATCGGGATCACTTTGACTTCATGGCAGTTCCAAATCCTTTTCACCTCCCACTTTAGGTCCTGGTATTATTATTATTATTATTATTATTGTTATTGTTATTCCTTGAATCTCAGTCATTGATGTTGGTTAACTGGAAAGTCCGTTGGATTGAATATCAAGCCACTACCTGCAGCCTCAGATATTCAGGACGTATCGGAGGGTTCTTGCCGTTCCAAGCAAGCATGCCTTTTGAAGCGTTCCAAAAAGCGTGAAGGGGCCGATTTTCTTTAACCATCCCTGGAAACCTTTGGAGATAGTCCCCAGTGCGCCTATGACAATCGGGATCACTTTGACTTCATGGCAGTTCCAAATCCTTTTCACCTCCCACTTTAGGTCCTGGTATCGGTTAATTTTCTCCCTCTCCATCTCTTGCACTCTCGTGTCGAACGGGCAGGCCACATCCACAATCAGGCACGATCTTTTTTCTTTGTCCACAACCACCAGGTCAGGTCTATTGTGTTCCAGTTTTTTGTCCGTCTGTATCCTAAAATCCCACAGCACCTTCACCTGACTGTTCTCCATCACCGCCTCTGGCCTATGCTCATACCATTTCTCAGAATGTGGTAGATTGTTTACTTTGCACAGGTGCCAGTGGATCACCCTGCCCATCACATCGTGTCTCCAGCCCTTATAGTGGGTCTGGGCTAGGTGTTTACACTCGGACACAATGTGAGCCACAGTCTCCTCTCTCTCTCCACAGATCCTGCACAGTGGGCTAGCCTCCTCCTTGTAGATATGGTGCTTCAACCACTTCGTTTTGAGGGCCTGCTCCTGCGCAGCCATTAGCATTCCTTCTGTAGCCTTTTTGAGGTCTCCTCTTCTCAACCAGTTCCATGTCTGTGGATCTCTAAATTCAGTTTTCTCAAAGAAGGTACTATGAAGGGATTTTCCCTTAAGGCTGCTCTTCCTCCTTGATGTTATTTCCTCCTTGGGTATCCCCTGGCCTACTGTCCCCTCCTTCAGTACAGCTCTGAGCATTGGCTCCTTACTATAGGTCACGTATTTGTATAGGTTGTTTTTCTCCATCTGAACACAGTCCTCTATGCTGATAAGACCTCTTCCACCCTCAGATCTCCTTAGGTAGAGTCTATCGACATCACTCCTCTTGTGGAACATGTTGTAGATAGTCAATAGCTTTCTAGTCTTCCTATCCATTTCTTTTTGTTCAGCAACATTCCATCTCAGAATTCCCGCACTGTACCTAATAATAGACACAGCTCGGGAATTTACTGCGCTTATGGCATTTCTGCTGTTCAGATGTGACTTCAATACGCTCCTTACTCTCCGAATGTATTCAGTTCTTAACAATTCCTTCATTTTTTTGTTCTTTATGCCATCAGCCTCCAGAACGCCCAAATACTTGTATCCTTCCTCAGAGTCAATTTCCTTTATCATCTCACCTGTTGGTATCTGGATCCCGTTACTTCTGCTCAACCTACCCCTCCTCATCACAATGACTCCACATTTACCAATACCAAACTGCATACATATATCACTGCTGAAAATACGGACAGTGTCAACAAGCACATCCAACTCCTTCTCACTTTTCCCGAAGAGCTTAAGATCGTCCATGAAGAGGAGGTGATTGATGGTAAGCTCTCCCCTTCCCAACTTGTATCCTGCTCTCACTTTTCGCAGCATAATGGTCAAGGGCATCAGGGCAAGGACAAACAACAGAGGGGACAGGCTATCTCCCTGGAAGATACCTCTCTTGATCTTCACGCTTCCCAAGGATACTCCAGTTGATGTCAACTCTGTCTCCCAGGACCCCATACTCCTGCCCAGCAACTGTCTGATGTTATCTGCCACCCTGAAGATCTCCAGGCTTTTGGTGATCCAGGAATGAGGCACCATGTCAAATGCCTTTCTGTAGTCTATCCATCCCATGGCAAGATCAGTGTGTCTCCTCCTGCAATTCCCCATTACCATCTTATCAATAAGCAACTGGTCCTTTGTACCACGTGACTTCTTTCGGCATCCTTTCTGTTCGTCCGGCAACAAGTTGTTTGTGTGGAGGTGATGGTAGATTTCCTCAGACACAATGCTCGTCAACAGTTTCCACATTACGGGCAGACATGTGATAGGTCTATAGTTGGTAACATCATTACCCTTGATTCGGTCTTTCATTATCAGAACTGTGGTACCTTTTGTCAACCACTCTGGCACCTCACCCGACACCAAGCAGTCATTGAACATGGCCGTCAGCTTCGGGTGGAGGGATGTTAAATGTTTAATCCAATACCCCTGCACACCATCTGGGCCTGGTGATTTCCAGTTGGTTAGTTTTTTGGCTTGCCCCTTAAGAGTTTCAACTGTGATACTCAAATCAGTCTGTTGCTGTGCCTGCTCACCGATCTCCCTCTGTACTGTCTCAATCCACCCTGCCTGGGCATTGTGTCTAACATCCTGCTCCCATATTCCTCTCCAGAATGTTTTAGCTTGTTCCGCCCCAGGGATCAAGTCGGTGCCTCTTTCTTTCCCCTCAAGCTGTCCAAACAGCATCTTCTGGTTGTTGTCGAACATGCGGTTCTGTTTATACTGACTGACTCTGTTCTCGTATCGCCTGATTTTGGCACTCTTTGCTACAATGCGTTGCTTCAATTCCTCTATGATAATATTTAGCTTTTTACTCCTAGTTTTGTATTTTATTTCCAGTCTATTTTTAGTGCCTATGTTTTTTAGTGTCCCATTCAGTAGTGACTCAAGCTTTCCTATGTCATTTCTCATTTCCCCGATTTGCCCACTCAGTCGCTTCTTCCACCACGGCTCTGCTCTTTCTTGTCTGTTGTTTCCTCTCGCTTTTATACCAAGTAGTTTCCTCACCGTATTTGCTGTTGCTTTGAGGATATTGTTGCACTGGTGAAGACTCCTCGCCTCAAGGTATGGGATGACTTTGTTTACCTTAGCTGTTGTTTCTTTTAACTTTTTCCTGTCTACAAATCTTAGGTTCATAGGTCTCCCACTATCATTGTTCAACTCATCTACCACTAAATTTAGGATGTCAACCGAATCTTGTCCTAGCCCGTCAGCATTCATCTCCTCAGTGGCCGTATCTCTGTTCCAGGTATTATTTATCTCAGTATTCAGATCATTGTCTGCTTCGGGTGGTTCCTCCGCTCTCAGGACCTCCTCACCTTCATTTCCCGCCGGCTCGCTTGTCTGGCATACTACCACCGCCATCTCCAAGCCATTCTCTCTGCTCAGTTCCTCCAGTTCCAGCTCGCTTATCCACCCATTAGTTCTTATTACCCGAGCCTGCCCGGCCAATTTTTGTTCATCTAATTTAAATAAACCAATCTCGTTCCAGATGTTATGCATCCGTCTCCTGTAGCCCCTCTCCTTGGGGTTACTTTTCAGGTAGCATTGCATAACAGTTCTATTCAATTCTTTCGTCCAGTTGGTTCTGGCCCCTTTCCTTCTTCTTCTTCCTCCAACATCAGCAGTATTTCGTTGACAGTCAGGTTCCTGCTGCTGAGCCAGGGGGCACCTGTTGGGTGAGAGTCTGTCACATGACGTTCTAGTCTCCATTTCACCGTTATTCGAACTGTTTATGTTCGATATTTAAACACTCTTATCGAGGATTGGCGAATGTATGTTTACATAGCCATCTGTGGATCCGCCATCCCACTTGGCCCTTGTGTGGCATTATCACCACGCTGTATACGGACACACATAAACAAACAAACACACGGGCAGAAAGGGCCCCAAAAATGAATAAGCATAAGTTTCATTGTAATGTAGTATTCGAATGTCTGACTTAGTTTTTGTTTTTTAAGTTTTACTTTTTCCCCCCTCTTCTCTGTCCGTCCGCCTGCTTCTCTCTTCATTCTTATTTTCTTTACGTTTTTGGGGTTTCTTTTTTTGTTTTTGTTTTTCTCTGTTTTTCTCGTTTTTTACTGTTGTTGCTGTGCTGCTTTTGTTGTTTGTTTTTTCTTTTTTCTTTTGAGTCTATCTATATATTTTGATGCCTTCCTCTTTATTATTATTATTATTATTATTATTATTATTATTATTATTATTATTATTGCTGACTTGTGGAGCTATGTCGAACAGTTGCTGTCACGTGTGGGACTGATCCGGTTGTCGACTGAGTCCATTGTGTAGATGGTCTCGCCGTCTTCCTTTGAGGAGGGAGGGCAGGCGGTTTTCATCTGCCTGGTGGGAATGACGAAAGAGATTTTGTGGTGGACATGGTTAAAAAGATTAAAGACAAACACTTTCCTCTTCGGCGAATCCCTAATTAACTTTTTCAAGTTTCACTTGAAGAGGATAATCAGGGTGGAGAGGCAAGTGCTGCTTTCTAGCAAGTTTGTTGAAAGGTGGGTGAATGTAGCGAGAATGGTCCGAGGGAACGGGACCACTCTGAATATACGTCTGTAGTTTGAGAAATGGAAAAATTGAGAGAGGGCGCTTGCCCTGGTAGTCAGGGTGGCCATGGTCTTTTGTGTGGTTTTCGCCACGAGTAACCCTCGGAGGTTTCCCCGCTATTGGGGAATTTTTCATTGTTTCAATTTTCATTTTATTGTTTACTAGCAGTAAAGCCCGGCGTTGCTCGGGGTCGCTCAGTAGCTGTGTTAAAGTTACAATGTTAAGTTTCTTTTTTGGCTTAAAAACTGTAGTGTCTACTGTGCAGACTTGCATGTGGTGTTTTTGATTAATATTCCCTCAACCAACAATATGCCTTATGAAGTTAAGAAAACATAACGATAACCCGAATGTTATAACAAAAGAGGATGCTGGGGATAAAAACTGCACTGGTTATTTATTAACAAAGATCGAAAATGTAAACACTGCAACGCAGAGAAAAACATTAGCGTAACCAAATTATCAGTTATGTCTGTCTGCACGCCTATATCACCTCTCTGCACGACTGTCTGTCTGCACGCCTGAAATATTTGCTTGTTTTACGTAGTCTTTAAATAGACTTGTTTTCAAGTAAAAATATTGTTTTAAAATGCTTTTAAATGGAAATGAAGCAAAACGGAAGCTTAGTGTTCGAACTGATGAATTTTGCAGGTCAATATTTTGCTGGCTCGACAGCTGTTCGTGTATTGTGTTAATGTCATTTTAAACGCTGAGAAAGCCAGCGTAATTTTTTACGTAAGACGCTCAATGTAAACAGAACAAAGGGAAATAACTGATAACTTACGCTCAAAAATCGATACATTATATTCGATTTCGTCACATAGGGTGGGTCAATTTGAAATATCTTTTTCCGATGTCTTCGCTAGGGCTCAATGTACAAGTATAGCAATTTCGGTGCAATTCCGTGAGAGATTCTAAGAGGAGATGTGTGCCAAAAATCGATAGACAGACAGACAACCACAGTTTTATATATATAGATATATATATATGTTTTATGTCTTTTTTCTTTTCTTATATAAATAATAAAAATATTTACACGCACAAAACCCACATCGTACCGTCCTATTCCGTCTGTGATGTTTTCTTGATGTCAGCCCTTGTGGCCAATAAAGAAATCATTATTATTATTATTATTATTATTATTATTATTATTATTATTATTATTATAGATAGATAGATAGATAGAGAGATAGAGAGAGAGGCAGAGAGAGAGGGAGCGAGAGAGAGAGAGAGAGAGAGAGAGAGAGAGCGAGAGAGAGAGAGAGAGAGAGAGAGAGAGAGAGAGAGAGAGAGAGAGAGAGAGAGAGAGAGAGAGAGAGAGAGAGAGAGAGAAAGAAAGGGGAGGATTGAAAGATAGAGCGGATGAAAGAGACATATATATAAAAAGAAGTGAGAGTGAGATTGAGAGAGAGATCTAACAGTTTTGATTGTAATGTGATATTTTGGCAAACAATCATTTTGGATTGTTTGCTAATGCTCCAAAATAATTACATCAATGGTGAGGAGGTGGAAGCTAGACAATCTGTAGCAGCGAACATTCCTTTGAACATTTTAAAAGCTCGAGAATCGATTTAGAATATTAAAATAGATAAACACAAAAATCATATAACAAACAAACCAACACATTTATAAGCAGTCACAATTTGACAATTGAAAATGCAAACTTATGGCATTAACAAAAACTTCGAAAGTACCTCCTCTAAGTCATCTTCAGCTCGTATACCAAGCGAATAAAGAGGAGTCATCATCACTCATATTTTACAAAGGATGTCTGAGTAATTTATTCAGGAAAGTGCAAGGATATAATACAATGAATCCTGTTCCTTCTATTTTTTTTCAAAACACTGCGAGGTCTTACACCTGGCCACGAAAAGGATGGAGAAGCTGTTTGATATGTAGCACGACATGTACTATATCAAGCAGATGATGGCATATGTTCTAGTTATATGTTTAAAGACTTGCGCTGCAATGCGAGGGTAACAAAATTAAATGTATCATGTAAAGATATATTGTTCGTGGAAGTATTGACCGTTGAAATGTCACCTTCACAGCGTACTACATGCAGGCATTCCTTCAGAATTGAATCTAGTCTGTATGAACATACAAATGCCAAAATTTGATGATTATACTGGAGTTGTACATCGGATTGGTAGTATACAATAGAAGGCTGTGTTTCTACTTGTGAGGTAGTACAAATCATACACGAAAAGAGGAGGAATAGTATAGTAGATAGCACCACAATCAAAAGCAACAACAAATGTGGGTTCTTGCAGTAGAAAACAGAGATACTGCTACTGATTCTTCCAGGAAATTATCCACAAGTTGCAGGTTCTGAAATATCCAGAATAGAAACACATACCTCGTATCATCCATTGTACGGACACCAGGTCCCGACGATAAAACATTTCCTTGTCACGTACAGGACAGATT
>OZ024742.1:135419702-135422202 GCA_964016885.1 Eledone cirrhosa
ACAGATTCCAGCCAATGACAGATATTTCTTTTAAATGGGTTTGACTACTAATTTCCAGCGGCAAAATCGACCAATGTAGGTGATTAAGGTTGTTATGTTCCACTTTTAATGGTTTCAATAATTGGAGATCGTCCATTGTATTGGAATCCATTATATGTGTCTGGTAAGTAAAGTCGCTGCAGATAACCCGAAACACACTATTGTAACCGCTTGGGATTATATGAATTCCTACCTTTCGATGTAAAAGTATATGAGTTAATACACTTACACATCTATATATATATATATATATATATATATATATATATATATATATATATATATATATATATATATATATATATATATATATATATATATATATATATATATAAGTATGTATGTATACGTACATACATATATGTATACAGACGCACAGTAGCATGCATATATATACATATATATATATATATATACATATATATACATATATACATACAGGTACACCTACATATATGCATGCTACTGTGCGTCTGTATACATATATGTATGTACGTATACATACATACTTACATTTAAGTAAGTGCCATACTAAGAGTGAGAAATGAAATTTCGTTTTCATTTTTTTCAACTTATATATATATATATATATATATATATATATGTATGTATATACATACACTGAAAATCTGCGGTGCCGAGACACTAGTATAGACTTGCCATATATACATACCGAAATATCTAGGAATCGCAGTCGGGTCTCTCTCTCTATATATATAAATATATACATATGAATAAAGTTAGTCCTTCATCAGTGATCTTCCAACCTTCATTAGTATTTAATTCGCTTTAAAGACCATATACCTCCCGTTGGTGCGAGCAACAGCTAAAGAAAGTTGTTGGGACACGTAAATAAGGGGAACAAATGAGACTGTAAACAAACAAAGATGGTAAAGCAACGAAAAGTGAGGAAGAAAGAGTCAAGTCCCGGATTTCCATGAATATAAGTTCGGTGAAATCGTGAACGAGAGAGAATAAAGACCATCAAACCTAGTCGAAATGTGAGCAAGGAAGGAATTCCGCAAAGGTCAAACGGGAGGAAGGAGTCTAGTCCCTGTATTCGGTGAACATAAGTTCTGTGAAATCGTAGACAAGAGAGAAAAAAAGGAACAACCAGCCTGGTCAAGCGTGCGCGAGAAAAGAATTACGCACAGGTCAAATGGGAGGAAGTAGGAGAGGGAGTAGCAGAGAGTGAGTGAGTGAAGGGTGAGGAAGAGGCTAACAGAGAGAGTGACTGTTAGATAGGGTAACGGGATCACTGATGAAGGACTAACTTTATTCATATGTAACCCATTTACAACCACGCAGCACGTTTGTTTTTATATATATATATATATATATATATATATATATATATATATATATATATTACGAAGGAAGTGTGGTAAGTAACCAGGTGGCCCATAACGCACCAAAGTACTCTATACTGAGTAGTAGAGTGGGTAATAGGAAAAGAGTCAGGACCCCGAGAGATGAGCTCCAGCCGTTTCGACAGCTAGGTCTGAACTAACGCGGTATTGTTAGTGTCTGCAGTTCTGTTTACATGCCAACTTAAGTGTAAGAATGAGGGGCTCATTCTACTGACATGGCTTTACAAATGAGGCTTGTTTGCATAATTGAAAACGAATCAAATATTATTATTAATATTCGAAAAACTCAGATTACATTTATTGTATATATATATACACACGTTTAAATTTGATAGTCTACCACTGGGTAAAAATGGTCATTTTGCAATGTTAATCATGACGTAGCATGATACAAGCACTAGACTTTATGCAACTCATTCACCTTCAATGTTGAATCATGTTGCTGGTGCGGGAACGGAATAAAGTGAAATGACAGGAGGCCAAATATGTTGAAATTCCTTAATTTGTTATTCCTGCAAACAATCTGCACATTTCAATGGCCAGGCTGCGTAAGAACCCGGTGACCTCAGCAGGTGTAAATTGCGTAATAGATGTATACCAACGGAATGATGGTAAACTTGAAGGAGGCAAGCAAATAAAAAACAGAGAGGAAAAAGTGTGTTGATGTCTTTGACTGAGAGAGGGCCGATATAGCATGCTACCACATTGATCCCTCTTCTCATAAAAATACACTTCTATATATATATATATATTATATATATATTTTATATATAAATAATGTGTGTGAATGTATGTGTGTGAGAAAGAAAGAAAGAGATAGAGAGAGAGAGAGTGAGTGAGAGAGAGAGAGTGAGAGAGAGAGAGAGAGATAGGGAGAGAGAGAGAGAGAGAGAGAGAGAGAGAGAGAGAGAGAGAGAGAGAGAGAGAGAGAGAGAGAGAGAGAGAGTGTGTGTGTGTGTAAAATATGTTTTCATTAATAGATTGATTCAGTTTTTCCATACCAAATATTCCGAGACCGGAAGTTAAATTTGTAACTAAGGCAAAATGGCGTTTTAACAAAGCATTATTACAACACGGCTGCTACACCATGA
>OZ024742.1:135432202-135437202 GCA_964016885.1 Eledone cirrhosa
AGAAAAAAACTGAATATAGAAATATATTTTTTTAAACATTACAAAAGATATTTTCTTGTGGTATTTTATATTACATTGCATTACTTTTATTTATTCATAAATATATTTATACACACACACACAAACACACACACTCACGTGTATATATATATATATATATATGCATTTATGGGTGTATGTGTATATATATATATATATTTATATATATATATATACATCTCTCTCTCTCTCCTCCTGTCTCTCTCTCTCTCTCTCTCTATATATATATATATATATATATATATATATATATATATGAATGTATATATATAAATATATATATATATATATATATATATATATATATATATAGAGAGAGAGAGAGAGAGAGAGAGGGAGAGAGAGAGATATGTATATATATATATATATACACCCACCACACATCCACACACACTCACACACAAGCACGTATAACACACACACCTATATATATATGTGTGTGTGTGTGAGCGTGTGTGTGTGTACATAATGCTCCATTTGTTAATTTCATGTGTATATTCTCTACATGTAATGTTGAGATAGTAACGTGTGTATGTAGTTTTCTTCATGATACTGCAATCGCTTTTTTTTCTTTGCACATTTTTAAAAGGATGTTTGTTTTTTTTACCTTGTAATTGTTGATAAGCAAGGAAAGCTCTTTTTGTAAAGTGTCGAATAAAATATCTTAGAGTCTTTAACTCTATGATTTTACATTTCAACCTCATAATCTTCAGGTTGTGATTTTATTATTTGTTTCTCTAAGTTTAAGAAAATATATGCTATTAATACCCATAGGATCTTCGAAGTTGAAGTAACCTTGATGCTATTGGTTACCAACTACGGGTCCGTTTATGTGTATTATGATAATATTTTAGTTGTTCTAATGGAGGTTTAGTAACTTTCAATGCATTGACAGCATAAACACCCGACCTTTGTTTGATTACGTTTCCACTTGTTTCCAAAAGCCATTGTTCTGCTATTTTTCAAGCTAAGACATTAACCACACCTTGCATATCAATTTGTAATTGAAGGTTCAAGAGCTCTGATTTCCCCTTTCACTAACTAAGCGAAGAAGTGTATTCTCTGTGGAAGATGACCCTTCGGATATAATTCATCGATATCTAATGGAATGAAGTCTCCACAATTGTTTGTTGCTTTGATGTTCTTTCACAATGGTTTTCAATACAGGAATATCTCTATTCTGCGTTTGTTTACAGACCATGTAGCAAAAGCATTATATTTCCATTGCACAGATTACTGGCCTGCTTCGATTTAATTCGGGTATTAGTCACAATATATCTAAAACAATTAATTTTTTTCTCTGTATAATTATATTCCCTTTTTAGAATTTACTATAATTGTTTCATCTTCTCTAACGAACTACTATTACGAATATAACAATACTTAAATGTTCTGCTAACTAGCGCTGAACTTAAGGCGCCCAATGAGACAGAAATGTCGATATTTTCAGATAGATAGTATAATCTATAAAAATTTATTGCATTAAATAATTTCTTCTATAAAAAACAACAATAAATGATATGACTATGCCAAAAGTATTTGTTCTTATTATTATTTCGCTATACTGAATATATTTTCTTATTATTTCGCTATACTGAATATATTTTCTTATTATTTCGCAATACTGAACATATTTACAGATCAATCAAGAAAACGCGAAACTAATTATGTTATATATTCTGATACCTTCATTGTACTTACATTTAAACGATATTGCATAACATTGGAACTATGTTTATTGATTATTCAATTGAAAGGAAATGGCAATAACCATGAAAGGTGTGACACTGTCACTGACTAACATGGTGGAGAAAAAAAACGGCTTTATCAAATCCTAGACCACGTTCAAATTCTGATGATAGAGAGCGTTGTGTTAAAGACACCAGAGTGGTGTATTCAAACCTGGAGAGGATTGGGCTCGGTCAGGTTTTAACATGCCCTAGAACCCCCGTATGTCAACACGGTTCCCTAGAAACGCCGTATGTCAATACGATGCCCCTACGTCCCTCTCGGAGTTTGCGTGACTATGCATACACATTTTCACTTTATAAAGAAAGAAAATGCTGTTGTTCCATTTTTTTTATTTGAAGCAATTAAATTATATATGTATACAATTATGTTTGTTTAGTATAAGGAATTGAATACTAATATATTACATATATATATATATATATATATATATATATATATATATATATATATATATATATACAGTATTTTCCGTTGTGTTGTAATATAAATATTACACACAGTAGATTATCAGCTCACGTAGAGTTTGCTCGACGGTTCCAGTTGTAGTTCCAAAAGTAATCCGGAGAAAAATAGAAACATTTGAATGGATACAGTTTAGTTGAAAGGAATTTATTGACACGTGTTTCTATAACAGTTACATAACCTAAAACAGCTATCTACAAACTTTTAGTTATGCAGACATTCAATATTTCAATGTTATTATTTACTGTCATTTCATCAGAATAATATTACTGAGGACCTATTTAGTTTTTATAGAGAATATTAGGAGGGAGGGGTGAAGTTGTTAGAAGAATAGTTGAAGGAGTGGTTTTTCGATAGCAGTGAGAATTCTTGGTGGCAGTGAGTAATTAGATTCCCATCTGTTGTTTTGACATTTTTTATGGAATATATTATTGGTTATTTTTCTAAATCTATAGAAGGATTAGAGATAGTAAAGATATGCGTGGTTGGTTTTGTGTTTGCACTTAACATTCAGACTTAAATTTTTCTTTCAAGTGTACGTATTCTTTCACCCACGCATTCACACAAATATATTTGCACACCTCTACAAAATACATATACTCACAATTCACATATTCATACTTACATATATATACACATGCATACACATATATATACACACATGTATTCATGTACATACATACGCGCTCATGTGTATACATTTTCATACTCAACTTATCTTTATATATACACACGTATAGACACACACATATATACATACATACTCTAGTCCATGTGTACACACATACGCATACATACACATCCACATACACATACATACATACACATATATATATATATATATACATACACATATATATATATATATATATATATATATATATATATACATATACCCACACACACACATATACACATACACACATATATATATATATATATATATATAAGCACTTTAATACATGAATACACTTACATCTAACTATACACATCAAACATATATATATATTTACTTATTTATATACATTTTCACATATATATACATACTTATGGACGTTTTTAGACACATTCATTATCGCATATTTGTACCTATTCTCATCAGCATATCTTTTCATTATTAGTATGGTAATTTAAGGTTATTAATATATGTTGAGAAGAGATTGTTTTTATATTTTTCTAACTAGATTAAGGTTTATATAGTTGGGGGATGTCCCTCTTTTATGTAATATTCGGCTTGTAGTGGGAAAAAAGGGTTTTAGTTCTGTGACGGCAGAATAATGTTCGTTCAATTCTGTTATTCAGCAGTTTCTTCTTGTGTGTGATTATGTAATAAATCTCAAGATTACACAATTTGCAGAAATTTTGGCTCCTGGAAAAGCTTTGGGTTTTAGCTAATTTCTCCCATTTTAGGGTAAACTTTTGATTGCTATCCCTGAGCGTCCAAGCTTTTTCTGCTAAAGTTGTTACATTTCTTTGGCTCTGGTGTTTTATTGAGTAAGAATGCCTATACAATCGAGATTTAAACGATGTTGCCGTTGATCCCACGTAATACCACTCGTTGCCTCCGGATTTAATGGTACACTTATAAATAATATTTTTTTCCAGGCAGTTATTGCCGAGGGGGCAGTTGTCAGGATAGGTGCAGTTACAGTTGTGTACGTTGGGTTTTCTCTGGAGTAGTATTGCGGACGAACTTAGGTGTGGTTTATTTATGTTCTGTAGTGTATTGTCTACTGTTTTTTGGGGGTTCTTTGTACTTAAGTTCTTAGTGTTTTCGTTTAACCTTCTAGTATTGATCTTTTTTATGTGTTGTTCAAGGTTTAACGCTGTAGAGTATGACAGTCTTATAGTGGTAGGGTTTAGGATTTTGTGGTATTTGTGTGATGTGGGAAAATGTCTTTTAATTATTTTAAAGAAGAGTACTGGTAAATTTGTACTAATGGAGCTATTGTATTCGGGGTTATACCATAAGTACTCTTTGCATCGCTTTCTATTAGTTTTGTTTGTTGGTTTACTGGTGTGCATACTATGGTAGTAAGTGTGGTTTGGTGTTGTGTTATTATATCTACCTATGTGGGATTTATTTTGGGTGTTTTGATTGTTCCCATCTATGTACTCTATTTTGTTGAGGTAGCCTGCTTTACTAAGGGCGTTATCGTAGTACTCGGCGTGTTCCTTAAATACTTGTATGTTAGAAGATAGACCCGAGATTCTAAGGGAAATATTTTTAGGGATAGATTTAATTATAGAGATGGGGTGGTTAGACCCAACATTTACGTATTTGAGATTTTCATTCAATTTATGAAACGGTTTAATCAAACCAGAGTTTAAATTGAGTGTGACATCCAGGAAGTTAACTACTTTAAGGTTGTATTCATATGTTATAGTTAGTCCTATTTCGAGTAGTAGTTTTCTTATATCTTTGCGTAGTTTTTCTAGTTTTTGGTTATTAAGGTTTTTAGCTAGGAGGAGCACATCGTCGCGGTATATTCCGCCGTGGAGATTGCTGAATTTTTCCTGGAGTCTAAAGGCGATAAATAACCCCACAATATCAGTTATTTCCGCCGAATCGTTAGAGCCCATTGTTATGTCAAAGTTAGAGGGTCTATCTTTACGTACCCAATAACTGTTCTCAAATTTGACTATAGTTTTCCTAGCTTCTAATATAATCATAATTTCATCGTTTGTAAGGTCAGAGTTATCCTTAGCAAACTTAATGGCTCTATTCAAAGTTTCAGGTGATATCG
>OZ024742.1:135442202-135517202 GCA_964016885.1 Eledone cirrhosa
TATATATATATATATATACAGCCAGTAGCACTAAGACAGCGTGAAGCCTTATAGGGATGTATATTGAAGATGTACACTGTATTTTTATATACATAATCGGATGGGATGCTGACTATCAGAGAGTGTATATATATATATATTTTTTTTTTTCTCGCTTTTGCTCTGTGAAAACTTTAAGAATGACAATAGTGTGTCGAGAATACCAGAGAGCGCTCTTTCAAGATTTGTTAATCTCTCATCAGTGACACTTACTCAACCAATACAGACATCGAAATAGATAGGATTTTATATAGATTTTGAATGATAGATATTTGTTGTAGTTACTCATTTACACATAACAAATAGAACAAAAACGACTGGAAATAGCCATTTGCGTCTAGTGCGAAATTAGTGAATTCACAGTAGCAGAACGTTAAGCGTAATATGTGTGTATTTGAAATAAACGGGAGGACAATATACACATATGTTCTCATATAATAATGCTACTATAATTTTAATAATATATACATCTTAATGTATGGATGTACATAAGTACAACATTTTGATATACTTTTTTTAATATCTCGCTTGGGCTTTGATTTTGCCTTCGATTGCTCTTGTGATTTGCAATGTATTTTAATTGATATGGTATGAACTTCATCCTGTGTATGGAGTTATCTCATATATGTAATACAGTTGATATTTCAAATAATATCTAAACTCCTGGGGATAAGCAGAGTGATGGACAAATATTTCGTATGTATCGTGGTATGGTCCACCGCTCTATATTGAAACATATGTAGAATAAAGATATATTTTAAATATAACTTGGTTTTTCTCTCGGTTAATAATTATTTAGCTCTGCAGCCCATATCCTAACAGTCTACAACTTAATCACCAACAGCTGGAAAAATCATTATCCTATTTCGAATTACTGTTGTTTCAAGGAAACTGGATAATATCGAGCTTCTCACATATTTACCAGGATCTACATTGGAATAGCCCATTCTCAACATAAATACACTATATATAGATATTTGGTACCCTTGAAATATATATAATAAAATAAATATCGTTTTATAAATATAGTTTCCATTTATTAATATCATTGATATATATATATATATATATATATATATATATATATATATATATATATATATATATGTGTGTGTGTGTGTATGTGTGTGTGTGTGTGTGTGTGTGTGTGTGTGTGTGCGTGTGTGCATACATTCGTGCATAAATACATGCAAAACATACATACGTACACATTTCTCACCATGTTCTCCAGTTTCACCACGAAATTGCCTTCGAAACAATCCTGGAATGAGCAATGCTAATAACAGCAAAGTACTTTCGGAAATTTATGGCTATTCTAGACCGGAAGTAGCAAAACAACTTTCTCCTACCTACCAATGTAAAATACAATTTAAAACAGGAAAGACGGTTACTCTCCATCCACCTCCATAAATCATACATCATATTTTTAATGAAAAATGGACACGGTTAGAAAATCAGTAGTGTGTGTACATCAAATCGAAAGTAAATAATTACTAAACCAAAAATAAATATGACCACCAAGCCAGAGAATGTTGAAGAACCAAAAGTCTGAAATAGTTGAGCCAGTGCGCTATCGTTCTACAGACCGAAAGATTAATGGCTACTGACCTGACACAACAACTACACGGCCTTGTTAGCTATAGTCAACATACTTAACTGTCGCGATGTTATTCACCTTCTGTCTGGTGTGACCACCAGGCAAGCTAATTCTTAAACAGTAAGATATTAAAATTATTTCAAGAAAGCTTATTTGTCACATATATATTTATACTTTAATAAAAGTACTTATTGTTATTGTATATGCTCCTACTACTTTCCGGTAATTATCTTCTTTTATCTGTAGCAAGGATAAATAGGTGGTGTCCTGGACCCACGAAATATTTTCCTACTCAATCCGTTCGGAAATGGTTCTTTAAGTGAATCGTCTGCACCAATCTTCATGAACGGCATTTGCTATTTTTCTCCGTTGATAAAATTGAAATATTTACACGATATGTTGTGTTTTCTAGGACTATATATTTTAATGTGACCTTTCTTTTTTAACACAATGAGGTGCATTAGGATGAAATTTAACTGCTATGCTTCGTAGGATGAGTATCACGGTAACGGTACACGTTCCTTCTTTTTGTCTTCGTCTTTATTTCTGATCCGTGCTCTTCTGCACATCGGTTAATCACTAAATCATTCTAATATCTTACATTTTATTTCTCAGTGAGAAAAGATTGATCAACCTTGCCCTGTCCCTGGAGAAAGAAATAGCATGAATTGTTTGTCATAACCCTCCCCATAGTGCAACGCAATATATCCCGGGTGTGAAATTTATGAAAGAAAAATTGTTTTCTGTAAGAGTTGATTGAACTCAGGGTGCAGAGAGATAAGACAAAAGTATAAGTCACTCTGTCCGACGCTCTGTTTCTGAGAAATCGGCGACTCGATATGAATTTCTTTTAAATGTTGATAATCATCCGGGCTAGAGAGAAATCAGCGCCTTAGACCCTTTATTTTTTCAGGGCATGTGAGGCTGCTGAGTGGCAAGAAATTATCTTCACACCACTGACCTACCCTGAAAATGTGTAATAAAGTGGTGTACAGTTCACTAAATGTGGCCAATTTTCACGTCTGTCACCCAAGTATACTACAGCAGCAATTGAACTTATACCACATGGCACTGATTAATATTTAAAGGCAAAAGTTGAGCCACATATTCTTACGACCATTGAGACGTAAGAGCACTAAAACTTATCAAACCATCTGTAGAGCAGCACCCAGAATTGAACATTTTAAAATATCATTCGATGATTATCATTTCCGAAATGATAATGAAACACATGCTGCTTTGACGATGTTGACGACACCAGAGCCACTGCTTATGGTTTGAATTTATTTCATTTCCTTATGGAATATTTGGGCCTACTTGTTGCTAATAAGTAAGTCAAAACTCCTCGTACTTCTCAGTTACAGTAGAAAACATATCGATTAAAAGCCTCATCATTAAATAATTGTTTCTACTTCTGGCACAAGGCCAGCAATAATCCAGTGTATTACTGGTACTTTATTTTATCGACCCCGTAAGGATGAAAGGCAAAGTTATAATGATGTGAGATATGCCTGCTTTCATTCAAATTTGTCAAATAAAGAAAACTCGAACAACTTTTAAAAATTATTAAAACCGTCAGTGTATCCATTGATAGAAATAATTAGTCTTTTACCTTTCAGTAGATAAAAAAAGTATATTCTAAAGAAAGAGAAAGATGGATATGGTTGAATTTCAAAATGTTTCCAAATAAATAAAAATATGCAATTCTGTCTTACATTGATTCGAGCAATTTTTGTTTGATTAAATAGCAAAGATGCATATTCATATGATATTGCCTGCACAACGTATTGTGGTTGAGATCATTTCTCTCTAATATCAGATATTAAATATGCTCTGAGTAAATAACGTGGAGTATCACAACGGTAATAGAACCTTCTGGCTGAAATAAGTTGCCGGGTGGTTTCCAACAAGCTATCATGCTTGTAAGTTAGGCTAGAAAAGAATACAGTATTCTAATACTATTCTTTGTATTTTGGCTTCTAGCAAAATGACTTGTCTAAATATGTAAACACAACCCAGGAGTTTCTCAAAACAGAAATATGAGAAACATAGATTTACATACAATGCATGCACAAACACATACGCGTGTGTGTCTGGCTATATGAACCAATACATGCATAAATATTTTGAAGAGGACATAGTTGGATGGAAAAGAATTAGTGTGTAATGTAAACATACGTATGTATTCAAGGAATTTTACTGGAATGTTCACAACAGAGAGGATATATATATATATATATATATATATATATATATATATATATATGTGTGTGTGCGTGTGCTCATGTATGTACACGCGCGTGTTATATATATATATATATATATATATATATATATATATATATATACAAATATATATATATGTGTATATATATATATATATATGTGTGTGTGTGTGTGTATTTATTTATTTTTACATACACAATAAGACTGTATATGTGCACATACTCTATATAGCATATTCATTAAGTGAAAATTTAACACACCGGATATTGTTCTCTGGGTAAAAGAAAAGAGAAAAATTTAATTGTTCAGAAGATGTAAACACAGAATATAAATGAGAAAGTGAATGACTATGGGCAAATTAATTAATGAATGGAAACACTTGCTCAGATTATAAGTTGAAAATCATTAACCATAAGATTATTGGGATACATAGCTATGTCATGGAATACATAAAACCTTGCCTGTATAATAAATGGCGAATTTCAATAATGAAATTTATGCTGGAGTATATTAAGTCACGTGCTGCATGCACAATATAAATATAGGATAGATCACCACAAACGTACACGCACGCAAACACACACACACACACACACACCCACACACACACACACACACACACACACACACACACACACGCACACACACATACATACACACACATACTCATAGCAACAGCAACCTCATAAAGAAGAACAAAAATAATATTACTACTACTACTACTACTACCATTAATAATTGTTTCTACTTTAGGCACAAGGCCAGCAATTAACCAGTGCATTACTGGTACTTTATTTTATCAACCCCGTAAGGATGAAAGGCAAAATGAACCTCAGCGGGATTTGAACTACTGCCATTAATAATGATTTCATTTATTGGCCACAAGGGCCGACATATAGGGGACAATACAAAAGACAGGGACACTGGGGTATTACAGAAAAATAGAGTAAACAATATAACAATAAAAAAGTAACAAGAAAAATACAAGAAAAATGACCACCCAGGGTTCGCTCAGGTACTCCACAAA
Organism: Eledone cirrhosa; assembly: GCA_964016885.1. Taxonomy (NCBI): domain Eukaryota; kingdom Metazoa; phylum Mollusca; class Cephalopoda; order Octopoda; family Eledonidae; genus Eledone; species Eledone cirrhosa. The sequence goes on from OZ024742.1 coordinate 135,447,092, forward strand.
TCCTGAACGACCCGACGCTTCGAGATAGCTACCACTATTAATAATTGTTTCTACTTTTGGCACAAGGCCAGCAATTATCCTAGTGTATTACAGGTACTTTATTTTATCGACCCCGTAAGAATGAAAGGCAAAGTTAACCTCGGAGGGATTTGAACTCAGAACATAAAGGGCCGTAACTCTTTGCTGCAAAGCATGGCGTCCGACGATCTACCGATACTACCAATCCACCGCCGTACTACTACTACTACTGCTACTACTACTACTACTACAAATAATACTAATGGTTTCATTTATTGGCCACAAGGGCCGACATGTAGGGGACAATACAAAAGAAGGGGCCAGTGGGGGTTTTACACAAAAATCGGGTAAAAAACAGGAAGACAATAACAATAATAAAAAAAAATGCAACAATGAAAATTCCCCAATAGGGGGGACAACCACACAGGGTTGATTCAGGTACCCCACCAATCCTGAACCTGCCGACGCTTTGAGGGCACCCTGGAAGGGCACCTCTCCCCTCCTCAAATTCACCAGCCTACAGACACATTATCAGAGTAGGCCTACTCACACGGGCCGTTCTCGCTACATTCACCCACCTTTTAGCAAATGTACTGTGAAAGTGAAATTTGAAAAAGTTGTCTTCAGTCCTTTTAAGCTGGACCCCCATAAATCCTCTTTCTCTACTGCCACCAGACAGAGGAACATTGCCTGCCCTTCCTGGTCAAAAGAAGGCGGTGGGTCGATTTTCACTATGGTCTCGTCTAGTTTTCTAACTAGTTCTCCATCTGCTCTATTTTTCTCTATTGCTAACGCCTTACTAATCGTAGTCGTCAATATTCTAATCGCCCGTTTCGTGGTGAACCACCATTTGTTCTTGACGACTGTCCCCGTCAACGCCTGCTTAACTAGTTCCCTAATTCGATCGCTGTAGGCTTTGCGCGTTATCAGTGACGCGTTTAGTTTCCAGTCGCCAGTAGCCAGGTTTCTGTCTATGAAGCCTATCTAAGTCCCCCACACAGATCACAAGTTTGGGGTCTGTGCAGTCGACGATCTTGAATTGTAGACAATATATGCTAGAACTATCTATTCCCTTCCAAATTACTCTATCTAAATACGAGCTGGATAACCCTATGTGGTTTGTCCATGTCCACATTGGCACATTCGGGAAATCCAATTGGTACCAGTCAGACAGTTGGAAATGTCTGAGCAGGTTTGCGAGGCGCTTACATCCTCCTCCTCTTTCCGCTAATCCCATACAATCCTAGCGTGCATCTAAGATCCCCTTCCAATCACCCACTACGAAGATCTCCAGTCGCCTGAAGAAATGAAGCCGTCCTGGCCCTGTTGGAACATAAACAGCCACTAGCCAACAAGCATAGCCTTCGCTGTTGGTCACGTGCAACACCACCAACATACACTTCTGGGTCCAGGAAAATGGTCCTTATCACGAGATCCAGGCCTCTCCGAAACAATAGAGCGAATCCGCTTCCCGACCCCGGCTGGCTTTGAGATGCGTACACAGTGTAACGGCCGCAGATGGGTGCGAAGGCAAGTGCCTCGGAAATTCTGGTCTCGCTGATGATCACCACATCTATGTCCATTGGCCTGAGGTCGTTGAACAGGTGACCCGGCTTCCATGACGACCCCAGGCCACGTGCATTTATGCTGCCTATTGTTAATATGGTCATATTGAAAAATACTGGTAAAAGGTGGAGAAGACCACTTCCCTCAGTTCTTGTGGAAAAGGATGGTTTTTCTGCCCTTCTGACTGTTTGCGGACCTCTCTGGAAGTATGTATTTATATATCTTCCTTGAAAGTATTTGCCGGAAATCTTCGATGTCCGTGGGGAATTTTAATTTTAGGGTTCTGTATGCTTTCTGTGTAATACGTGTGATTTATATCTGTGTGGTTGGTGTGAATATTTGGGGTGTTCTGTTGTTTTTCTCTGTGATGCTTGTGGTCTGTTGGATATAGTGTAATAATTGTTTATTGTTCAAGTTTAATGCTGTGTAATGTGTTTCGGTTTGGTCGTTTGGTTGTGGTTGGATTTGTTGTGGTGGCGAGTGTGGATTTGTTTGTTTCGCTTGTTGGTGTTTTTTGTAGTGTTGGTGTTGGTGGTGTTGGGGTTAATGATGTTGAAGGCGTTGGTGTTTGTTTCGACGAGGCTGGTGTTGCTGGTGTGGGTGGTGGTGGTGGTACCGTAGCTGTCTTAACTTACTTGTTTTTTTTAGTTTGTTTCGCCCTCTATTATTTTTTTTTGGGGGGGGGGGGGGGGTAGTGGGTTCTTTCTTTTCTGGTTTCTTTACTTTTTTACAGATAGTTTTCCACTCCTCCTCTTCGTCGCACTCCGTCTCCAGTTGTGAGAGCTCGAGGAGTGGAATGTCCTACATAGGCGTTGGTGTTGGTTGCGACGTGGTGGGTGGATCGTGGTGGCACTAGCTTTACTTCTGGCGCTGTGGGCGGTGGTTGTGGTCTTGCTACCTTGCTCCTACAGCTGCTGCTGCCGTTACTGCAGCTGTTTTTGCTGATTGACCCACTGGGATAAGCAGGAGAGATGGCCTTAGTTTTTTAGCCATCCCCTTAGGGCAGAAAGCATTTAGGTGGCTTCCATCGCCACAAACGACACACCTTTGCCTACTACCTTCAACGATTACGGAGAGGTGGCTGCCCTCAACTCTGGTATCCCTTGGATGTCTCTCTGTTCCACTTGGACGAGGAGCGCCATTCCAGAACCAAACGAGTTCTCTTGTTTGATTTTCAAAACCTCGATCACAATGATGTTGTCTTCGATGTCGGCGAGGACGGTAGCCAACAAAATCGATTATATTTATCTGATTACTTGAAGTATATTTTATTTTATCGAAAGGCATAGTTGACATCGGAAGCATTTGAACCCAGAAATTAAAGGTCCGTACGAAATATTTCTAAACTAGAGACCGACGCCCTCAAAATTCACCCCGATAATAATAATAAACATTACTTTATTACTTATATGGTCTGGAAGGCAATGTGAATGATAAAATGAAAACAGAAAATAGCACAGACGGAGATTCATAAAACACTTATAAATTACTTTTCGAACCAAATCAAATTATATTATCCACACGCTTTGAAATCCGGCATTAGCGAACGTGCATGCGTTAAGAGTATTTTGGGGTTTTTGAAGTACCCTACATCTGTACATAAGACCTTTTTCCCAAGTAAGTTCTGGCCACGGGCACTTATAATTTGTATTATAAATGAGGTAGAATGTTTTTCATAAAGGAACGTGATTTCGATGTTAAATACATTTAAAGGATTTTAGGCGGTCCACGGTCGTAAGCTTCGTTTCACAGCGGTGCACAATCCTTTCCTTGAAATTCGAATGTTATCGGCGTTTCACACTGCGTTGTCGATATGCTCATTGAGCAAACAAAATCAATGATATTCTTATTTGGGTTTTAGATATATTGATATTTGTGCTGACCTTGTTGTTCTTATAATTTTTATCGTCGTTAACGTTCTAATTGCTGCTGCTGCAACATGTACTACTATTTTCAGGTTAATTATTATATTTTCGTCACCACGATGTTGCATTCATTTATTAAAAGAAGTACTAACACGAATAAGTGCTGCTGTGTCTGTTGTCGAACGATGTGGAAATGTGATTATTTTCTTCCTCTATCTTAGCATAATGCCCCACTTTTCTTCCCGTCTCATATATCTACAAATATTATAACGGCTTTTTCTTTAATCCATGATTTTTAAAGTAATTATGTAAGTGATCTGCAGTGAAGATTGATATAAAGTGGAAGGTCTCTCCCATCTTTGTTACCACTGCTTTTACATGATCCCGCTAAGAAATATCACCCTTGCAATTCAAGAAGTTAGTCACAGCCCCTATCCTCCAGTTTATATCCTATCTAATTCTTCCAGCTGCTCCCACACTCCTCCTCAAACCAAATCGCAGATCTATCTACTCCTGCCCCAATAACCACGAGTCCAAATCTCCCATGCATCCCATCAGCTCTGCTCACAGCTCTTAAAGAGTGTTTTGCATATGGCCTGCAATTGTTCGTGTTATTTTATAAATAAGTATGTATCGGTATATCTTCTAATTTTACGTACAGCTTGGTCTTATAATTTGTGAGCCTATTGCCTATAAACTACATATATATTTGTACAACTTATAAATAGATCACATTCACTTCTTCTAGACAATATCAACCTTTAGTGTTCTATTCTATGTATTTCATCGCTCCGATCCCATTCTTCACATTTCGCCAACGACTACTAAATCTCTCTGCTTCCCTTCGCTATGTATAGTTTCTCTATACAGTTTGACCTCTCATTATGTTTTATGAGTCAGTTTATGCATATTATTTAATTGTATCACTTCATTATCGTACCCTTCTCCATTTCATCTTGTTTCCGTTGGTATATAATAATTGCATGTGTTAATTTCTCCATCGCACTGTATGCCCTGGTTTCACTCTTATCGCCAATGCCTCAGACCTGACTCTCACCAACACATCCTATATGACCTGACATTGCTATGAACATTGTCCTCCTCTTATCTACACCCGGATCCCATACACAACATCCCACATTTCTCACACTGGCGTTTTCCCTCTCTCCTCACATTAATCCCTCTGCATAAGATCTTCATATCCTGTATTTCTTATTTACAAGTATGATAACCTTCGTATTAACAAACATGATAACATTCATATTAACACCTTTAATTCCACTCTTAGAATAAGGACAAGTGCCGAAAAACTTGCGTGTTCACCTCTCACGCTATATATTCCTTACTTTACTTCTTCCAAATTCCAGAGTATTGACTTCGTGGGGGCTGCGTCATATGTAGTAGAAAGTCAGGGATATTCATAAGAAATTAAGTGTGGTGTTTTTAAATGTATAAGAAGAATCGAATATGTAATTAAAGGATTTTCTGTAGTAAATAAAAATGTTATTGTGAAAACTGTTTGAAGTCAGAGACAGTCTTTGAGAATCTACCTTAGCTATTTAATAAGGAATCAGAAAACTATCAGCAGAATAGCTCACCTAGATTTAAGTACGCGATGTATTAAGCCAAAAAAATTAAACCTTTAATTATAAGAAGTATCATTAGAGAATTTAGTTAATTTGGTAAATTATATGGAAATGGTGACATGATGTGGAAAATATAATGAAAATGTCACTAAGTATGCCTCTGTTCCTTAAAGGATCAAACACCATGCATCGGTGATGCTCTGAGTTTGATACGTGACTCAGAAACTGCCTGTTTTTAGTATAATGATCTATCCATGAGCAAAATTTACCTATCCTCATAACCAAGTGTTGCTGTTGCCTGTTTCCTGGTCAACTTTTTTGGAGGAGTATTACGATGAGGCATAATCCAAGTGTGAACTTACATACCATTCTTTTGTAAATTTGTGATTATATTTTCCAAAATTTCATTTTAAAAGACTTTTAGATATAATTTGAAGATGATTTGACCGTTAAAATCATCTACCTCAAATAATTACAATAGACTGGCATTTTATCCAAAGAAGAATTCATGACAAGAAATGTCCACATCCATCCTTCTTTTTTGAGAAAGGATTAGTTGCTCTTTGGTCGGTTAGCTGAAATTTAGAAAATGGGATATGAACGGAATTGAGACATGGGTACAAAAAGAGAAAATATGGCGTCCAAGGACTAAATTTCCTTTGCAGTGATTGTTTGTTTATCAGCAGGAGACAAGCACATTAAACAGCTGATATTTATACGTCTTTGAAAAATTAGAAATTTTTTATTTATAATATCCGTAATCTTAACACGTAAACGAGTGTATATTCATAAATGTTTTAAACTAAATCTTTCTTTGTGTTCGTGGTTCGCAGATGTCTGTGTGTGTGGTGGGGGAGGGGCATATATGTAGCAAAAAGATGTGAGTTTTGGGATCAGAATGTGTTCAGTATCGTGCGATACTTTGGTATAGACGTAGATCATTGACATTTTTCATCTAACAATTTCTGAAGATATACAGAAGAATAAGCATAATGCATGCAAAGAAGCAGCCACACACATATTCAGGGAAGATTAACGAACATATGCACAGATACACACATGTGACGCGTATCTTGCACGCAAATATATATATATATATATATATATATATATATATATATATATGTATATATATATAGAGATTAAGTTTTCTGTATGTGTGTGTGGAAAATTTTTAATGAGGGCTCATATATTCTAAACAATTCATGCAATTTCTTAGAAATCTTTTACAGAGCTTCTCCTTTCACAAAACCTGTACATGTTCTACAAAGGCTTTCAAAAATTGATATTGGGGCCTTTGGAGACATTAGAACAATTTCGGTTATTTGTGTGAATTTTCGTGATTAAGTAAGACAAGAGTTATCTTTAAGTAAGACAAGAGTTATCTTTCGTAATTCGGCTCATTCGTATTTTAATTTACTCTTTTTACTTCAAACAAAGGTATGCTTCATTGAGACTAACAATATAATTTTTTATATTTCACAACCACCAATTTCTAACAGATTACTAAGTTATAGATTTGACAATGTATAATTTATCGTTTCAAGGTTGATGTTCATACATTAAGTGATGTCATAACTTTTATAATATTATGCTTTGTACATAATAGTGTCTACTATTCTCTTCACTTCTATATTTCATGATGCGCTTTTACTGTTGTCAAAAAAGACACGGAGCTCACATATTAATTATTTCGCTGGAATAGTGCCTAAGGTTTTCATGTTTGCATAAAGTACGTTTTTCTTCTATGTACTCAAATTTATTTTGTTTAGTTTAATGAGCTACATCGAAAGCTACTTGAAGCGTCCAAGGAACGGGTAGTTTAGCTAGTATATGTATATATATATATATATATATATATATATATATATATATATATGAAAATGTATGACCCCGACGGCAGAGCTCAAGCCGTTTCGACGGCTATTTCTGGACTACATATATATATATATATATAAACAATGTTATCTTGGATATCGAGTTTGAAAGGCGAGTGTATTAGAATTCGTAGAGTAATGATAAAGAAACAGTAATTCTGTTAAAACACCAAAATGCCGTCAATGACGGTGTCGGGTAAAATTTCCCTCAAAGGATAGAATTGGCGGCAGAAGTGGTAGAAAGGAAAGTGAAAAGGAATAAAAGGACGAGAGGAGATCTCACAAATATTAAATATTTTCATCAGCTTTTAGACTACCTGTGGTTTCGACGATTTCAGTAAAAGGACCGAGTAAGATAGACGGCTTGTAACAACGGAGAAATGAATATCTCTGTTGAGATAATGTTTGTGTGAGGAATGGTTAGATTAGATAGGCCGACAGACATATCAGAGAGAGGGAGGAATATATATAATAATGAAATACATGGCAACAGTTTATCACTGCATTTATTCATAATCACAGTTATATATATATTTCGTTGATAACCGTTATACAGACAGCTAGAAGTTGAACAGAAAATATATATATACATTCTCACTCGCTGTCCCCACTTGCGGCATATTGCGCATTAGCATGACTTAGTTCCTTCCAAAGTTTTTGCATGGCCTCGTTTAGTTTATAAAAATTTAGAGCAGACCATTTATACTCCTGCTTATAATCTGTCGTTTTGCCGTCAATTTTTAAAGAGCAACTTAATACTGCTTGTGAGACGAGACGGTAGTGTGCAAATGATTCCGCATAGTGTTCTATCTGCTTTGACTCTTCTTCCTTAACTAGCCTTTTAATTTCAGCTTTGTCTAAGCGGCGGCATTGCGTTGATGGTGCTACTATATCTAACTTCTGATTTTGTGTTTCTTTCTGGGACATTCATTTAGGGTACGTGCGATCACGTTAAATTAGTTGTTTCACTACTGTATCTTGAATTACGGCTAATCAGTTCTAATTAGAAAGGCATTTGATATTTGGGTTACTCCGTCCTTCAAGGTTGATTTAAGAATAACCCTTTTGCTTTCCTGGCTATGACAAAATTATTCTGACCTTTCCTCTAACCTATCTATAATCTGATATGTCATGCACGCTGAGAGCAATACTGTCCAGAACATTTTGAGGAACGGAAGACTTGTGTCAGATTGAAATCGACCTGAGTTTTGGTTGTCCATCAGGGAATGTCTATGTGTGAGGTATTTTACTTTTGAAACATGATGTTGGCCACAATAAAAGCGTTCAAAGAAAGGAATTTTGGGGAGGTCAGCACGGTCATCAACATTCCCAAGACTATGTTTACCAATTAAAGATGGATAATATGCACGGATATTCCTTATTTTGCAATTAAAGTGTCCATAATAAAAAGGTGACCGAATAAATCCAGTCTGCTCTAGACAAAACACACACACACATACACACATATATATATATATATATATATGTATATGTATATATATATATATATATATATATATATATATATATATATATATACATATATATATTTATATGTACATATTTATATATATATATATATATATATATATATATATATATATATATATATACAAATATATATATATATATATGTATATATATATGTATATATATATATATACATACATATATCTATGTATATATGTGTGTATGTGTGTGTGTATATATATATTTATATATACATATTTATATATATACATATATGTATATACACACACATACATACCATACATACATACATATATATGTATGTATGTATGTATATATATGTATATATATATATATTATGTCAGGTCAGCAGTTGGTGCTACTGGTAACATGTATCCCAGTACAACCTGTCTCATGATCGGGTCGTTGGCGACTAAACTGGCAACCCCACCAATGTTTCTTGGTGAGGAGGATGACTTTGGATATCCTGCGGGAATAAAAACAAAACCTGTCAAAGGGCAAAGGACCTCTTAAGAGGCAATGGCCATCCAAAATCACCGGAAGAGATGACCGCTTAGCCTTTGTCAAGGCAGAATTCTAGAGGGAAAACTCTCATATAACACCTGCAACACTGATGGTATCCAATGATGTTGACTTTTTCTTCTTTTTGGTGAATATCATCTTGGTTAAGAGAGTGGGGCTGGCTTTGTGCAATGCCTTTGCTCACTATAAAAGCTTCACGGCACAGGCATTGCTTTATATCTGGAGATCTCTCTGCACTTGTCTTCACATGGTACCATGGGCCCAGCACTATGTGTCAATAATTGATACAAGTGTAGTGTTTGTACCAGAGTTTTCAAGTCGCTGGCTGGACTAAAAAGTTACACTCGTTGAGCGCATCGGTAGGGGTTCTCCTACATGGATATAAAGTAGTGGCCGTACTCGAAAACGAGTTGGCAGCCACTATATATATATATTAGGAAAAAAGATGAAATCGAAAATGTAACTGGAGTTGTTTTTTTAAAATATATATTTAATTGGTTCCTTTACCGGTTTCGTAGTTCTTCTGTTTTACAAAAGTAGAATTGAGATGGAGAGTTTGTGGTTTTTCTCACATATATGGAATTTTGTATTACAATTATTCATGTGCATGTACTCCAAAGGAATTTGTTGAGCAATTTGTAAACTACGAGAAAAATATCACTCGATATCGATCTAAACCCTTATCATTATGATTAACTCCCCACAGTATTTCTTTCATTATAGTCGAGTCCTTTCTACTGTTGACGTCATGTTGGTATATTAAGCGTTAGCACCAAAGCCAGCCTGTCAGGGATTGGAAAGATGTATAACATGCAACATTATAGTTTCTACATTTGGCACAAGGCCAGAAATTACAGAGTAGATTACTGGTACTTCATTTTATCGACCTCGTAAGGATGAAAGGCAAAGTTAACATAATAACATACAGACAGAAGACAACAAATATATTTCGACTAGTACAACAAAATAAGTTGATAAACAAATTACAATAAAAAATCTTACATCTCGAAGCAGGTCAGATACAATGTGGATATATTGGGCAAATGGTAACACCAAGTAAAAGGAGATTGTGTGTGTTTGTGTGACTGAGAGAGAGAGAGAGAGAGAGAGAGAGAGAGAGAGAGAGAGAGAGAGAGAGAGAGAGAGGAGGGGCGAGAGAGAGAGAAAGAGAGAGAGAGGCAGCGTGTATGCTATCGCGCTGGTAATTAAACAGTTAGGTAATAGAAGAGGAGCACGCAGCATTATAGTTGTTATAGATTATAGAAAGATGGCACACATAAAAAATCGTAATACGTGGGAAGAATGAACAAAAGCATCACCTTCCTCATCAGTCACACAATGGGATATGCAATTTCGTGCAGAATGGTGGATATGTCGAGTTTTGTTTTCCGACTCCGTTATCTTATATGCCTAAATTAGACAACTTTCCATTGACTAAAAAATAGTTTAAAGCTGTTAAATAGAAGTTAAGGTGATATTCCCACACACACATATATATATATATATATATATATATATATATATATATATATATATATATATATATATATATATATATATATATATATATATATATATATATATATATATATATATATTTATATATATATATGTATATATGTGTGTGTGGGATTCAAAGACCAACCAGATGTGAGAAAAACCACAGACCCTCCATCTCAACTCTACTTTTGAAAAGCAGAAGCAATGCGAAACCGGTAAAGGAACCAAATAAATATATATATTCTTTTAAAAATAAGACTCCAGTTGCAATTTCGATTTCATCTTTTTTTCTTTATACTTTCACTTGTGTAGGACACCTAGGTTATTTTTCATTTTGTAAAAAAACCCTCACTTTCGAATATATATATATATATATATATATACATACATATATATATGTATGTGTATATATATATATATATATATATATATATACATATATATATATATATATATATATATACATATATATATATATATATATATATATATATATATATATATATATATATATATATATATATATATATATATATATATATATATATATATATGTATATATATATATATATATATATATACACATACATATATATATGTATGTATATATATATATATATATATATATATATATATATATATATTAGAAAGTGAGGGTTTTTTTACAAAATGAAAAATAACCTAGGTGTCCTACACAAGTGAAAGTATAACGAAAAAAAGATGAAATCGAAATTGCAACTGGAGTCTTATTTTTAAAAGAATATATATATTTATTTGGTTCCTTTACCGGTTTCGCAGTGCTTCTGCTTTTCAAAAGTAGAGTTGAGATGGAGGGTCTGTGGTTTTTCTCACATCTGGTTGGTCTTTGAATGTTACTTGTTTTACATGGAAAAAAGTGGCTCGAAACGCCAGTTTTTTAGAGAAGTAATTTGATTGGTTGGTCAATAAGTATAATAAATTTCGCGCCAGTTCGAGTTACAAAGTTCTTCAAACAGGGGTGGGGTGGGGTGGAGCTCAGGTTGTTTTTTTCATATATGAGTGTTTGAATTTATTTTTACTTAAAAAAGGGGGCTCACGAAGGCTTTTTTTTTAATAAATGTAATTTGATTGGTTATAAATGAAATTATGGCTGTCACGTGAACAAGTTCATGGCAAACAAAAGATAATGGTCAAGAGAAATGGGATGGGAGAATTGTTCTGGTTCAGTGAATATGGTCGGTTCGCTGGTGTGTCAGAATTCAGATTTTCTATTGAAATAAAGAAAGTAGAGATATGTATATTTATTTGTGTGCTTGTGTGTGTGTGTATAGGAAGAGGGTTCTATTAGTAGAAATGGGGAAGGGAGTTGTGTGTGTGTGTGTGTATATGGGTGTTATGTGTGCGTGTGTATGTGTGGGAGTATGTTAGGATGGAGAGAATATATATATTTTGTGTGCGTGTATATGTGTGTAGGAAAGTGATTCTATTAGTAGAAATGGGGGAGGGGGTTGTGTGTGTGTATTATGTGTGTGTATGGGTGTTATGTGTGTGTGGGAGTAGGGTGAGCATGTTATGGTGTTGGCATAATGTATATTAAATCATATTTAATGCTGGTCGATATTTTTGAATAAACATATTTTCCTTATTTATTCGTATTTGTTCTGTTGTATTGTCAGCGCAAAGGTAAAATGGGAAGACTTGGAATTTGGGTGTCTTATTACTTGCGCATATATCTAGATGTGCGCTTAGTGGTTTCTGTCTCGTTGTTGGATCTCGTAATTGTTGGCGATGAACTGAGTGTGAGTTTAGTTTGTCCTTTATAATCTTCTTGCATCCGTTACATTTAATGGCATAAAACAGATTTTTTGATGAGCATATATATATATGGAGAGAGAGCGAGTGGTATTATGTATGCATACATATACATATAAATTGTAAGGGGACTTTCGTTGCTTATTCATTATTTAATATAACGTCGTCGCATCGGCAGCTGTTCTGGATAATTGTGCATAGTTGGATTGAATGGATAGATTGATGATGAGAGAACAAGTACAAAAGTAAGCGATATAACGAGCTAATTTGTTTTCAAAAAAGAAACGTACACATACGTACACACACACGCTCACCTATATACCCCCACATACGTGTGTGCTGGTAAGCTTGTACATACGTACATATATATATATATAATGTAGGAGGTGAGTGTTATTGTAGTACAATAAAGCAATGCAGATATCGGATAAGAAGCACTCTACAGTTTGTAGGACTGGAGTATACATAATATATAAGAACAAAAGATGGTTAAAAGAGTTCCATGTATTTTCTTATGCGTATCTCTCTATCACCCATCTCTCCTTCTATCTCATCCTTCCTCATTATACTCCTCCCCCTCCACTTTTTACTCTCATCTCCTCCTCTTTTTCATCCCCCCCCCCTCAAAATAAAATATTTTTTCCCAATATCACACATCAATCTAAAACTACTTTTCATATGTTGATTTAAAACTGCACTATCCACAATTGTTTTTTAACCTTCATATCATGTCTTCCTGTTTTATCTGATGAAAACACAAATATTATTGCATGATGATATTTGTTTTTGAAATGCGCATAATAAAATACATGGAACTCTTTTAACCATCTTTTGTTCTTATATATTATATATATATATGTATATATATATATATATATATATATATATATATATAAATATATATATATATATATATATATATAGAGAGAGAGAGAGAGAGAGAGAGAGTGAGAGAGAGAGAGAGAGAGGTAGAACAGTGGAAGGTAATATCCGTAGTGGTAGAGCACTAAGTCCATAGGACGAGTTAGGTAGAAGTAGTAACACAACAGTTAGTTCGCCATACCGAGAACAATTGTTTCACCTTAGCTGATCTTCAGCTCGGAGTGGTCATGGTTATAAGGAATAGGCATGCGGTTATTCTTCCTATTCCTCTCGATTACTCGGTCTTGAACTTAAGTTCTCTTATCGAGTGGTCTTGGATTTCCTACCTATAGTTGCTCGCATATTGCTCGGTTTGTGGGGTTTTTTTTCGCTGTTTTGTTACTGTTTCTCTTTTCTTCCCCTTTGCTTTCCTTCTCTCCTTCCTTCGTTTTCCCAATAACTTATCCAGTTATTGACGCCCTGGTGTGAAGTGATATCTTGTCTTTAAAGCGCAGAAAGTTCTTTATTTCTTCGTATTCCCACTGCATTTTAAGTTACCTTAAATACCAACTACACAGACATTTCTATTCTCTCTCTCTCTCTCTCTCTCTCTCTATATATATATATATATATATATATATATATATATATATATATATATATATATAGAGAGAGAGAGAGAGAGAGAGAGAGAGAGAGAGAGAGAGTGAGAGAGAGGAAGAAATAAAGAAAGAGATGGATAGATAAATAAATAGATAGAAAGAAAGTTAGAAGGTGAGGTGGAGAAAGGGAAATATAAGATATAAGCGAGAAAGGCTGAATGAGGACGATCCTTTATACATAAAATATATTCAATCATAATAAGTTAATTGACTTTGCAAAAGGAAAGCTTACAAAATATTCTGAAACAAATATTTTATGAACAACCAACGTTGCACAATAGCGCTTCCATCTTAGATGTAATTACTGCTTTCCTGCTCGGAAACAATTGAACTATACTGTGATGTGTGAGTAAGCAACCATATCTATATTCATAACTGCACAATGGAGGAGATCGATTGTAGAAATAAGGAAGAAGAGAATTAGATACCTGAAGGTATTCTATCAAGTTTTCTTTCCCCCGATGTTTTTTCTAACGCAGTTGATTTTACATTTTTTCTTGAGAAGAATCTCGACCAGCTAGAATTAGCTTCCAAATCTTCCTCAAATCAAACCCTATTGTTTTAAATTCAACGAAAATAAACACACCAAGTATAATGCTGTCTTAAACGTTATTTTTGAAGCAAAAGCCGGGATGGACACGGATGAAAAACACCTGATCAGTATTTGCCTAGAGCTAAAGAACGATATATATTAATATATACAATTTTGGTATGTGATAATAAGAAGTAGCGACTAAATCTTCCTTAAATCTTGCGCTACTGTATTGTAAAAATTGAGGGCACATTAGATTACGTAGTTTTATATATACAATGCCTGATGGAAACAATAACGTATAGTGACCTTATTATTTTTATCTGTTTCAACCATTAGACAGCAGTTACGCCGACGTATTACCTTAAATGGATCAAGTCGACTATATAAAACTCAAAAAGCATTTTTACAAGGCTGATGCTTATTTTAACGGTCTTCCTTCATTGAACAATTAAGCACACACACAAATATATATATATATATATATATATATATATATATATATATATATGGCTGTCACAAACAGTCATAACCGGCATGGACTGGAGTTTGGATTCTGTCGATCGATTGGTTATTGATTAGGTGATACCCGCTGATGAAGCCACATACGCTGATTATGCATTGTTGCATAATATATGATAGACAGAGGGTGCAGTGCACCTTACTGCTGTATTAAGTGTGGCCGAAACTCGAGTCCGCGAACTATTATAGGTACCCATTTTACGTGTGTTGTGTTGAAGCGAATAACTATGTGTATACTCTGGGAAGTATCTTACATTGGCTTTTGAGTACGCTGAGATACAACCGGTCCTGGCATTGATAAATATGCTGGGTCCGTCAACTCCTTATTATATATATATATATATATATATATATATATATATATATATACAGAGAGAGAGAGAGAGAGAGAGAGAGAGAGAGATATATACATGCATATATATATGATATATGTGTGTGTTGTGTGTGTGCGTGTGTGGTTGTGTTTATGTGTGTGTATCCAAAACAGGGGCGAGCAGCGGACAAACATTACGGAGAAAATAACAGAAACACAGACATTTCCATCTTCTCAGTCTACTTCTGGAAGTCACTACAGTTTTAGTTAATTAACGTTGTACTGACCATTCCAGTGCACATTAGGCTGTAACTAACAGGTACAGACTAACACAGGATGAATTTTACCTCTAGGTGAATTACACATATAAAGAAGAAACGGGAGGAAAAGAAATACCATAGACAAAAGCAGGTCAACTGGAAAAGAGAGAAGAGTACGTGAATCTGCAGCCGAATAAGAAAAATATAGAAAGAAGAAAAGCAGAAAATTAGAAAAGAATACTAGGTGCTATAGTCCAACGTGCAGACAAAGAAGAATGACACTGAGGCGTACAACATTTAGCAAGACTGACAGGGCGGTGTACCATCTATTGTATGATAGGTTTAAAAAAGCTGGTGTAGCTAAGACTTTCAAATATGAATACAAAGCAGGTGGAGGAGTAAAGGACAAATATAGCGGATAAATTAACGGAAAAATGGAGAGACCCATCTCCTCGGTCAATCTCTTTTATTCACTACAATTTCAGCCCTTGTGATAACTGTTCATTCCAGTACAAATTGGGATTCAACAAAACATATTTCCTATGTGATCTCGCCTCCGATGCGTGAAGATCTGTAGCTATTAGCTATCTACAGCACATTTTAACAGCGTGGTATTCTACGCACGCTCATTGCTTCATTATCTCAGCATCATCATCACTCTATCCTCGAGGTACCATATGTCTCTTATCCGGTCAAGCTGTCGTGTGCGTTCATGCGTGTAAGGCAGTCGGCCTGCCTTTCACTGCTAGATTTAGTTCGTAGGTCACACTTAGGGGCCGATGTCTCTGGCATCCGTATTCAAAATTGGGGGCACACAGGACAAAGACAATGGAAAAGTCAACGGACAATACTTTTCACAGTCAACCTCTGGAAATCACTACGGTTTCAATGAATTTAAGGTCCATACCGTTCACCAAACTGCACATTGCGACGTAAGCAAATTTATAGAGAAAAGGTTTTCCTTTAATCAAATTACACAAATATAGAATTTGCAGGGGCTGAGCCAAAGGAGAATAAATACAGAAAGGAGAGAAATAGTAAAACAGAAATAAATAATAAAGACTATAGTCCAACATGTAGACAAAGAAAAAGAATACTGAAGCGTAGAAAACGTAAGAGGGAGAATGGGAAAAACAGAACGGGCTGTGTGATGTCTATACTATGATATTTAAAAAAAAAAGATTTTAGAATATAAATTCAAAATAAGAGGCGCGCAGGACGTGAACAAGAAAAAAACAACAAAAAAAAACAACATACACTACCATCTCCTCAGTCACCCACTGGAAATCAATACGGTTTCGGCGTTTAAGGTCTCTACCGTTCATTCCAGTGCTCATAAGGATGTATCCTTGCGTATATTCCCAACGCCTGTCTTTTATCAAGCATCTTTACGGATATTTGTAACTTGCAACATATTAAATTTCATTATTTCAATTGTATTATATGTAGTTCTAATATTAGTTTTCATCTTCGAGTATACCCTCCATGTCCCAAACACTATACCACTTTTTACTACAGGCATTAAGTGGACACCTTCCTTTCCAAGGAACTCATTTTTAGTCGAAAATATATCAGCGTATCTTCTGAAACCATTTCATCACGCCATTATTATTTTTCTCAATTATTCTTCTGCGTTTGACATGTTAACTACCATTCCGAGATATTTGTAAAATTGTAATTTCTTGACTAATCAGCATATATCCTTGTCTATTCCCGTCTGTTGCTGTTTGCTATATACCTCTTCTTTCATTTATGTATGTTCAGCGCCGGATTATAATTTGTACTATGTGTTAGACTGAGTTGTTTAATCTTATCTAAAGGTTTTGTTTTCTCTATATCTTATTATACTATCCTATTCCAAATACTACAGATAATATCAAAAAGAAGGTGAACGCTGACTGAGCATTTGATCCAGAACGGAGGAAAATGGAAGGACGAAACGAATCATGAAGGGGGTTCGATGTGAGATCGGGAGAAGAAGAAACAAGCAGAGAAGATAGAGGCAAAGGGTGAAGAATGCATAAGGATGATTAGCGAGGTACGAAACCTGTTTAAACATTAATAGACAGGAATGAAAGGAAGGAGATTATGAAGGGACACAACCAGCAGTTCACTGTTACATCGTAAGGAAGAAGTAGAAGAAAAAGAAGCGCGCACACATACACACGCACGTACGCACATACACACACACACGCATATATATACATATATATATACTTATATTTAAGTATATATTTATATACATATGTAAAAGCATAGATACACACACACACACATATATATATATATATATATATATATATATATATATATATAGAGAGAGAGAGAGAGAGAGAGAGAGAGAGATTTATGGATGTGTGTGTGTATGGATGTGTGTGTCTGTGTGTGTGTGTGTGTGTGTGTGTGTGTGTGTGTGTGTGTGTGTGTGTGTGTGTGTGTGTGTGTGTGTGTGTGCGTGTGCCTGTGTGTATGTGTGTGTCTATGAGTATGGGGATTATGTGATTGCATTTATTAGTATATGTGTGTTTGGGTATGTGCCACGAGTGAGTGAGAGAGTGTGTGATACACAGCTGAAATAATCTCTTAAATTACTATATCTTTTCCCTTTGCCAACACCGGATCACTTTTCAGTTTCAAACAGAACCACCATCTCCCACCCACACATTGTCATTCGACTGATTCCCATCGCCAACTCCTCTCTTGCCAGTGATCCCCCCCCCCCCCCCACATCATGTTGCTAAGCGATGGAATTGTGACGGAGAAAAATTGGTTTCTTTGTAAAAGACAATGGTAAATTCAATTCTTCGCTTGTCATTGTCCGAAAGCTTTGATGTGACAATGTTAATGGTCTGAAAGGAAGAACATGTAAACACAGCTGCGCGTTTGATGGTGAAAGTCCCGTATGGCATGTGGTGCTCTTCTGTGATGAGTATAACTGTAATCAATGAAGTAAATTCATTAAGATCTAGCATAGAAATGAAAACAGTCGTATCACGAATCAACAAGGAAGAATCTACTTTATCTTTTGAGCTGCTAAAATCAGCAGTGTAATTTGCATATATCCCACACAGATGTCTCAGACCGAAAGTAGATTCAATAATATCTAATTCGATATCGATAGCGTAATGTCACACGACGCAAGCATTTTTGAGTGGTTAAGACGTTCGCTTTGAGATTAGGTGATTTCGAGTTTTGTTCCAGTCCTTATAATATTGGACTAGTGACTTTTACTCTGAACTTGAGCTGTCGCTCAAAGTTTATGTATGAAATTTATGATACGGAAAATGAGCCGAAGTTTGGACAGATCATACATTATTTTCAATGGCCCAGTCTCATGCGATGTCTCATCCAGGTTTTACTTCTGAATAATGTTAAATGAGCGTGTCTCTAATGCACTCAACTATTTAAACGTTTATTTAACGAGAAAACAATTCGGTTGGAGACGCATTGGCAGGTTTTGTAGAGTGTCAAATAAAATTATTCACTCTATATTTTTCAGTTCTCAAAGATCCGTTTTTAAATCCCGCCGAAGTTAAATATGCTTTTAACTTTTCTGGATCGTTAAATAAAGTACCACTCTGAGGTATAGATTTACGGAATTGTTTCAGCAAGACGGTGCCCCGCTAGTATGCAGCCTGGATATCACCTTAACAACATTGTTTTCGTAAAGAGTGGAGACTTGCATGTTTAAACAAACACTAAACTTCTATGGTGTAATCATTGCATAAGAGAACACAATTTCAGATGAAATCCAAGGTCTCACAAAACATAGAGAGTCCTATAGATATGCTCAGCCGACACTATGTTCCGTTCAGATAAAACTGGAAAAACTCATCACAGACAGTTAAATACACACACACAAGCACACTCACACACCTATATATATATATATATATATATATGTGTGTGTGTGTGTGTGTGTGCATACGGATCGTTAAAAATATGCTTTTGTCAATCTGTAACAGTATCTATTCGTGTATTTCAGACATATAACTCATCATCAGTAGTGGCTTGCTTTCTCCGAAGTACTAAAGTATGAAGGACACTAAAATCTTAAAAAAAATATTAACAAGCGGTCCTACACATAGTAGAAATAGTATTAATTATCACTACATTATAACATTAACACTGTGGCATTCAGAATAACGGCGCCTATGGAATTATAGACAGCATATTTGTACATATACAGAGGCAAAGAGTGAGGGAGCGAGAGAGAAATCTATTTGTATAAATGTGTGTATTAGATGCCAAGTCGTAAATGAGGCTAACAGAACTTGAAAGACCGACATTATCTTCGATATTTTATTACAATATGGATGTCTTGACAATCTGAAGCAATATCCAACGGCAGTTCCACTACCACTAGCACCATCACCAACAACAGAAACATCAACAAAAATACAACACTAGCACAACAAACACGAGATAATTACCTCGCGGGAGATACAACGATAGAAGCGCGATTACATGCAGGTTTGACCTGGTAAAAATAGCAGCTAAATTTTCCTCATAGTGGTAAGAAACTCCAAGGCGAGCTGGACAGCTGAAGGTTTTTAGAGAAGAAAACGGCCTCAAGCAAGTCTCTCCGTCCTTAAATCACATACACCTGTCTTAATGCGAGAAAGTCATAGAGGATATTGTAATCTGATACATGCTATGGCTAACGAAAATGACGTTGAGGTCACGACTGAGTATTATTTGATTATTTGTTTGCTTAATCAAGTCTTACCTAGCGTTAAAAAAAATAACTAAGCCACCATAACTACTACCAACTTCCTCACATGCATCATATCACTCCCTTCTATAGCTTACGTTTCTATCAAACCACCGCTCTCTTAGCCAAATGGTTTCACCGACACCACCAACAGCCTCATTAACGCCAACATCACCACCAACAAACTGATGAAAAATCTGTTAGAAATAGCAGCCAAATGCCACTCTAGTGACTTGTAACAGAAGAAGAAGAAGAAGAAGAAGAAGAAGAAGAAGAAGAAGAAGAAAGGAGTGTCATGGGTAAAATGTCCCTGATCATAGTTCCGTTCAATCAGTGCTGGCCTAGGGGGAAATAAAACATATTCATCAACACCAACACACTCAATATCAATATCAGCAACAATACCACTACCACGAACAACATCAATACCAACACAGCTGCCGTACTATAACATAAGACTTTCTTCCTTCCGGGTGGTCGTGTGACTTGTTTTTAATTTTTAATTGAAAAACAACAGAAAATCCTTGACAAATAACACGCTGAAAAAAAGAAAAGAAACTCCCAAAACAAAAAATAGCAATAATTGTTTCTACTTTTGGCACAAGGCCAGCAATTATCCAGTGTATTACTGGTACTTTATTTTATCGACCCCATAAGGATGAAAGGCAAAGTTAACCTCGGCGGGATTTGAACTCAGATCGTAAAGGGACGTAACTATGCTGGAAAGCATGGCGTCCGACCCTCTACCGATACTGCCAATCCACCGCCCTTAAATAGCAATAATACAATCACATCAGTACTACGAACTACAATAACATTAACACCACCAATACTCGCCACTACAGCACTATTACTGCAAAAGCAACGGTAGCAACAGTTGTAGTAATAGAGATTCTAGCATATTTAAACCGTAATAGTAGCACTCTAGTAGCTTTAATAGCAAGAGTAACAACGTCGGTTGCGAATGTGATAGTATCAGTAATAGAATCAGTCATAGATGCAATGATAGCTTCATTAATAACACCAGTAATAACAGCGGCAATAACACCGTTAGTAATAGCAGCAGTAATAACAGTAATAATTGTTTCTACTTTTGGCACAAGGCCAGCAAATACTCAGTAGATTACTGGTACTTTATTTTATCTACCCCGTAAGGATGAAAGGCAAAGTTAACCTCGGCGGGATTTTAACTCAGAATGGCAAGGGCCGTAACTCTATGCGTCAAATCATGGCGTCCGACCCTCTACCGATACTGCCAGCCAAATCACAGTAATAATATTAGTAAAACCAACAGTAAGAACTGGAGTAATGATAATAGAAATAGTTGCAGAAATAGTACCAATAACACTAACAGTAATAAGAATAGTGTCGACGTCAATAAAATGAGTAATAACATCAGTCTTAGCACATGTAATAGCGGCAGTAGTAATAGCAACAATAATAGTGTTAGTAATAGCAAAATGCCGTCAATTTATCGACGAGGAGCAGGTGAGATACAACGCCCCCAGTATTTGACTGAACTTTTTTTTATTAATCTTTCTACGCTGCTAGAAATGTTGAGCCCGGCGCTATTTGAACTAAAAATCTTCATAAATAGGGCTGAACATTTTGTCCGATGATATAACGATGTTTCCTTTCTTCCGCAATAATACAAATACCATTGAATGTAACAAGGGAAAACGTAATTATAACAATAACTCCAAAGATACCTGCCGTAGAAAAAATAAAAGTAACTTCAACAAAATATATAGCAACAAGAGCAACAATAAACGAGTGGATTGGATGTATTGATAGAGCATCTGACAACATGCTTTTTAGCATAGAGTTACGGCCCTTTAAGGTCTGAGTTCAAATCCCGCCGAAGTTAGCTTTGCTTTTCATCCTTACGGGCTCGATAAATTAAATTACCAGTCACGCACAGGGGTTAATTTATGTGTGTGTGTGTGTGCGTGCGTGTATGTGTGTGTGTGTGTGTGTGTGTGTGTGTGTGGAGGCACGTGGCCTAGTGGTAAGGGTGTTGGACTTACGATGATAATGTCGTAGGCTCGATTCCTGGGTTGCGTGTTGTGTTCTTGAGCAAAACACTTTCTTTCACGTTGCTCCAGTATACTCAGCTGAAAATGAGTACCAGCAATTGCTGGAGGTTTAACCCTGCGATGACTGGCGTCCTGTCCAGGGGTGTGTCTTGTACTCTTAGTCGCTTCACGCCATGAAACCGCGATAAGCCCCGGCCAAATGAGCCTACTGGCTTAAGGCAGACTTTAGACTTTCTTTATATATATATATATATATATAAATATATATATATAAAAAGAAAGTCTAAAATCTGTCTTAAATATGTATATATATATATATAGATATGTGTGTTTGTGTGTGTGTGTGTATGTGTGTGTGTGTGTGTGTGTGTGTGTGTGTGTGTGTGTGTGTGTGTGTGTGTGTGTGTGTGTGTGTAACGATGGAAGTGTGGCAGAAATAATCGTCGAAATGGCTTGTGCTCTGCCGTCGGGGTCTTGAACATATTCCTATATGTATGCGCATATATATATTTTTCTCCTTTTTTTACCTACGTCATAGAGTGATGTTTAAAAAATTGGCCTCGTACTGAATGCTCCTTTCTTGGTCTTTTCAAAGAAGCTGATTTTGAGAGAGGGAGGGGGATAGATATGTACTCCGGTACTTGATTGAATCGTAATTATTTATCGGTGTAGATGGAATTAAATGTTATGTTTGTCTCAGCGGATTTGAACAGTCGAAAAGAGGTAGAATAAATACTGCAAGTTTTTCTATCCAATATTCTAAAGAATCTCCCAATTTGCCACTTGTTACCTAAGTTACAGACGACAAAGTCAGGCCAAGGAGATTTCAATCAATGTCGTCGTCTCTGAGATTAGAAGTTAGACTGTTGAAGAACGAAGCCAAAACTACAAGGCGATAATACGTTTGTGGCATCAATGTAAGTCTTCGTCAAAATAACTGTTAACGTTGAGGTGATATTGACAATAATATGTAAAAAAATAAAACAGCTATACCTATAATAACAGCCAACTAAAGCAGCTATGACATCAATAAAGCTAAAAGCACTAACTCTGACAAGAACGACACAACAAACATCATCAGCATCAACAACAACAACAACAACTACAAGAATTATTGCAGGAGCAAGCAAAATCTAAAAATCAATAAGAAATACTGCAGCAGCAGTAAGTCTGTCAATGTATGTTCCTTCACACGTCGCCTTGAGGCATCAATTTCCATCTATATATATGAAGCATGAAAATATCAAAACTACTACAAGCACAACATTAGATTTTATTATATATTTAGGCTTCCATACCATACTGCCCCGTAACATGCTGATAATTGGTTATTGCTGAGGAATAGGAAAATGTCCACCTGTTGCTGCAGGCCAGTGTATGAGGAATTTAACATTGACTGAACTGTTTTGCGCACGGAACAAAAGAAAAGCAAATACATAACCATCATTATAACTGAAAACTGAATCCGAAATTTGAGTCAAAGTAATGGATGAAACGAGTCTGAAGGTAAAATTGGTGATATGTTGCATAATATTCGCACCATCGAATCACAAGCACTATTCGTTTAACTTCGTCGTTTTCGACGATGAATTATTTTCCAGTTTTCGAGCAACGGAAGGACCAGCTAGCGAAATTAACGCATAAGCGGTGAAGCATTCCTCAAATACGTGAAAACAATGTAATTTTCATGGAGTTCCTGTGTGTCACAGTGTTTGATGATAACGCTGGGTCTTTGAATTACAGATCCCCACTATCCAAAATACCACGCACTCATATCGAACCCGAGACCTAATGTTTGCAAAGCGTACGTATTACACATTCGGTCATATTGTGTCCACATTTGCACTTATAAACCACACAATATAAATAGATAGTTCCCGATGGTAGTCTCAACCAAGCCAGAAACGTGATTCAAGCTGTACATATTTTCCAATCTGTTGAGAAAAGCGTCAATAAGACACAACTGCATGTTTACATATGTAAATGTTTTTGAATAAACATAACTCCCAGCTACAGTTAAATCCTCTACCTCTGTGTACCTATATGGAATTACAACATATCATATTGAATATTACACTGTGATGTAGGCAATATGCCATGTGTTCGCATCACATTAAATGAAAAGAATTTTACTTAGGTTGCCCTGAAATATAGTTTTAATTTAAATGTTGAATAATAATTAAATCATATGAGTACGCGTCTGCGTAGTGGCTCGGTTTCCCAGACTTAGAAATTATACGACACTAAAAAACTCCCTATATTCTTACCATAATGTAATTCTTGACTGGTCTAGGTATACTATTTTGGAAAACAGACAGGAGAAGTGTTAGTTAGATACGATTTTGTCATACATTTGCTGGATCTTTGCTTATCTGTGACTAAATCAGAGCATATAATTCATTAAAAGGGCTTAAGCAAATCGTATGTGATGTCGCGACTTACAATGTTCAAGATTTAATTGATTTTGCATTAAAACACGCTGGCGAGGCACGCGTTATGCATGTGCAACGATTAATACTCTCTCAAAAGAGGGAACATATAAATATAAGTATGATACGTTTCATACTGTGAAATATAGTAGAACATAAAGGAAGTATCAAACAGTATACGTGAGTTCGATCCCCATATGACGCCGGCTTTTAAATATATTTCATAAATGCTCTTTGTATCCGAACCAACATATATCAATATGTATTCGCCGTTGAATTGTAGTTTTAACCGTTAATGAATTTCGTTTAAATATATTTAGTTTCCTTGTAAATTACGCTCATACGTCGCGTGATATTCTCTAACATGAAGCTATTTCTAAGGTATTATCTAATCTCCAACTGGTTATCTTATAATCTTTGAATTAAAATTACTTAATTAAATTTATTTCCATTCAAATCTGATTTATCCACCAAACATCGATTTATTATTTTATATTTAATGTTTTTGTTTGTGTCAAAGCCTCAGAGTAACTTCTAAACATTTATCTAATTGCTTAGAATTCTATTGGCTTCTACACGTTATACGAGTGCTACTGCAACTTCTAATAGAAAAGCGAGAGCGTAGCACCGTGTTCCGTGGATGCGTGCAATATTTTATAAAGTATGAAAAATACTCTACGCATTATAAATTAATGATTTTTTATAGTGTTGTTTCATGTAACCTGTGTGTATATGAAGGGTCCTAGATTTTGGGCTATGCATTTATATATACATATACGTCTCACCATTGACTACGTATCTACATTGAGAGAATGAGTGTCTCTGTTTTCAATCCATACATTCATGTATATCATAACAAGCAGGCAGTTTTTCTCTATCTTGTGGTTGTAGAAAAAGAGGTTGTTTGGTGGACGCAGCTGAAATGACTGAAGAGAGATGCTTTTCTCTTCGGCCAATCCCTCAGCAAAGTTTTCGAGTTCCACTTGAAAAGAAGGTGAGGGTGGAGGGAGAAGTACTAATCGCACCCCCACCAGTGCATTTGTTAAATGACTGGCTCGAGTGGAGGGGTCTATTTTGACCAGGTACCTGTAGGCTGAGAGTTTCGAGAGCAGAGAAACAACTTCCTATCTTGCTCTTAGAGATAAAGGTAGTTCAGGATCTGTCGCGTTTCTCAGTTACTCATGTGCTCCTGCTTATTTGGGAAATTTAATGTTTATATTTATGTTTTATTTGTTTACACGCTATAATGTTGTGTAAATCCCTACTATCACTGTATGTTTTATTTCATTACACGCTATAATGTTGTGTAAATCCCTACTATCACTGTCTTTTATTGCCCTACATGTTTCGGTGCTTGTGATCAGTATAGAAAGAATTATAGTTATTATTGGCACTATAGGTGGAGCATCGAACAACATGCTTTGTGGCATAGAGTTACGGCACTTTACATTCTGAGTTCAAATACAGTCGGGGTTAGATTTGCCTTTCATCCTTACTGGGTCGATAAAAGTACCAGTAATGTACATTGTTCGATTTAATCGACTTTCCTTTCTCCCAAAAGTTGTTCACCTTGTGTCTAAATCAGAAACCATTGTTATGATTATTTGATTATTTATTTATTTGGGTGATGAATTCGAAGAATCGTTAACGTGTCGGTCAAAATACATTGCTATGTTCGTTATGACTTTTTACAATCTGACGTGAATTTGCCTTTCTCAATTCCTGAGTGTATAAGATAAAGTAAATAAAGTATCAGTTTCGCACTGAGGTCAATATAATCGACTTTACTCACCCACCCAAAGCTGCTGGCGTTGTGCCTAAATTAGAAACGTTTATTATTATTATTTTGTATGTTGAGTTACTAAATTTCACTTGTTTCATCGTATTAACAATAACGTTTATCAATTTCTCTCCAAGGTCTCTTTTAAATGTAGTTACATCTAGTACTGTAAAAACAGTCTATTCTGGAGATTTGTTTTTGTTTTTCTTCGTCGAAAGCTATGAAAAAGACATTGAAAATGTCAAAGTGAAAGAAAGGGTGGTATATCACCTCAACCGTCCATCTAATTGGAGTTTTACTCTAAATATCTGTCTTAATGGCTTTCTGAATGACCAGCAGCATCGTCCCCTTCAATATTGCCAGCCTAATTGTTTATAAACCTTACATCATTTAGTCCTGCACCTTATAAATTGGTTTTACTTGGCACAGCACACATTATGTCCTATTCACTTTTTTTTTTCTTTCTCGCTTTCACTCATTCTCTTTCTCTTTCCCTCTCACTTTCACTCTCCAGCTGCTCAAAATTTATTTAGCTGTTTCTATCATCTAGTTGCTTCTGATATCTTCTAAATTACTCAGAAACTTAATCAAATCGCTTTCGATTGCCAGTTCATTTTCCCGGCTCTATAATGGCTTCTTAAAGTTTAGTTTATTGATTCAAGTTGTAGCTATCTAGTTCTGAGAATCTAATCATCAACCAATTGTCTCTTGCGATGTCCAGATGTTTACTGTATCCACGCATTTCCAAACGGATCTTTTGAAGTAATTAATCCACGTACTCAGCTGTCTAAATGCCTTTCTAAATTTAAAATGTAGAATGAAAATGAGCGAAAACAAAACGAAAGAAGGCGCTGGTACAGAAAGTTTCGCTAAAATTCATTAGATGGTGATACTATACTCTAAACTTCATTTCGATCGTCGAGACACGTTATCTTCATTATGTTTTGCATTGCTCAAGAATTCAGAAGCAGCTGCAATATCATGATTATTATCGTCGAAGAACAAGAGAGGAATTTAAAGTCAAGGTTCACTTTCTGATGGCATTTGATAACATTTGACACAAGCTGGCAATACCTCAGGGCTCTCCCTCTTGTCGGAGGACACATTCAGCCACAAATGAGGTATAAACTTAAAGATAGATGAACCACAGCTTCCACTGACCAGAAAGAATCAAGAACCTCCACATTTAGGTATTTTGATAAAATAAACAGTAAACTTTCATTTCCGAAATTGTTGTAATGTTATTTCATTTTCATTTTTTTTTCTTTTCGCCCTCTATCAGAAATACACATGGCAATAATGACAGACAACCAACCGTTAGACATACACTTCGTATACATTTCTAATCTTCAATTTGCGTAGTAAGGATCAGCCCAAATAAGAACTTATCCTTCTAAAAAGAAACAAAACTGTAAGTTTGAGAATTTCATATTTCAGCACCAACAACAGCAACATCAGTATCAACAAATATGGGCGATAACATCTAACCCTTCAACAGCAATAGCCACAACAATATTAACATCAGCGATAACCGCAACAAAAATGAATGATCAAAAATTAACAAAAAACAACACCATCAGAAACATCAACGGCATCAACGTTAAGAGCAAAAACATGTACATGAACGATATTAACCATATTAGCAACAACCAAAAACATCAAACGCAGCATCTATATCAACACTACTACTACAACAAGGTTGGCAGCAATCAACAACGACAGAAAAAGCAACAGTATTGTTTGCAAACGTTAAGTAATTCAACAATATCATATTCAAACATGAAATACACTAATCTGCCACTATTCTAAGTTTCCCTTTTGAAAGGGAGAAAAGCGCAATTTCAAGCAGAGAATTCAATATATGTTAGCTGAAAATGGTGGATAGGCAAAATCGTTAGAAAGTCAGATAAGATACTTTTCGTTCTGAGTGCAAATACCGCTGAGGTCAACTTTATTTATCTTTCCGCTGGCGATAAAATAAAGTACCAGTCAAGTACTACTGTCGATATAATCATTTTCAATCCACCCTCAAATCTCTGTCTTTGTACCTAAAGTAGAAACCAATATTAGAGTGGTTATATATTCATTTATTAAATTAGTGAATATAATTTTTGCGTAACCGTTTACTTTTCTACGAATTCGATTGACAGTGAGCTAGCCCTAATAAATACATTAATATAGTACAACACGCGCACACACACATATATATATATATATATATGTGTGTGCGCATTATATATATATATATATATATATAATTTATTTATTTTGTCAATCGATTTCGTCAAATCAGGCCGAGGAAACAATGTTTCCGTTGGTCTTTCCACTTGCGAATACTCTCTATCGGTCGCAACACCAGATAGAAGGAATAACGTGTCTTGCTGAAGGATATCGCATCGTCCAAGAATCGAACTAACAACCCTACAGTTGCGAATCCAGTTCTCTAACCGATCAGCCACACGCCCTCACTTATATATATGTATGGCTGATTGGTTAGAGAACTGGATTCGCAACTGTGAGGTTGTTAGTTCGATTCTTGGACGGTGCGATATCCTTGAGCAAGACACGTTATTCCTTCTATCAGGTGTTGCGACCGATAGATAGTATTCGCAAGTGGAAAGACGAACGGAAACATTATTCCTCGGCCCGATTTGATGAAATCGATTGACAAAATAAATAGATAATATATATATATAATACAATGCACACACACACACACACACATATATAAAAGGAACGATCGACTTTCGTCAAATCGGACCGAGGGAACAATGTTTCCGTTGGTCTTTCCAATTGCTAATACTATCTATCGGTCGCAACTCCAGGTAGAAGGAGTAACGTGAAACAAAGTGTCTTGCTCAAGGACATAACGCATCGCCTGGTCCAGGAATCGAACTCACAACCTCACGATTGCGAATCCAATTCTCTAACCACTCCGCCACACGCCTTCACTATATATATATATATGTATATATATATATATATATATATATATGTATATATATATATATATATATATATATGTATATGTATATATATATATATATATATATATATATGTATATATATATATATATATATATATATATATATATATATATATATATATATATATATATATATATATATATATATATATATATATATATATATATATATATATATATATATATATATATATATATATATATACACACACATACATACATGCAGGGTGTCCCACAAAAATGTGTACACAATTCGACACCATTTTAATAAATATTGTATATATCTCTAGTAACTATACTTTGTAGTTATTAACGCACTATAGCGATATGTACTGTCTTTAATGCGTCGAAACCTCATTGACCCACAGCCGACAGCTGAATAGTGAGAATTATCCTTATGATTGTGTTTCTCTTACATTTCCTAAACAATATATATATATATATATAATATATATATATATATATATATATATATATATATATATATATATATATATATATATGTCTGTGTATGTGAGTGTCGCGTGCATATACATGTTAAATGAGACACGTTTGTTGTACATATAAATGCTGTAATGCATGGAGGCAGTTTCGATAGATACTACTGAGCTAATACTACATCAGCCCTTAAGCTTAGAAAATTAAAAATCTGACACTACATTTTCAAAACAGCATCAGTTTTCATATTAATGATATATTCTATGAACTCTCGCAGATTTTCATCAATATCACACATAAACGGATTCACTTTGCAAGTGTACGTTTTATCTGGAATGTCAGCGAAGTATATATCCGTATCACAAAGCTATTCTAGATGTTCAATGAATGTATTTTTGGTAGCGTCTGCAATTTCTTTGGCTTCGGAAGAAGTTTGAAGAAATGGAAATCACACATAATTCCTTGCATAGTGTGCACTATACCAATTTCTCAGAATTTCAGAAAATGAACTATTCTTTTTCAATTCGCAAAAACAAATTTAAACCCTTTCCTAGGAGAAAGAGTTTCACAATTCTGAAAAAAATGTATACCACAAATCTCTCTTCAGTCATAAATTTGACTGTATAAGATTTTGTTCCTGACAAACGAAAATCTATTTTTTCGTCACAAAACTCCAGCACCCTAAATAGATATTTAAGTGATTTTTCTTCTTTATGGATACAAATAACCAACTTAGTTTTATGCAATATGGTAATTTATCCATCCCCATTTCAATTTTCATTGCATTCTTGATAAGACTTTCCCTCCATGAGAAACTCTAAGAAAATAAAGATGGTTATGTATACACCGATGGGATGTAAGCTCGGAGAATTTGAGGCATCGAAACATAATACTTTAAAGCATTTTGTAAGCACTCAATGTTATCACACCCAGAAGAAAGATCGGCAACCTAAATTTAGTTTGCCGTTTTATGTATAATATTGTCAGTTTGAATTGAGGTATTTAACTTCCTGTACTTGCATATTTAGAGGTACTTATGTTATTATTATATAATTCCAATAGAGGAGACAAACGGAATATGTATAAGGCAAGGTAATGATATGTTCTCGATTTTTTTATCGTTAAGACTAGGTAATTCTCATGACTTTCAGAATTCAAAGAGAGGAATATACTTTCAAGGCAAATACATAGCCCAAATACTAGCAACAAATGGCTTCCAGTAAAAGCATAGACGTGTCATGTAGTTGTGTTGCACCACAAGTTATCCGATGTGGTGGAGAAAGCATGGTCAAATGATTATGAAGTTAGGTCCTGGATTCGATCGTACTACGAGGCGCCTTGAGTATGCCTTATTTGCCACAACGTCACGGTGAAACTTAATATTGTAGGTAAAATTGAATTGGGGAAACTGTTTGCATACACATTGAATGGACTGTACCTATAACTCAAAGAGTCACCCATGTCATACATAGAGTTTTACGCAGATTCTCCCTGAGAATGTTTATGGTACGCTCACCCACTTACATGGTAAAGTCATAAGGTAGCATTTCCACTTATGAAACAATCATAAAACACATCGCTGGAACCGACATAGATCCATTCCATTCTATCCGATACGGCGCTATAAAAATTTGCCATTCAACGGAAAGATAAAATTTAATGTATAACTAGGCAAGGGCGGAAATTTGAATGCAGTCAGCCAGAATAAATAACGGTTTCTGATTTAGGTACAAAGCCAACATTTTTTTATATCGATCTCAGTGCATTACTGGTGTTATATTTTATCGACTTCGTAAGGATGAAAGGAATCGTTAACCTAGGTGAAATTTTGATTTAGAACGTAAAGTGCCGGTACAAGTATTGCTATGTATTTTCCCGGCGCTCTAATAACTCTACCAATCCATTTCCCGTATAAATAATTGATTCTACTTTAGGCACAAAGCCAGCAATTTGACGGGAATAGGAAAGTCGATTAAAACGCGCCCAGTGCATTGCGGGTACTTTATTTTATCGATTGAGTAAGGATGAAATGCAAAGCTAACCTCGGCGGGATTTGAATTCAGAACGTAAAGGGCCCTCACTCTATGCCGCTAAGCATACTGTCAGACGCTCAACTGATTTTGCCAATCCACCGCTCTAACTGCCAATATAAATAATGCAAATCATTTCAAGTGACGTTGTAACTCTTTTGCTAATTCGACTTATCAGAAATGATGGTGTAACTATTGAGTCCCAGGCCAAGCCTCATTGGAAATATCCATTTATAAAAGTCATTCTAAATATTAACCTATTTTTTTCTTCTAGATTGATTACTAAAATATC
The DNA here is from genome assembly GCA_964016885.1 of Eledone cirrhosa. Taxonomy (NCBI): domain Eukaryota; kingdom Metazoa; phylum Mollusca; class Cephalopoda; order Octopoda; family Eledonidae; genus Eledone; species Eledone cirrhosa. The sequence goes on from OZ024742.1 coordinate 135,479,164, forward strand.
CAATGTATACTTCCTTGGTTGAGATGGTGGCGAATCATTTGGAGGAGACTTGTTTGATACGTCTAGAAGATTGAGAGAACCCGACTATCATTTACTATATCGGAGAAATAGGGAAACGGTGACTTCAACCAAGTACCTAGCAAACCGAGTCATAGGCTTGCTTGCCTCGACCACCCACACAACCTGCTGGATGATTTGGTTTATTATGGTAATTCCTATTATTATCTCTCAGCCTAGTCAAGTTTGTCCCAAACTTCTATCACTGACATGGCAAATAATTGTTGATATGTTTACTCACATCATACCTTGCTTTCTTTTTTTCTACCTTCATTGTGATAGTAGTGACATGACATGCTCAAGTGATGTCATTACTGGAAGACGTACAAATGACCGTGATCGTAATGGCAATTGTAATAATAAATCTAGTTGTTGTACTGGTAGTAAAGTTTGAGGGGAAATGATGGGTGTAATTCTTACCGCCCCCACATAAATATTTTATGTGAGTGTTTGCCTGAATGTATGTATGTGTATATATCATTGTATATCCCATCTACCTCAATCTATTATTATTTTCATTTCCTAACTTCTTTCATCTCACACTGCAATTTTATACATACGTTCCTCTATCTATAATTATACCTTTCTACTGTTTGTCGAACACTATCTTCCTGCTTCCCCATCGCCTCTCTTACTTTATATATATATATATATATATATATATATATATATATATATATATATATATATATATATATATATATGTGTGTGTGTGTGTGTGTGTGTGTGTGTGTGTGCTTGTGTGTGTATATATATCTATATATATATGCAAATAGTAAACAGAAACAAGAAAGCAGCTAAAACAGTATAATATATATATACATATATATATATATATATATATATATATATATATATATATATATATATATATACATACATTTATGTGTATGTGTGTGTGTGTGAGTGTGTGTGTGTGTATGTATAAAAGAAGACCATTGGGAAGAAGTATATTGAAGTAATTGTTATAACACTTAATACATTGCGAAAGGAGTATGTACGGACATTATTTTGAGAAAAAACACATGTGTATTCAGTCTGCCATTTTGAAGAAATATATATGTATATAAAACCATATATGCCATAAATAGAAGGTAAACAAGTCCAAGCTAAACCCACGCGAAACAGTAACCGCAAAATAAGGTAGCTAAATTGCTGAGTTAAGAATATTCCTATGGATATATGTAAGCTTTCTACTAACCAACGTTCTGTTAAAGATTCTTGAATATTCAATATTGATACTATATGTACATATATATATATATATATATTAAATATAAAGATTTACATATACATAAAGTCACAGATATATATGTGGCACCCGTTCACGATGTGGCTCAATGAAGAATTGACAGTATATTTGGTCAGTTTCTACATGCTGTTGAAATGTTGGGTAAATACTCTATTGTGATCAACCGCGAAGAGGCTGCTTTCGGTTATTTATCAAATATTTCTTCATAGGAGCCTTTATTCTTATAGTCTGGTCTAATTGAATTTTTATAAGGTTAATTATGCTAATTGGGAGAGGCAATAGTTTATATATTTTATCTAATGATTCTAAGGACATAATTTATGATATATTGCTCTGATTATTTAATTTATTAAGTCTTCATTGAGCCACATCGTGAACAGTTGTCACATATATATCTGTGACTTTATGTATATGTAAATCTTTATATTTAATAATCTCCCGTTGGGTTGAGATGCAATTTGGGCGATATTGGGATGCGCTTTCTAGCAACGAGCCTACTCGCCGTAAGCAACTAATCACATTCTTTCTAACTTGACCACTGCCACGTCACGATTCTTAGCCATGTTTTAAATCTATTTCTGGCGGGATCGCTTTGGAAAATTAACTGTCCTATTGAGATTGGCTCCTGATGAGTTCGATTCTCGAGATTTATCCCTAATAGGATATCTCAAAATACGAATGAAACCATGGTAGAGATGTAATTACGGTATGTACGCATTTCTTTTAACTTTAAATTTATACCTAATTGTGTATGGTTGACGGTATAATTGGTCAGTTTCTACATGGTGTTGAAATGTTGGGTAAATACTCTATTGTGGACAACCGCGAAGAGGCTGCTTTCGGTTATTTATCAAATATTTCTTCATAGCAGCCTTTATTCTTATAGTCTGGTCTAATTGATTTTTTATATGGTCAATTATGATAATTGGGAGAGGAAATAGTATATATATTTTATCTAATGATTCTAAGGACATAATTTATGATATATTGCTCTGATTATTTAATTTATTAATTCTTCATTGAGCCACATCGTGAACGGTTGCCACATATATATATGTGACTATATATATATATATATATATATATATATATATATATATATATATACTAGCAGTTTATCCCGGTGTTGCTCGAGTTTATTCCTTTGCTATGAAAATTACATACAGGTAAACGTGGCTTGAAATCGAATAAGCTTATCAATTAAGTGCATAAAGCAGTTAACCCGGTTATTAAAAGTTACGAACCAATTAGCATTTTGGACAATCAATGATTGGATAATAATGTTCCAATAGCGAATTTAGCAGACCAAAGTTGCAAGATGGTGGCCCTGATGCCGCTGGGTGTCAGATCAGTCCGCGATGGGTGACCCTACCAGGAAATAGTTTTCCAGACGACATAGCTGCAACACCTCTAACACCTGCACCAACATCTATAGCACCTCTTTGTAGACAATATTGCGTGTCATCCCTTGAGGAATGTAAGCAAAAAGTGCATTCCTGCTCCCTACGTGGGAACAGGCAACATCAAGTTGACCATGGGAGAAGCATGACTTCCCCAAATGAAAGCCCGCCACCGACAATGTTTGCCCTTGTGACTTGTTAATGGACATGGCAAAACATGGTCTTATCGGGAATTGGAATAGCCGGAAATCGAACGGGATATCTGAAGCCGAGGGGAAAAGGTTCATCCTTGGAATGTAACCATTCTCCCCTCTCCCGCACCCCGTTACAATGGTAGCCTCAATCAAGTGGGGCGTCATTGACTTGACGATCATGCGAGTACAGTTGCACTGCTTTGGTGGGCGCAAGTTCCTTATTAGCATAATGAGACAGCTAGCCCTAAGCTTAAGAATGTGAGGTGGGAGCCCTGGAGGCTCAAGGGAATTTAATAACTCAACCAGATAATTAACGATATTGTCGGGTCTGACGTCCGGTCGATAGATTTTAAGATGTGCTCTTTACCGGGAATTTTCTCAATGAGCTGCTCGTTAAAAAAATTAACCATGGCATATTTCGGAGCAAGGATGGCTCTTTCGCTGAGCCAATCAAAGTTTTTAAATGTAGATGAAACATTAGGAAAAACTGCTTCCCAAAGGTCAGAAGGGCTGCTCACAATGTTGCACAGGGAGTCGATTGCTATGCCGCCCTTGTCATCCGCAGGGACCTTGCCCTCACCAAGTGCTAAAATGTTCTGAGCATATGCTGCAGAAATGTTGTCACCATGCAAATGAGCACGCATATTTGTGCTCAGGAACAAAGTCTTCACCTGGGGCCACGTGGACGGTTTAAGGCAGGCACGCACTTCATCAGCTCTTGTCCCTTTGGGGATGACAGGCAGCGTTTGCCGAAAATCCCCTGATAGCAGAAGGGCTACGCCACCCATAGGAGCCGTAGAATCCCTAATGTCTTTCAGGTACCTGTCCAATGCCTCAAGGGCACACTTGTGTGCCATTGTGCACTAATACCAAACAATGAGGCAACATTTTTTGAGAACCAGAGCTTTGTGTGAGCTCTTGCTAATATTGCATGTTGGTTTCTCAGTTTTTACTAAATCCAAGGGGTGTTTAAAGGTTGAATGCGCTGTCCTGCCTCTCGGCAGCAAAGTAGCAGCAATCCCGGACGATGCAACGGCCAACGCAATGTTTTTCTCCTGACGAATCTTAGCAGGAATCAATTTTGTTACAAAAGTTTTTCAGGTACCACCAGGAGCATCAAGAAAGTAAATACCCCCAGTCTGATTTTGAACCGCGTCAATGATAGTTAAATAGGCCAACCTTTGGTCCGACAGACGTTTGGGCTCATTTTCCTCTAAGTATTGGGAATGAGATTCGATGTTTCCCGCAACAAATCCGGGGCCAACGTGTTAGCTTCATATGTGACGGTTGACAGCAAGTCATACGTCGCCAACTCACTCCCACCCATGTTGAGGAGGGCGTCCTCGATATCTATGAGTGCCCTCTTGTAGATAATGCCGCTGTAAGCAACTTCCACTGTAGGATACTGCAGATGAGCCAGGCGCAGGAAATCCTCAGACATGAAGTCTCTGTATTTGACCCATAAAGATTTGGGATCACCCAATTCACACTTTTGAAGCAACATAGAAAAGAGTTCCCATAGACCTTTAGGTGATTTCAACAAATCACCCTCTGCTAAAGTGGAATCCCATTGCGAATCATCTTACAAAAGACCACGCTTAAAGCAGGCTTCCCGGTACGTATCACATATTTCTCCATCAACAGTTTTGAGGTCCTAAAAACTTTGTGGACCTACAACTTCATGGTGAAGAAGGCAGAGATAAAAGCACTCATGCTGACTTGGGGGCACAGTGTAAACCCTTCCAAGACATCTGTCAAATTTTGCCCCAGGATGTCTTTCAATATCCTGACCTGACTTTCTTCGCACCCAAGTGTTTTTCGACCATATAAAGTCGGATGGAACCTGGGGGTACACAATTGTTTGTGCAAATGTATCGAACTGGCAAAGTTTGAAGGAACCCGTCTGAGTGGTCTCTTTCGGATCGGCGGCCAGCTTGGCGGCGGTTTGGTCCGTAAAGTAAACCCTTTGCCCATTTTTCAAATGTACCGCAAGCTGTACGATGGCGGGATGCCGTTGGCGTAAGGGGAAACCAAATAGGTGCCAAAAAGCTTCATTGCTACTGATGTACCGCCCCGCCAGGTATTCTGTGACCTGATCGGAGCCCTTATTTACATATTTGCATATGTATGTTATAGACTTGACGGAGTTGTAAAACTCAACGATGATGTGGGCGTTGAACATCTTCAAGAGAAGCGTGCAGTAAGGGACCACCCATTTATTGTCGACTTGATCTCCCTTTACTGCTGTGGTGAAGCCACCGTTCTCGGGCCGTCTTCGCCTGTACAGGGGGTAACCATCGCCACCAGTCTGAGTCTCGTCAACAAATTATTTTGGGTATCCCTTATTGCACGACCCCCCTTTCAGACACGTGTGATGCTCATTAGGACCCCACGCACACTGGCCATGTTAGCTTTGACGATGTCATGTAATTCCTGGTCAGTTGCTGGGATAGGGATTTCAGCCGAAATGAAGCTGTCTATGGCATTTGAATTGATTTTATTAGCTAACCAAGTCAAAATGTGAGCATGTGGCAGCCCTCGTTTTTGCCATTCGACGGTGAACATGTCACATTTTACAGCCCCAAATACCTGACCTTTTTTGATTAGAGCCATGAGTTTAGCCAGTTTCAGTCTGAACACTCTTGCAATGATCTCATGTCTGTTCGAATAATCTTGCCCAGGAAAAAGTTCACTGGTTACATTCCGATTCATATGTCTATAGCATTAATCTGTTATATGATGTGTTATTTTGCGGGTTGTTATTTTCAATAAGCCGATTGAAAATGCCCCAGATAAGCCGTATGCCAATACGGAACGCTCAATGCGGAACGCTCCATTGCAGTGTTGTCATATAGGGAGTGAAGAGCGTCAGAGAGAGTAAAGCAGTTAAATTATAGAGAGGGGGAAATATACGGAACGCTCCATTTGACCATATACATTGTTTCTCTCTCTGCAGTGTTGTCATATAGGGAGTGAAGAGAGACTGAGAGAGTAAAGCAGTTAAATTATAGAGAGGGGGAATATACGGAACGCTCCATTTGATCATACACATTGTTTCTCTCTCTGCAGCGTGTCATATAGGGGGTGGAGAGCGATAGAGAGAGTAAAGCAGTTAAATTATAGAGAGGTCGTTATTGTTACCTTTGTTGTTTTATAAATTCATCTGTTGCTTTTGAATATTTGTTATTTGATGTAAAATGTAACGTTGATAGAGCAGTATGTATTTAGTGTTATCGGCTTTTAAAATGTTGATATTTGATGTATGAGTGTCGTTATGACTGTAGAGAGGGGGAATAATCTATTGTAGAGAGACGGAAGAGCGACGGAGAGAGTAAAGCTATGGTTGTTGTGTTGCTTAGGTTCCAAACTTTGTGTCGCGTTCCTTCAAAAGAAGTTTTGTCGTTCTAAATTGTAATGTTGATAGGGTAGTAGACGGAGGCAGTAACCTTTTAAAGAGAGTTGCAGAGGAGATTGAGGGGGGAGTAGAGGAAAATATGAACCTTTTAAAGAGAGTTGCAACATGTATGTAGTTTCATATATTTTTGATGGTAGTAGTGAGAGGAATGAAGCATGTAAGAGAGAGGGTTACAGCATATATTTAGTTTTATCAAGTTTTTTTCATAGAAGCAGGACATTTTTGGCAAAAGTAATTACTCGTTGACCTGCCCTGGTAAATTTGGAACAGATTGGAAAAAAGTCATCAAAATCAGTAGAGAAATGTGGAAATGCATAAAAATCATACACACACATAGACGGACATCTACCGTTTTATATATATATAGTAGCAGAAGTGCCCGGCGTTGCTCGGAGTTTAATTGCTTTAAAGTACTTTTAATGATTCCACTCAATTATGAATATTGAGGCATTGAAAGTAAATACGGGTAAGTTTGAAGATATACAACAATAGCATCTATTCACCATATGCAGACCGGCAACACTGCAGTGGTGCTGAATAGAGGAGTCACAACACCTCTATGCAGACCACATTTTTTGTTCTGCCTTTGGGCACAAGTATGAATAAGTTCTGCTTGCATCCCACTCTTGAGCCTGCGACGTATAATTGGCCGTGTGAGAAGCACGGCTGGGCTAAATGCAGGCCTGCCGTTGATAGCGTTTGGCCTTGGGACTTGTTGATTGACATCGCGAAGCAAAGTTTAACGGGGAATTGAAGTCGGCGCAGACTACAGGGGCATTCCGTACCTGATGGAGTTAATGGTATTCTGGGTATGAAGACGTTTTATCCAGCACCGTAGCCCGTGAGAATTGTGGCTTCAATTACTGCGGCAGGAGGTTTCTTACCCCTAACCGTGTTCCGTTGGAGAAAGTCCTCATTGATTTTTGTAGCTGAGACATTTTTGGGAGCCAATATGGCTCTATCGCATAGCCAACTCGTGTTTTTGTAGTTGGTCGCCATATCGGGAAAGACAGAGGCTGTGAGGTCGTCAACAGGTTCGACAACGGTGCCTACGTGCGAGACTGCCATTTCTCCAGCTGCATCTGAAGGTGCAGTGCCGTCACCATCTGTTAAGAGGTCATTTGAGAAGTCGGCTGCTGAGTGGTCGCCGAGCAGTTGGACTCTCATGTTTGTTGTGAGGGTCAGGATTGTCACTTCCTGCCACAGGGGAGATGACTTAATGCAAGCCCCCACAGTGTCGGCCCTGGTGGCTTTTGGAACAACTGGAAGAGTTTGTCGAAAATCGCCAGACAGCAGTAGAGGTACACCTCCCATCGGCGGGTTGCATTCCCTGATGTCTCGTAGGGTCCTGTCTAACGCCTCAAGGGACCCTTTATGGGCCATTGTATTCGTCCCACACAATTAGGTGTCATCTTTTCAAGACTTCAGCTTTGTCAGAGACCTTGGTGATGTTGCAGGTTATTGTGTCGTCTGAAGTCGTGTTGAATGGCAGTTTAAATGCGGAATGAGCTGTCCTACCTCCGGGCAGCATAGTTGCGGCAATGCCAGAAGAAGCCACAGCCAGCGCGATTCCTTTCTGCTGTCGCACTTTGGCGAGGAGGAGTTTATTGACGAATGTTTTACCAGTCCCTCCTGGGGTGTCCAAAAAGAAGATATCTCCTCTGCGTTGACGAATGGAAGTGCAAACTGGGTGATACGCCTGCCGTTGTTCCTGCAACAATTTCGGCTCGTTTTCGTTGATAAACAGTTCGAGGGCGTGGACGTCGTAGGCAGTTTCCTGAATTATGCCCGTCGGAAGTTTGTCGGAGCCCGTTCGCTGAACCTTTGGCAGTCCATAGAATGGAAGGTCATTTCTGCCGGCAGTTAGGATGTTGTCCTCGATGTCAATGAGAGCTTTGTTGAAGAATTCCTCGCTGAGTCGTACGTCGGAATGAGGGAGTAGCAGTTGTCCTTGGTGTATGTAGTCATCAGAAAGGTCCTTTTTGTATTTGTCCCATAAGGATGCAAGGTCGCTTAACTCGCATGTCTGCAGGAGCACCGCAAAGTGTTGCCGAAGAGTTCGCGCTGACCGTATTGTAGCTGCCTCCGCCAATGTCGCATCCCACTGAGCGCCATCTTCCAGTAAATCCCGTCTAAGGCAGGCTGCGCGGAATGAAGTACAAGGCTCTCCGTTGATTGTTTTCAGATCGTCGAAAGATGTCGGTCCTACCACGTCATGCAGTAGAAGGCGGAGATAAAAACATTCCTGTTGGTTAGGATGAATGGTGTACACTCTCCCAAGGGTAGGACACATTTTAATGTCTGGATGTCCCTCGACGGGTTGTCCTTTCACCCTTCTTATCTAAATTCTGTTGTCTGTGTTCCATGTGTAGTATGATGGCACCTGAGAGTAGAAGATGGTCTTGGCGAAGGGATCGTTTCGGCATAACTTAAAAAATGCCGTATGTGTGGTGTCCTTGGATTCCTCTGCTATCTCAGCAGCGGTGGAGGCGGTGAAGTAGACTCTTTGACCGTTTCAAGGTGCACCGCCAACTGTTTGATTGGGGGGGGGGTAGTTATGGTGTATTGCAAAGTGGAAGAATCGCCAGAACGCTTCATTGCTGCTGATGTATAGGCCGACCTGGTATCGAGTTACTTGGTCTCGGTTGTTCTCCATTGTAAGACCAAAGGACGCAGCATCGGACCCCTTATTGATAGTGGCATTATTCAACGTTAATGTGGGCGTTAAACAATTTAAGCAGAAGTGGGCAGTAGGGTACAATCCACCGGTTGTCGACGTTGTGATGTGGTGTTTTCGCTAATTCCTCCGTCCGCTGGCTCCCTGCGGCGGTATAATGGATAACCATCGTCAACTGTCCGAGTTTCTCGGAGGAATGGCTTAGGATACCTCTTGGTGCACCTTCTTTCTTTAATCCATGGAGAATTCATGTTAAGACCGTTTCCGCATGGCCCATGAACCATGTGAGCAGTGACGATGTTGTGGAGTTGTCTGTTCAATTTTGCGTCGGGTATTTCTGCTGAAATGATGCTGTCAATGCTGCTTGCGTTGATTTTCGTTATCAGCCAAATGAGTAGGTGAGCGTGTGGCAGGCCTCTTTTTTGCCACTCAACGGTGTATACGTAGCACCTAACAGGTCCAAAGGCCTTACCTGATTTTAGGAGCTCAATAAGTTTTGTCAACTTCAAGTGAAAGACTCGTGCCGTAAGATCGTGTCTGTCTGACGCCCTTTATCTAGGGAATAATTCCGCGGTAATTTCATTCCACTTAGGGTTGCATGTTTAGTGATGAAGAGATCCGGTTTGCCGTAGAGACGCACGTACGTCATAGCATCCTGTGTGCGTTCACTCATGTATCGGGGACTCTCAATGAAGGTCGACGGAAGGATACAATGTTTTCCTAGTTTCTCGGGATCGACGTCATTCCTTACTCCATCCTGTAAGTGAATGTAGCTGTCCGAACGAAGGCGTGCTTGATTGTTCCTATGTAGCACAGCCTTTCAGATTCCATCTTTGCGCATGCGTCTACAGCAAACTGGTTGAAGAGTACTCTTGCACGGTGTAGTTGGTTAAAGCAGCATTCGCGGACCATGAATCGCTAGGTGTAGAATTGCATAGAGGAAACAGTTTTGTTGCTATTGCACAAAGGAATTCCAAAGTGGTATCCGTCGTCACCGAATGGGAGAAGTAGGGGATATTGGAATGCGTCGTAGGACCTATGCGTCTCGCTGATCCGTTGCAGACTGTTGTCCCTACACTGAAGTATGATGTCCCGCTTGTTGTACTGTTCTGCACGAAGAAGCACAGCTATTTCATTTCACGTGGGAGTGTTAAAACGTCTAGCGTGGGTGCCTGGTGGTTTCCTGTCAGCGTCGATTATAACACCAAAATTTGGCAACGGAGCAGCCTCCAGTGCGCATTTAAAACTGCGAATGTAGTTGTTGTTTTCGTGAAGCATTCTCTGGAGTTGCAACATAATTTTCATATCTGTGCCAGGCGAAATTGAAGCGCGTCGTTCCGCTTGGTCCAAATAGTCAGTCACAAAGTATAGCTGTAGGAACTGGGGCTGTCCGTCTGTCGTGGGCAGTAGCGAACCGATTCTGTGGTAAATTTGTCCTTGAACTTTAAAGGTAGGCATGAAGCCGTCCTCGCGTATGATGGTAGCTCCGAAAGAGGTCATTTGGAAGGCAGCGTTGTATCTCCTGGAACATCGAAGGAAGTGTTCCGACTCCGCTGCAGCACCGGTCAGTAGCGACTTCAAAGGTTGTGGTGGTTCCTGTAGAGGAGGTAGTTTCACTTTGCCGTCAGAGCAGCACATCACTGAAGTCTCCCCAGGCCAAATTTTTGCCCGACAATATTGGCAAATGACAGGCATGGATCCAATCTGAACTTCTGGCATCATTGCATAGTTTACTGTTGGGTCATAGTGGAAAGTCTTATGAGACCACTGAGTGCAACTGATCCTCTGTGTACCTCGTTTAGCACTCCTGCGGAGTGCGTTGGCGTTTAGCCTTTGTAATTGAATTTGCGCAGTCTCTGATGCGCGAACGGAAGCTATTGAAGCGGCGCCCGTACGTTGACGTCTGGAACGCTGCCCTTCGTCCTCAGCAGCACGTGACGCAGTAGTTGAGGCGGCATCTCTTCGTCGTCGACTGTAATGGTGTTCTTCGTCTTCACCGTCACGTGCCGCAGCGGTGCAGGCCGCATTTTTGCTTCGTCGTGGAGAATGTTGTTCATCAGTTTGCGCTGCACGTGCAACTGCAGTTACAAATGCATTTCCCGAAAGGTGGATGCTCCTCTCTTTTTCTGTCTCGGTTGCCCGGGTAATTGCATTTCGAGTTGCATTTTGTGACAACCGAGTCAATTTTTTTATGGACAACTCTGTAGCTCTTCTTCGTTTGGCAGCAGAAGCAGCTTTAGTTTGGCGACTAAGTCGTCTTTTTTTGGGTGGCATTACCCTAGAATGTGTTTGGTAGCGAAAATTTTCAAATGAACTTTGAATTAGTTTAAAGTATTGTAGCAGGACCGAACACGTAAATATTTATGCAGATAAGGGAGCATGAAAGGGGGAGTAGCCAAAACTTCCAATTGAACGGTGAGTAAGTGGAAAGTGAGTACTAAGTAAGATCTATGAAGAATGCACGTCAAATAATAGGTCAAACCTGTAAGCCAAGCCTGTCTGAGTTATAGCACAAAAGAGCGTAAACAGGGGCGTTATTTTGGAGCACACTAGAAAATAAATCTTCGAAATCGGACGTTCGTTAAAAAAGTTTTCTCATTAATTTTTTGTCTCATATTGAGAAAAACAAAGAAAGAAAAATTACAAGAAGGACAACAATAAAATATAATGTCTTTGTTGAGATTTAAGTAAATGAACGCTTAAGCGTCGTTATTGTTACGTTTGTTGTTTTCTAAATTCATCTGTTGCTTTTGAATATTTGTTATTTGATGTAAAATGTAACGTTGAGAGAGCTGTATGTATTTAGTGTTATCGGCTTTTTAAATTTTGATAGTTGATGTATGATGAACGAAGAGGGTCAATGATCTATTATAGAGAGAGAAGATTTGTCGTTGTTCTAAACTGTAATGGAGACGGAGGCAGTAACCTTTTAAAGAGAGTTGCGGAGGAGATTGAGGGTAGTGAGAGGAATGAAGCGTGTAAGAGAGAGGGTTACAGCATGTATTTAGCTTTATCGATTTTTTTTCATAGAAGCAAAAGTAATTACGCGTTGACCTGCCCTGGTAAATTTGGGGCACAATGGAAAATAAATCATCAAAATCGGGAGAGAAATATGGAAATAGATAAAAATCATACACACACACTCAGACAGATATCTACCGTTTTATATATATATATATATATATATATATATAGAGAGAGAGAGAGAGAGAGAGAGAGAGAGAGAGAGAAATAATAATAAATTTGTAGGCTAAAATCCAAAGAGAGCCCGATAGGGATAAATATATATCAAATATATAAGAACCGTAGAGCAAATATTTATTAAAATAACAGATTAAAGTTTAAGCAAAGACTCGCTACCCGTTAAGGGTGAAAGCAGCGAGTCTTTGCTTAAACTTTAATCTGTTATTTTAATAAATACACACACACACACACACACATATATATATATATATATATATATATATATATATATATATATATATATATATATATATATATATATATATATATATATATATATATATATATATATATATATATATATATATATATATATATATATATATATATATATATATATATATATATATATATATATATATATTTGACCTGTTTAGCTTGATTTGTTTTTTTGGCTTAGGTGGGTAATGCCTTCTTGACCACTTTTTCAGTTTGTATAGCGTTTTAACGTATTGTTTAGCTTTAGTTTTCTTAACTATTGGAGCGCTTGCCAGCATATCTACGATTTTGCGTTTCGTTTCGCTTTTTCTACCAGCCGAAATAGGATTCTCGCTGAATTTATATTTATATATGAAGGCGTGTGGCTGAGTGGTTAGAGAATTGGATTCGCAATCGTCAGGTTGTGAGTTCGATTCCTGGACCAGGCGATGCGTTATGTCCTTGAGCAAGACACTTTATTTCACGTTGCTCCTTCTACTTGGAGTTGCGACCGATAGATAGTATTAGCAATTGGAAAGACCAACGGAAACATTGTTCCCTCGGTCCGATTTGACGAAAGTCGATCGTCTTCCTATATATATATATATTTCGTTTCTGAATTTGTTTAGCAAAATTCTTTAGCTGAAAACGTGTGTTGAAACCGATATTGTTATACTTTGGGAGAGCCATGTTGCCAATAAGAAACACACGCACCAGCTGATTTTACTCCAATTTATTATAAATTAAACATTTTTTTTTTAAAAATAAATTTCCGGTTGGCTGGTTGGGTCCACAACCGGGCGGTTGTTCATATATTGTCAAGCTTCTTTCGTCACACATTATGTGACCTCTTCAGTGACTGGAAATTATTTTCTTTGTTTTGTGCCTCTCCTTTTCTCTGTCCTATGCCATCTTGGTTTTGTGTGTGTTGTGTGCTTAGTTTGCGCATGTGTTACATCCGGGTGTCTGTGTGTGTTTTTATTTGTTTATTTATTTGTTTATTTACATGTTACTGGTTGGTTTTTTGTTCTATGTGTGTATGTTTTCATTTTGTCCTTAATTGTAAGTTGTGATGTTGCTATTCCATTCATGTTTTCTATTTAATTTTGGTTGGAGTTCATTTATTTTTATTGCCTCTGTGATTAACCTTATTCCTAGTTCTTTCTATTCTATTCCAAAATTTGCTCCTCAGGTCTCATTTGTATCATTATTTCCCATTTTTTCCCATTTGGTTCTGGCTCCTCTATATACTCTGTGTTTTTTTTATCTCTGATTGTAAACAGGGAACTGCATACGGTGGATGAAGTGTTGTATGTGTCTCTCTAGTTCTTTGGGGTTGCACATGCGGGATACGTTTTTAATCACTCGTACTAAATCCGCAATCAGTATGTTGATTTTGGTGTGATCCGAAACAGCTGAGTTTCGGTGGATCAGATATTTGGAAGTCATGGGTTTGGCATAATGGGAATGGGGGATTTGTTTTTTGTTATTAATGGTTTCTAACCAGAGCTCTGTGTCTAGTACAGGTAATCGATGGTTGGGGTGTTTGCTTGGGTAGTCTTGGAGTTAGCTATTTGCTGGATGCTTTCCTTGCTGTTTTTCTCTAATTCCTGACTATTTCTAGTGGGGGTGTGTTTACTACGATGTTTATATCATCAACGTAACGAAAGTACATTATCAGGGTTAAGAGGTTGCTGTCTTCTATTTGTTCTTTAAGTTTGTTGTCCCACCATGAATAGGTTAGCTATGTCACCTGCAATGCTATCACCAATGGCTGCTCCTTCCTCTTGGGCATATGTTTTTCCATTAAATTTGAACATAAGTTCCTTAAGGGTTAATTTTATACTCGCCCCCACCGCATGTGCAATCATTTTCTTTAGTTCATCGTGGTTTTCGGGGTCCGTATAGCTCTGGTCCACCCATTCCATCTTTATGTTGTGGATTTTCTTGGCCATTGAGGTAAGAGTAGGCGGTCTGCCTCTTGCTGGTCTTGTGGGGCAGAGGTTGCTAAGGTCATACGTATCTAGATAATTATTACTATAATTAAGTTTAAGTAGGAATCCCAGCTCACTGGTATCAATCCCAAGGGATTGAACATTGCTCTCACTGATCATTTCTACGCATTTCTCCACAGCAAAATCCACGTGAATGGATGGATATAGGGACACAACATCCTATTATACGGTCTGTTAGGTCCCTAGATCAGTTATTTTCGCTGATTCTTCTGAGGAGGTCCTCCGTGCTGTCACTTATATCCGGGGACATTTCAATGATCTAGTTACTAGCAATGTTAGCTCCACAGACTGGCCGTGTGGTTGGTCCTGTGACTGTGTCACTGTTCATCTTATGGTCTTTTCGAAGCCCATACAACGCTGGCACGTTATTGTTCCAGGTCTGGAAGTTGTGGGCAGTCCGTTTATTGGGCTGCATTATGTTTGTCCACATCATCATATGAGCATTGAGGGTTTTCTCCCTATCCTCATGCTCTTGTGGTATTACTTCTCTTGCGTTAGTGAGGTGGGTTTGCATTGCCTGGATGTAGTTTGACAGACTGTCAACCGACATTCTGCCAGATTTGTCTGTTGGAAAGTATACAATCTCTCCATTACACGAGCGCTGCATGAGCTTACGCAAGCCATTTGCAGATTTTTCTCCCAGTTGCTGGGCCTCTATTCTATTTTGCTTCTTGCTATACTGTTTATAATATTTATAATTTTATATCTAGCTATACTAAATTGTGCTTCTGCTTGTTCATCGATCTGCGACGGCATATGCAACCCGAAAGAACTAGAGAGGCACATACAACACTTCATCCACTGTATGCAGTTCTCTGGTTACAATCAGAGAGATAAAATCAGAGTGTATAGAGGAACCAGAACCAAATGGGAAAACATGCGAAATAATGATGCAAGTAGGACCTGCCCTTGTATAGGAGCACATTTTGGAATAGAATAGAAAGAACTAGGAATAAGGTTAATAGAATAAAGTCATGGTATGATAGCAATACATACCAGAGTGTAATGTTCATCAATACAACCCCTAGAAGTGAATTAGCTTACAAATTTAGAAGGGCCCTAGATAAACATAAACTCAATATTAAGATAGTAGAAAGACCAGGTACCTCCATAAAAACACTTATTAGTAATACATACCCTTTTCATAGACCCCGCCCCCTGTATAGATAAGAAATGCATAATCTGTGAACTAAGCCCCCATATTAACTGTAAAACTAGAAACATAGTATATAGCATAAGATGTACTGAACGATAATGTAAAGATAAGAATATAGTGTACATAGGTGAGACAGCTCGTAGTATAGGAGAACGGTTAAATGAACACTGGCGAGAGCTTCAATATAGAAAAGAATCATCAATACTCCACCAACATGCTAAAATAGAACATAAGGGAAAATCAGAGAACATAGAAATAAAATCTACACACAGTAAAGACGCAATGTTTAGACAAATCACAGAGGTAATAAACATAAATGAACTCCAACCAAAATTAAATAGAAAACATGAATGGAATAGCAACATCACAACTTACAATTAAGGACAAAATGAAAACATACACACATAGAACAAAAGACCAACCAGTAACATGTAAATAAACAAATAAATAACAAATAAAAACACACACAGACACCTGGATGTAACACATGCGCAAAGTAAGCACACAACACACACAAAAACAAGATGGCGTAGGTCAGAAAAAAGGAGAGGCACAAAACAAAGAAAAGAATCCACAGTCACTGAAGAGGTCACATAATGTGTGACGAAAGAACTTTGACAATATATGAACAACCGCCCGATTGTGGAACCAACCAACCAACCGGAAATTTATAAAAACATTTTATTTTTAAATGTTTAATTTATAATAAATTGGAGTAACCTCGGCTGGTGCGTGTGTTTCTTATTGGCAACATGACTCCCCCAAAGTATAACAATATATATATATATTATATATATATACACATATATACAATGATATTCAATAAATGGAAACTATATATATAAAACCAGATGTATTCTATTATATATATAGTTCATGGGTACCAACACTTTCGTACGCGCTCATCAAATAAAATACAAAGTTTGTTTTATAAATTTTGACATTAACGGTTCAAGTTTTTCTTGGATAGTTTTTTATCAAAGGAAAACTTGAACCGTTAAGGTATCTTTTTTTGCTTATGTCAACATTTATAAAACAAACTTTGTATTTTATCTGATGAGAGCGTACCAAAGTGTTGGCACCCTTGAAATATATATAATAGAATAAATATGGTTTCATAAATATAGTTTCCATTTATTTAATATCATTGAATATTATACTCCAGAGAACCAGTCGAGTGCTCTGAATAAGTTATAAACATTTATATTTGTTGAATTACCAACAAATTGAATATCCCTTTGCTTATACACACGCACACACACACACACACATACACAGATATATATATATATATATATATATATATATATATATATATATATATATATATATACAGAATACACAAACATTTTCAGGCCTTCATATATCAAAATATAAATAATATACCGTTGTAATATCAGTCCCTAAAATATTCAGCCTGTTAAAGAAACATCTCCCACCACAATATAAATATGAAGTATTCAAAATAATTCTCATCAGAATTCCGTGGTCGACGACATTTTGTACAAAGTATAACTGAACGGAAAATTATACCAAATAGTTTCGTATTCCTAATTCCTTTCTGGTTGAAATATATGGGATCCTTCGTATGGCTTAACTCATAATCAACGCCACTTAATGGATTCGGATCGATTTAAGAAATATCAGCTACATGAAATATTGAAGGTATTAATGTTGATACCAGCTACAAAAAGTAAGTAATTAAAGCTGAGGTTATTTGTCATTCCTCTGAATGTATTTAGTCTCACCTTCTATTAAGTTTTACAGTAATATGCACATAATTGGCTGTTGAATACAGCTATATGTAAACCCAGCCCCTTGAAAATGTCTATAGGCTCCTTCTTAAACTTATCCATAATGTGGCTATTCATATTCGCTTAACGAGTGGAGTGGAGCTCGACGGACCGAGGAAACAATGTTTCCTGTGGTCTTTCCAATTCCTAATAAAATCCACTGGTCGCAAATCCAGACAGGATTTAGTGAAGTCACGTGGCTGAGTCGTTAGAAGTTGGATTCGTTTGCAATTGTAACTTTGTTAGTTCGATTCCCGGAATGGACTATGCATTACGTACTAGAGCAAGACACTTTATTTCAAGAGTGCGTGAGTGTGTGTGTGTGTGTGTGTGTGTGTGTGTGTGTGTGTGTGTGTGTGTGTGTGTGTGTGTGTGTGTGTGTAGCTAAGCTATCCAGCTTCACCCAGGAAACAGCTGATTAGAGAAGACATGTAGAAAGAACACGACTATATTAGAGGCGTTGTATAGTTTACAGTATAAGGCGAGACCGCAGTGTGTGCGTGTGTGAAAAATAAAAGAGTCAAAATATTATATATATATATATTTATATACTAGCTGACGTACCCAGCTTCGCCCGGGTAAACAGATGATAAGAGAAGACAGGTAAAAGAGAAAATGACTGTATTGGATGTTTGTCTGGTTACAGTGTGAGGTGAGTCCGTGGTGTCTGTGTGATACAAACACAGTAAAAAAAAATCTTCCAGATATACCAGATTCTTTGTTGTACCTTTTGTGCATAGTATATGAACAATTATAGGTGCTGCCACCTACAATATTGACCTCTAGGAGATGGTTCATCTTCTTCCTGACTGTAAAACGTGTATCATTGCATAGACGTGGTTGTTCCACGTTTCTCAAAAGGATGATGGAAGTTCCAATCTTTTATATTATATATAGATATAGATATAGATAATTAATATAAAAGATGATGCTCAGCCAGTTCGTCTTCAACCATTGCAGCACGCCGTCGCTGCTTGGCTCCAGTGTTTCGTTGGCGTTTTTCAGTCAGCTCTTCTTCATACATGGCGGCACGTCTTCGTCTCTGAAGTTCGGCGTTCCGATGGCGCTGTTCGGCCCGTTTTTCTTCATTCCTGGCTGCACGCCGTCACCGCTGTAGTTCACTGTTTGATAAAGTCGAATTGCTTTTACTTTCTGTGGAATGCTGCATGCACGCACACACACATAAACATACGCGCACGTACATACACACACACACATGGTAATTATTACAGCGTTCACTTTGCCTCTCTGTTTCTTACTCTCCCCTCTCACTCCCTCATTGGCATTATGCATATTAATTTAAGTTTGGCGTCGTTGAGGTGGGCGGAGTCGTTTGATAACCTATGAACCAATGATAATCGAGAATTATGACCCACGGAATGCTGACATTGTTGAAATTAATATATATATGTGGGGGGTGGGGTGTAAAACAACCTTCGAATCGGAAACGCTGACCGCGAAACACGATCATCACTGAAAACGAACGTGCAGAAATAATCCCTTATGGTTGTTTCGCCAAGTGCTAGAAATAGCAGTCAAGTTGGTTAGCATACCCGAGATGTTTTCCTTCTTCTTTGATGTTATAAAATTAGTATCAATGAACCTTCTTGGTTATATATTTATACCATTGCTGTACTTACTTTTCGATTGTGTTTTCATTTGTGTGTGATGCGTGAAGACACCAACCAACCAACTAACAAACATCTCTCTATTTATATAATGTATCGATATACGCCCCTCTCAAACATACAAACACATATGCACACACACATATATACTTAAAGATAGAGAGAGGGGGAGAGGGAGAGATAGATAGATAGATAGATAGATAGAGAGAGAGAGAGAGAGAGAGAGAGAGAGAGAGAGAGAGAGAGAGAGAGAGAGAGAGAGAGAGAGAGAGAGAACAAAGGAGAGTGAAAGAAAGAGAGAGTTTTAGATAGTTAGACAGACAGAATGACAGATGGATAGAGATCCTTTTCTATATATTAGTATGTATTTTAATATGTACGTATATCCGAATTTATATTTGCTTGACAAGTGCACACGGTTATTGGTTGCAGTGATGCCCTAGGCAAGAGTGACTATTTCTACCGCTAAATTAGGTAGCATTTATTAACAAAGTCTTATAAATGTACAAGCTTAACCGAAGATCTAAGTTTTCAGGCTTGTACAGAGCTGTCAAATTGTGACTTTTCGCTTTGTTAACTAAAGTGATAATAACAGTGCTAACATTTGGGGATATGAGTAAAATTAATCACATATTTTTGTGCAGGAATAAAGTAAGATAAAGAGATAGAAAACGTTTGCGTGTGTGTGAGCATATATGGGAGAAAGAGAAAGACTAGGTGTGAATGAGACTCTAATAGTGTTATATTAGTCATACTAGAGTTAAAAACCCGTCTTTACATGCAAGGTAACAGAACAAAATACACAGGCGTACTCACACATATATAACCCCCACACACAATCACGTGTATATATATTTATATGTCTATGTGTGTTTCTTTATGTATGTATGTATGGTCTTCTGGTTTTACATTTTTATAATTTTTTACCAATAGAGAGAGAGGGAGAGTCGGTTTCTAACATAGTTACAAGACTCTCCCATTGGAAATTCAAGTCATCAACTAGGTAGATATGTATGCATGTCTGTATGCATCCATGCGCGCGCAGGTATCCTTAACTATAATAAAGAAAGCAGTGCGGAACTGCATCCAGAATATATTTTTTATCCCGTTTGTAAAATAAGTTGGATTACTTTGAATAAATAATGAATGAATATTACATAATTCCTGTACTAATTTTCATAACACTTGATTAGATATATTTTAAAGATTCACTTCTTAAACCTTTTCCAATGTCGACACTTCCGGTTAGCAATCGGTTAAATAAACATTCATATATTTCCGTCACTATTTTTTTTCCTAATGCAGTTTATATATAATATCATCTTATTTTAATGTATCATGGGTTACTTTACTGTTTACATAAGAGAGTGTAACGCAGTCTTCGTTCAATTTCTGTGCATATTGTCAATTACGATTGCATTTGATTTATCATATTTCCATACATATATATTTGCGTATAATATAACTACACATATAATACACACTACACATGCTATCAGAAAACCACCCGAAGGGTAGTTTTACTGCTAGTGGATGTTAATGGATGTGAAGTTTTGAGTTATATGTGTACATGTGCATATGCTTTGTATTTGTACATGTGTACATGCGCTTATTAGATGCGGAATTTTTTGAATGTTTTACATATTTTTACTGTTCCATTAATGGATTGTACTTGTAATTTCCTAATTAGTCCTGTTGCTTCTGTTTCTATGAAGCCCAGCTTCTCAATATTTCGACTGAGGCAGTTACTAACATATTATAGTGCCCCAATAATCACAGGTATAATTGTGAAGGTATAGTCACGGTATGTATGTACGTACGTATGTATGAGTATGTATACAAATATATATATATATATATATATATAACAAATATCAAAGTGAAGAAGAAGGGTGCGTGTGTGTGTTTCTTCGCATGTTATTGAGTGTATTCTTCCAAACATCAGAATATACTAACACGCTATTAACGGGAGTCATAGTACTCTCATATATCACATTACAATACTATTGGTGTGACATTATAAACTGATATTGTAAGAAATGTAGATGTCAAACATTAACTGATTTCATGAATTATTATTTCAATATCCATTATAAATGATATGTTAAATCATATGTTCGCAGCTGGAATCAACAAATAGTATGTGTTTATTTCGGTACTAATTGTTTGGTTGACTGTCTAGAGTCTGGACAGATGCAAAATGGATTTCACTTCCGACATCGACGTCACCATCAACAGCAGCAGCTGCAACAGCCTCCTATTCATTAATATTTTCAAAGTTATCGTCCACCTCATCATCATCATCATCAACGCCATCATCATCATCATCATCATCATCATCATAATCATCATCAACATCTTCAAATCTCACAGTACGTGCGGCTCGTCGCTTATAGAAAAGGTCCATAACATGCATTATCTTAGATTTTACCAAAAGATTTCTCCACATCTGCGTCGAAACACTTCATTTTCATCTGCAAGAATATTTACCATTATATTTGGAAATATGCTACAGTGTTTTCCATTCCCCAAAACAGTTACCGCCCTTATACACACTCTTTAGCCTCTCAATTTCGACCAAAAATCGCAATAAAATACGCTTTCTAATACTGATTATTTTACGCTTTCATAATGACCACTTTCATAATGACCGCTTTCATAATGACCACTGTATGTCCAGATTTACAGACAACATTTTCCCTTATATCAATTATTAATTGTGCCTCGCATTGACAATTTGTTGTGAGTAATCGCACAGTTGGTACCAGCAGAATTCGATTGCGTCTAGCGTAAGAAACTTCATCTAAGCTGCACCACTTCCTGTCATATCATATCATTATAACATCTGCTTTCAGTGAACTCTCACAAGAACTATCACATTTGGTGTACTGCGATCGGCACTCATCTTCTCGAAGTTTATCCACCTTCACCTTAAAACATGTTGTCCTCAAATCTAGCAATGTCCACCCTATGCAATTGACAGCACTCATCGCTGGTCCTCCCCGTTCGTACTAGAATCTATTTATATTTAGTTTTGTTTATGAAAATAGACTATGCAGTTATACCAGACAGATCTTAGCATCCCCTGAAAGAGAGAAAGCTAGAGAACGAGACTGAGAGAGAGAGGGAGAATCGAACAATTGAATACATTCGAGTTTCTTTATAGCTATCATAAGGACCCACACACGCATGCTGCAATCTGAGTTTTAGCCATCTGGATGAGATTATTTCATATCGCACAAGATATTGTAGCTGGAAACGTTTGTAATTTGATGAAACAGCATTTAATCTTAAGATAACTCGAATTATAATTTCAGATTATTTATTTCGCTAAAGAATATTGATGTAGACCTAAAATATTTGAGTATGTTTTAAGAAATTTTCTGAGATATACTTCAGTTGACATCAATTTAAATATAATTGTTGACTCCGTGTGTGCTTTATTTACTATGTATGAATTTATCACCAAACCTTTAGTTAGTGGTTACACATGAATGCCAGAAAGGATGAAAAAAACATCAACACTTTTGACCGTATTTCAAAAAAATTCTCAACTGCAAACTCCAACCCATCTGCCATAATATATATATATATATATATATATATATATATGGATATAGATAGATAGATATATATGGTGGGGTATATCTGAGTGTGTGTATGTATACTACATTTTGATTAAAAAGAAAATGTTGTAGTTTTCATGTATTTTATCTTCTTTTCATAAAAACGAGAAGTCAGGATTTTGTAAACTGAAATCTTTTCTTGGCATACGTTAGATAAACGTGAGTGACATTTCCTGGCCTAGGAATATACAGAAAGGGGATGGTTGATTTGATACCTCTATATTAGAAAGATAGACTTGTAAAAGTACGTTAACGAAACAATTAAAACTATTAAAAAAATAAGAAGCTAAACCTAAACAACAAAATCCCTCAAAACAAAAAGCTCAATCCTCGCAACCTCTAAACATACACACTGTCAAAAACATTTCAAAAACTAGATTAAAATGAAATAAGAGCCACAAAATTATAAGAAACGTAAGAATGAGATAGTCATGATATTATGTCAGATACGGATATTGGATACTACTTTATACACCTGAGCAGATAATATATACGCATGAGCCAAAGCAAAAGCTTCTATACGGTCAATTTATCTGCTGGAATTATCAACCATATTTCTATAGAATCAAACGTAACAAGAAAGCATTGGATATTGCAATCCTAAAAAACAAATACACACACACATACACATACATATATAATTCTTAATTACTCTCTTCTTCTTCTTCTTCTTCTTCTTCTTCTTCTTCTTCTTCTTCTTAATATTATTATTATTATTATACACTGCGGTAATTGCTGGCCTTGTACCAAAAATAGAAACATTATTATTATTATTATTATTATTAAGCGCGGTGGATTTGCAGTATCAGTAGAGGGTCGGACGCCATGCTTTGACGCATTGAGTTACGCCCCTTGCCATCCTGAGTTCAAATCCCGCCGAGGTTAACTTTGCCTTTCATCCTTACGGGGTAGATAAAATAAAGTACCAGTAATACACTGGAGTAATAGTGCCAAAAGCATTGTGCCAAAAGTAGAAACAATTATTATTATTATTATTATTCGCGCACTTATTTCTGGGTGGTTCATGGTGACAGAGCTCTCAAACGCGCCTTCAAACGGGTCCTGTCGTAAGCAACCATCTGTACTAGATCGGGCTGGATACCCAAACATGACCAGCCGAAATCATGGATGTTATCCAACCGTCATGCTCGGGGGTCTAAGCCTAGGGCACTCGTCAGTTGGTTTTGTCCATAGCATCTGTCCAGTGATTCTTTCCTGAGACATTCTAACAACGTATACGTAATATCGAAGCTGTAATCTCTCAATTCGGAAAAGTGGCGTTTCTACCTGGAGCGGCTCTTGGGTTACTCATTCTAACGAGTAACGCTACTCCAAAGGCTCTTTGAGGTGAACACCATTTCGGCCGGTACTATTCGCGATCATGTTGTTTAGATCATTACCCAAGATTTATGATTATTGCTATGGGTTGGCGAGAATACCGACTTGAAGACTGTGAGTTTGGCTTTGACATCTACCTCACTTATTCTGATCATGTAACGCTGAAACTGGTGCATTACTGCACCAGCCCCTGCAACTCGCACACTTAATTCAGGCTGTAAATGAACACGGCCACGAGATACTTCAACATTTCTACCTGCTTCAGAAGAACTCCACAAGTGCACTGCACTGGCTTCCTAAAAAAGACCTTTGTCTCAGTATTCGCAGCACTGACTTATATTGCTTGTTTGGCTATATTCATAAACCCCTTCGAAATAGTTCCCTTCTGTCTCCACTGTTCGAAGCCCGTGTAGAATGTTTCTTGTCGAATCAGTTTCATGTGCCGCGATCTAAACAATGTTCTCTTGGCCTCCAATGTGTGCTCCATTCAGTGGCAACTTTATTTATGAGAGAAAAGGAGGCATATCTCGAGACTAGGGTGGATTACCGAATGAGAGAAATGTCTTTCTTTGACAAGAAAACTTGTATCAGGATCGCGAAATGAGATTCCGCATTGAAATGATGCACCTATCAATTTTGTGAGGACAACCATTCCGGTTTTTTCCGCTGCATTGCAACGTAGCCGATTTGAGATTGACTCTATATACAAAGATACGATTATATGGCGAAGATACACACTTTTCAGTTCTTTGCAGGAATCCCAACAGTTGGTGAACGTTATCAACTATCGAGAAGATTCAAGGTTAGAAATAGGTATCATCATTCCTCACTAATTGTTCAATGATTGTTTAATAATTGTAGTGGTCATGACTCAATGAAGTCTGTAATAAACAAGGTTCAGCTTTATTTATATCATATAACGGTTCAAAAGTGACGGAGGAAATAATTCAAGTCAAGCATCTACGTACAATATATTTCAATTTGGAATATAGCAAACTCGCACGCACACACACACACATATGTATATATATATATATATATATAAATATATATATATATATTTGTGTGTGCGTATGAATATATGAATATATGTATGTAAATACGTATATATATATATATATATGCATGTATGCATGTGTGTATGTATGGACGAATGAATGGAAGTATATAAATATATTTCGTTGTATAGTTTTTGAAACTGATGAATACCTAATGTACATGGAGTAAAATATTATATATAGAGAGAGAGAAGGGGGGGGGGGAGAAAGACAGACAGAAAGAATAGGAAAGAAAGAAAAGAAAAAAAGAAAGAAAGAAGGACAGAAATAAAGGAATAAATAAAGAAAGAAAGACAGAGATGAAGTAAGTGAAAGTGACAGAGAAAATAGATTTAAAGACTGAACAGAGCAAAATAAAAACGGTTAGGAAAAAACCCCGGCATGTAAAGGAAGACAGAGATTAAACTAAAGAATTTCTTTTCAAAGCGAGCTTTCTTGCTTCTAGCAAGTTTCGGTGTTATTGATTGGACATCATTAAAACGTTCAATATAGTTTAAAGGGCTTCATTTGCAGCATTCACATAGTTTCTGAATGGCAATTCGACAGTCAAAGAGTTAAAAGCGCTAAAAAAGATGCAAATGCAGAAATATAGATAGGGTGAGTTAAAAAGGGGAATGTGAAAACGAAGAGAGAATACAAGAGAAAAACATTGATACATAGAGAAACAAACAGAATGGAAAGTATGGTATGTTTATTAGGATACAAACTCAAACACATATATCTATATCTATCAATTTCTGTCTCTGTCTCTCTATCTCTCTCTCTATATATATATATATATATACACACACACACACATATATATATATATACATGTATGTATGTATGTATGTATTATATATATATATATATATATATATATATACATATATATATATATATATATACACCTATATATATACCAATATTTATGTATATATATATATATAAACATACATACATATATACATATATATCTTTATATATATATATGTGTGTATATATATGTATATATCTTTATGTATATATATATATATATATATATATATATATATATATATATATATATATATATACATATATATTCACTATTTGCTTGTATACTTGTATTTTATTCATTTGTGATGTCGATGTTTATAACGAATTTTGGAGAAGGCACAAAAGGAAGCAAGAAAGACAAGAAATCTTCCCTTTGTTGGATATGAGAAAATGCATTGATATTTATAAAGGCTATATATATATATATATATATACATACATATAGATGTATATATATATACATGTATATACATATATATATACATGTATATATATATATATATATGCAAACATGTATATATATATATAGAGAGAGAGAGCGTGATAAGTAGATAGATACGTATGTGTATGTATATATATGTAGATTTATGTATATATATAAATATATATATATACATATATATACATATATATATACAATATATATACATAATATATATCATTTGTATGTGAATAACTAAAGCTATCTA
Source organism: Eledone cirrhosa (assembly GCA_964016885.1). Classification (NCBI taxonomy): domain Eukaryota; kingdom Metazoa; phylum Mollusca; class Cephalopoda; order Octopoda; family Eledonidae; genus Eledone; species Eledone cirrhosa. The sequence goes on from OZ024742.1 coordinate 135,505,701, forward strand.
TGTGTAGGTGGAAGTTTCTTTGCTATTTCGCATATGTCCGCATCCATATAAGTGTGCGTATATTGGGGTATGTATGGTCGTATTAAAAAATGTACCTATATATAAAGTATTGTTACTCACAAGCTCATCCATCCACCCATACATACATGTATACATAGAACATACGTTATATAGTTTTTTCTTGTGGTGTATATATGTTTTTCATATATGTCGGTGTTTATATGTATTTGCGTCAGCGTCCAAGGTCGTGTGTATGTTTTTCTTTTTTTCGGTTTAATCTTCATATTTATGTGTCTATCTATTTATATGACTATCTATCTAGTTATGTGTCTATCTATCTATTAATGTGTCTATATATATGTTAATGTGTCGTTCTATCTATTTATGTGTCTATCTATCTGTTAATCTTTATATATATCAGCATTCCATAAATATTCTTATATACATATCTATCGTTCTATAAATCTGTACTTCTTATATACATTTTTCGATTTCACCATTGTTGTAGTTGTGCTCATATTGAGGCTGAATAATTAATGGTGTTCACATCTTTAACATTATGTCTCGGTCTCGAACTCTGTGTGGCAACTTAGGGAAGTATCATTTACCATAATTTAGTGTCGATCCTTGTCTTGAGAGTGAAATTGTGTAGACTTAATCTCTTCGGAAGCCTATCGGGTGGACTTTACTTGTAATTCAAAGGCTCGACCTTCCACAAATTCTGTCAACCTGAATCTCCCCGAAGATTACAATATGGATACACGTGTTTGTGGGATGTTCAGTCAATTAGACTTTAATTTCATGCGTTAGATGATATATTTCAACGAACATCTGGTAACTATCGAAACTGGCCAAGATTTAGGGAAGAGATTGGTGCTTGTCGTCGAGGGTCTGCTAGGTGAGGTGAAAACTTGCATAATCCAGACCAGATCCATACACGACAACCTCAACCTCGTGCCTTACAGCATACAGAAGGTATAGAGTAAACCTGGCTTCATTGGGGGTTTCGGAACAGTTTCAGATCAAGTGATCGGTCCGTCAAGGGTGCTCTCTCTCTCTCTCTCTCTCGATCTCTCGATCTCGATCTCTCCCTCTCTCGGTCGCTCTCTCTCTCTCTCCTCTCTTCTGTACGAATTGACCCGCGAGCCTTTACTGTGGAATCTGAAGTAGTCGCAAGGCATCCACCTCGACCCGGGACGTGAAAAGAAACCTCAGAAATCAAGATGTTCTGCACCTAATTAGAGGAATATGAAAGGTTGGCGGGAGCAAAATTAAACGCGGAAAAATCGATGTGTTTGGATCTCAACTTCTGGAGAGGCAAATCTACGTCGTTCTATAGATCCTGGATGGATGGTCCGGTGAAACTGCGCGTCATCTGGTTCGGACTAGATCTCCAGGTGGATGAGAACTAGGAGGACGTAACGAGCAGGGTGGCCACTCTCACCCAGAAATGGTCCGAGAGGAAGCTATCCCAGAAAGATCAGATGGAGATGGCGAACACGTACATCGCAACCGTCTTATCATCGTCCTTACCCACGTTTGCACCTCACCAAATTGGAACGTCTGCATTTAAACTTCTTATTGAAGTGACAGGTTCCATTGGTGATGCGGTCCATCTGCTGCCAGCAGCCACTGCGTGGTGGGTTGGGCATGCAGTGGCTGATGATGCGCGAACATTCGCTGAGGCTACAGCATCTTTAGATATTCTTAAACGGTGAACAGGTGTGGTTTCCGTTCGTAAACAGGTCTTTCCTCAACTCAAGACTTTGAGTGAACTGTAGCCCTGAATAAAGAAGTCAACAAGTCTGGGCGCCTGGCATTGGAATGTTTCCAGAAGCCCACTGCTCTTTGAATAGTGAGCAATGCGCTCAGTTGGAATTTCAAACTCGATTCCTATGGGGGATTAGTGGTCGGCAAGTGTGACGACACTCGCGGAGACGCTCTGGGCGTCGAGGAACTGACAAGTCCGTTCCGGAGAACATTCGAGACGGGAAATATGGATAACTGCTAGAAATCCCTCGCTTAACAGTGCTACTGTGGGGCATGGTCAAATCGAGATAAACTCTACAGGCACGGAAATGCTGTCAGACAGACCTGTCCAAGATGCACGCAGAGCGATGAAACCGTTCTGCATGCACTCATCCAGTGTCCGTGCATCACTGATGAGTGGAGTTATCTCGAACATCTATTATCATGTGTGGGATGGATCCAGCTATCATCCAAGTCCAGCCATCTCCTTTTGGCAGATAGACTTACTCGAGAGACGGGCTCCTACGCTTCGAGGTTCGTAGATGTTGTCGGAGGGATATGATCGACATTCAAATGCTGTTTGGACTGATGTTAGGCCTCTGCCTCCCTGCTTACGTTTGAAGTAAAGGCGGTCTATGTCACTGTTGATGTGGAAGTTCCCGGTGTTGTTTAGTATTTTCGAGTTCTAACATCAATTACTCTGATTTCGTCTATCGTCGATGACCATATCTTTCTTATTAGGGTGTAGTATTCCCTGGTTACGTGTTCCTTATTACAGATACCATTATAGGATATGTTCTCATCTATCCAATGGTATCTGTAGCAGTCCTCATCAGATATCGGTGAAACAGTTAGGCCTTTGAGGACAATGTTGCTAGATCGGGTTGTTGTTTTTCCCCACTTTACAGTCTTGTATGAGCATTTATCTTGGCCAAACTCCATTCCTATATTCTTTGAGAACGTTGTAACCAGGTCAAGATTTTTCTTCGTCCTATCCATCTTGGCGTAGAATTTCAGATCATCCACAAAGAAATTATGGGTTAGGTTCGTATTTCTGTCCTCCTGAGAGCCAATGATGTATCTTTCATATTTCTTGAGCAGAAAGGACAAGGTGTTTAATGACAGGGTGAATAATATCACAGAGAGACTGTCTCTCTGAAATATACCCCTGCGATATTTTATTTTATCAGTGAAAATAGAGTCCTCCTCCTCTGTCTTTAACTTTAGGATAGTAGCCCAAGAAGAAGACAGCTTCTCTATGGCTCTGATGATAATGTCTGGGACTTTAGCAGGCTGGAGGGCATCTATCATCCAAGAGTGGGGAACAGAATCGAAAGCTTTCCTGTAGTCCAGCCAGACTGTAGCCATATTCCTCCTAAGTTCCGACATCGCAGTTTTGTTGATTAGGAGTTGTTCAACACATCCCCAAACCCCTTTCTTTCCAGCTGCTTGTTCATCTGTGATGATGTTATTATTTTCACAGTGATCTTGGAGGAATAGGTTAAGGCAGCCTGTATACATCTTATGCATCAAGTTCTGGCATGCAATGGGTCGGTAGATTTTTGCCAAGTGGATGTCTTTGTTCTTGGGGACCAGTAATGTTTGTACTAATGTCAACCATTCTGGTATAAGTGTATCTCCCTTAAAACTTGTTGGTAGAAGTCAGTAAGATACCTCCGATAGAATATCAGTTTTTTGTACCACTAGCCGACAATCATGCCTCTTCCTGGTGTTTTATCATCTTGGAGTTTTCCTATCACAGTCTCAAGGGTACCCTCACTTATTTCGTATGTTTTTGTTGTAGTGTAGGAGCAATAGTTCTTTCGTGTTTCTTTTAGCCACACTGCAACTTGGTTGAAATTCTTCTTTTCACCCCATATTTTTCTCCAAAAGGAATCTATGTTTTTCTGGGATAGGGCCTCAGTGGCACTTATTATTTTGCCCTTCATATCTTTATAGACTGATGTTTGGTTTCGCCTGAATCTTTTATTAAGAACTTTTCTTTCATCTGCCTTCTTCAAGTATCGGCGTTTTTCGCTAACAGCTTTCAATTCTTATTTGAGGGTGATCAGCTTATATTAAAGAGTTCGGGTTTTACTGTTACAAAACATCGTCTCTATTTTATTTTTCACTCTTTGTTGGTGAGAGGTGAGGCTTTTTTGTGTTTGTTTGCATGTAAGGAGCATTGTCACATATTCTATGATTTTTCGTAGGTCAGCAATCTTTTTTTCTATTCTAGTTTTTTGTTCTACTTCTGTTTTCTTCTTCTGCTCTCTTCTTGTTGTTGTTGTTCTACTTCCCCTTCTGTTTTCTTCTTCTTCTTCTTCTTCTTCTTCTTCTTCTTCTTCTTCTTCTTCTTCTTCTAATTAGTATTATTATTTTCACCGACGATTTCTGTTACGTCTTCCTCCTCCCTCTCCCTCTATATACATAACATTCATCTTTTACGTCTCCCTCCCCTCCCTCTATATTCATAGCCTTCATCTCTTACGTCACCCTCCCCCCTCCATCTATATACATAGCATTCGTCTCTTACGTCTCCCTCCCCCTCCCTCTATATTCATAGCCTTCATCTCTTACGTTGCCCCCTCCCTCTATATACATAGCATTCATCTCTTACGTCTCCCTCCCCCTCCCTCTATATCCATAGTCTTCATCTCTTACATCGCCCCCCCCCTCCCTCTATATACATAGCATTCATCTCTTACGTCTCCCTCCCCCTACCTCTATACACATAGCATTCATCTCATAAGTCTCTCCCCACCACCTCCCTCTATATACATAGCATTCATCTCTTACGTCTTCCCTCCTCCCCCCTCTATATACATAGCATTCATCTATTAACAGCTGTTTCATTATAAAAGTTTTATATGTCTGACTTAAAATGTTGGTTTGAATATTTTATTCACGTTTAGGCATACCTTCACGAATATGCCTACTTACTCGTACACAGACAACACACACACACACACACACACACACACACACACACACACACACACACACACACACACACACACACACACACAGGTTCTCAGAAACACACACGCAAACACTCACATGTTTTGAAACAGACCTATATGTAAACACTCATTCACACACAATGATACACATAAAGACCTATAAAAATGTGTTGACATACATAAACTGATAGCCATAGAGACACACACACCTGCTAAACACATTCATACACAAAATAGAGACACAAACAAGTATATATACTCACACTCTCATTATAAATACTTTACATACAGACGCAGCCCCTTTACTTTATATTATACCAACATAAGAACAAAGAGGCATAAATACCCATTATTCATACATTATTTTCAAGTTCATTCTGTTTAATCTGACGTATATCTAGAACTATGATATATATCTATATTCTTGTGTGGAGGTATCTGTGTGTAATTGTTCCTGTATCGTAGGTGTGTATGTATGTATGTACGTTCCTTCTCTTTTTAAATAATTTGAATTATGTTAAAGTAGATGGATTCCAACAACGAAATAAAGCTTTTGCTTTGGAATTTTGATAGCAAAAGCAGTAATTGTCACATGTTGAACATTTGATTTTTTACTGTACCGCTTAGCGACTGCACTTGTAATGTATAGCTCATACGTTTGCATGCCTGCACGTACAGACACATATCATTCTATCTATCTATCTATTTCTCTCTCTCTCTCTCTCTCTCTCTCTCTCTCTCTCTCTATATATATATATATATATATATATATATATATATATAGTGACGAAACATAAGTCAATTGTATGAACTCATAATCCTTTATTTACCGCTACATATATTTCGATGATAGCCATTGTATGGCTATGACCTATATATATATATATATATATATATATATGACGTAGATATACAATACAACAGGAGGAACATAATTGTACAACTGACGATGTTGCAGATGTGCAACGAAAGAACTTTGTTAGACTATATATATATGTGTTTATATCTATATTATATCTGTATTTTTTACCGTTGGTCAGTCAATGGTACCGAATGAATTAATTGTGGAGATATAAAAGATACAGAAGCGAAAACCAACCAAGCAGTGAGTGAGTGTGTTCTGTTATTATTTCTGCCAATATTATTACAACAATATAACCCTCCCGAACTATAACAATATATATATATATATATATATATATATATATATATATATATATCAACATGAATGCACCTTTTATTCTTATCTAAAGACATTTTTTTCCAATTCCAACCCGCCCGTCCCCTCAATCTATCTTAATTCTCATTCTTTCTTCTAATGAAGGACTAACGTCCGAAGCGTTAAGACCCTCTTCCTGTTATATCAAGCGTTAACCTAATATATCCCTTTCATATACTGTACCGATTGTGTCGTTATTTCTGTTTACATTTACATATATATAAGGGAAAAAGCTGAAATTGAAAATGCAAATGGAGTTTTAAGAATATTTATTTGGTTCCTTTGCCGGTTTCGCAGTTGTGCTTTTCAAAAGTAGAAATGAAATGGAGGGTTTGTGGTTTTTCTCACATCATTTATATATATATATATAGGGAGAGAATGAGAGAGTGAGGGAGTCAGAGACAGAGAGAGATTTAGTATAAATAGAGTAATAAACCTGCTTCACCGGATGATTAAAAACTCAATGCAATGGCGTTCTTTCTGAGCTGTTATATACTGAGGTCAAGTTATAAAACTAGAAAAAATGAGAAAGGACCGGAAAAAGTTGGACCATATAAACAATTTCAGGCCCATAACTCTGCTAAACACAGAGTTTAAAACTTTGGCCAAGATGTTAGTGACGCGGTTGGAGCTTGTCGTCGGTGGTCTGGTAGGGGAGTCGCAGACATACGCCCACAACAACCCCAACTTCATGCGATACATCACATTCAGTGTGGCTAAGGATCCTGGCATGCGTGGAGCCCTGATCAACTTAAATCGGTGGACATCTGCTCTGGAGTTAGAGTAAACAGTCACCTTTCGGAACCTTTAAAATTCATGCCAAGCTTCTCCTCTCTCGTTCCTTTTGTATGTATTGACCTTTGAGCCATTACTAGGAACATTGGAGACGTTGAGGTGCATCCCGCGCGAACTTGAATGTGGGAGATCCGTATCAGCATATGCCGATGATCTTACACTAGTGGTGTCGAACACCAAACATATTGAGATGATCGCCACCTCTCTCGAGGAGTATGAAACGGCAATAAGAGCTACAATTAACCAGGAAATATCAGCGAACCTGCAGCTAGGCACTGGCCGGACGAACCGATTAAATTGCTCGTGATCTCGTTTGGACCAGACCTCCAGATGGACAAATAGAGGGACGAGGTATCGAGCAAGGTGACATCTTTCATCCAGGAATTGGCAGAAAGGAAGCTATCCTTGAAAGCTTGCGTATAGGCGGCGAATGTATTCATCGCGTCCGTGATCTCCTAGCGCCTGACCAACGACCCTTGTCCTAGACCATGTGTGACTGCACTGGAATGTCTATTCTTTTGTTTTTTTGTGGAGGGGTCGGGTTCCATTATTCAGGTGGTCTATTTGTTGCCAGCACCCACTACTCTGGGCATGCGCATGAAGGCTGGTTGATTTAGAGAGGAGAATGGCTCCTATTGTGGTGCTCGTCGAGCGTCGGATACACACTGGGCACCAGATATATTTTGTGTAGCTCTTATGAGGAGAATATACTTAATCATTTATTAACCAACATATAACTTATGAAAGCGTTCATATAGAAGAGAGCCATGTGAGTACATCTTAAAAGAAAAACAAAGTGTGGGGCTCAACTTAACAAATATTTCCAACATAAGGGCTTTTCGACACCTTCATATAACTGGGTAAAGATACCAATCGTCATGTATTTCTTCCAACTAGATCTATCTGCGTTACAGTGAAGATTACGATATTCGCTGATAGAAATGAATATATATATATCATGTTTATGTAAATAAATGCATACTTTTCCATAACACAGTTTCGGTAGAAAAAAAAAAATTGCATTATCAGTGAATAAATGTCAACATTTATTATACTTCAAACACACACATCGCAACACAATTCATGCCTGAATATGGATGACCTCATGCGTAAATATGCTGAAATATAAAGAAAGAACTCTATGGTAATGCAACATGCATTGTTCACCGTTCATTGTTAGATATGCAATAGGGTGCCACATGTTGAAAGATTTGAGGATTCAGCTTGATGTTCTTGAGACATAAAAGGAAGCATCATGGAAAAGGTTGTTGTCATTTTCGAAGCAGTTTTATGTTAATTAACTTAGTTGTATCAAACAAATAATCACACCTTAAGTACAAATTATCATACTGGTGAAATTTGAACCGAAAATCAAAATTTATTCTAAACAGATGAAGGGAGAAATCTTCTAAAATCTCAATCAATGAAAATTCTAATGAAGATATCATTGCAGACGTGAGTCTCATCTTTAGCAGTATCTTGGTAGAGCCATATATTTTTTTCAGTTTTATTTGGCCAGCTCCGTGAACCTATGACTGTTTGTACATAGTTTCCAACTTTAAAATTACATGGTAACAGTCGGTCGCGGGTTGAAATCACTTGACCAAGGAGAATCGCAGTAGATTTGAAGACGGAACCAGTGGTATGTGAAGCTATCCACATAGCAATTTATAAGTCTTTCTCATCATAATAAATTTCGTTTTAACTGTAGCATCATTATGTTTTAAATATATATATATGTGTATTTGCGTGTGTGCGTCTGTGTGTGTGTGAATATGTTTGTGTGTGTTTGTGTGTATCTGTGCGTGTGAATGCACGCGCGTATGGGGGTGAGTATTCCATAGTCAGGCCCAATCGTGACTGATCGTATCTTGAGCTGATCAATTGCGCAACGCGCGCATCTCGAATGAATCAGACATAGATATGATGCTAGATTGCTGCTTCATTCTCTCTTACTTATATATATATATATATATATATATAAAGAAAGAGAGTAGGAGATTTTGGAAGGAAAAATGTGTGAGAGAGAGAGAGAGAGAGAGAGAGAGAGAGAGAGAGAGAGAGAGAGAGAGAGAGAGAGAGAGAGAGAGAGAGAGAGAGATGGACTGAGAGAAAGAAAGAGACAGAGAGAATAAGAAAATATAATGATTGGTGCACAAATATATGTAAGGTTTTCGCTGATCTAGATTTTCTAATTCCACCAATATCGATAAAATAAATACTACTTATATCTGCAATTTGACAATATTCTTCGTCTGAAAAGTTCTCCGGGCCTGACAAAATAGTCACCAGTTGTCAATAGTTGTATATCGATATATTTCTGTTTACTTGTTGATTTACATCTCTAATCTATTGTGTAAGTTTAGAATGTTTTTACTGTAGGTTTTTGTTCACTTTTTCGTATTAGTTTGCTGCAGTATGTATGGATTGAGCTAATAGAAAGAACATGGCTGGAATATTGGCAGAACTACGGCAAATAACGTTAGAATCTTGCTAAATTCGCTTTAGCAAACAAGTATTTTGTGTAGTTACACATACACACACATACACACACAAACACGAACATACATACACACACACGCACATACGCGCACGCACACGCACACACACACACACAGACAGACACACACACACACACACACACACACATATATATATATATATATATATATATATATATATAATTATACATATAAATATTATACATATCCGTAAGTAGTGTTGATGGCCGAGAGAAAAGAGTACTCAATACCGAAGTAGAGTTTAAATATTCATTTCATTAAAGCTAAATAGTGAGTCTTATTACTCTTGAGACTTACGTGCCTCTCATAATATCATCACACAAACATTTGTTCTAGTTCAATGGACCTGTGTTAAACAGATGAAGCTACAGGTTAACGATTGGTTCGTTATTTAAGCCTAGTAAAATGAATATATGTGTGTATGTGTAGTATTTTCATTTTGGCTATATATATATATATATATATATATATATATATATATAAAATTTCTTCTACAGGATTAGAACTGTTTCATTCGTGAGAGATCATCAGGAACCTGATGATTTCTCACGAATGAAACAGTTGTAGTCCTGTAGAAGATATTTTATACTCTGCTATGTATTGAGTACCTTACTTACTGTGGTTACCTCCGACTCAACCCGGAATAACTTATATATATATTTATTTATTAATATATATATATATATATATATATATATATATATATATATGTGTTAAAATGAAATGAGAAAATCTCTAATTCTGGGAGTTTGTCTATTTAACTTCGCTTATATATAGATGTCCCTACCATGGTTTCGTATGGGGAAGAATGTTTCGGTATTAGAGACTAATTAACCTTTAATTTATATATATATATAAATATATATATAAAGTAAGTGAGAAAGAAATTCTCGCTATCTCTTTCTCACTTACTCTTGCGGAGGTCAGATGTGTTTTTTCTCGTCCACACAGGCTCGGACTTAAGTTCAATAGTTGATGTCAACTTTAATTTTCTCTCTCTTCGAGTTGCTCACACACATGTGCTTCGGGTTTCCTTCTTCGGTTTGTTGTTTTCCGCTTTTTTTCGCTGTTTTTTCTTTCTTCTTCCTCGCTTTTCCCTCCTGTTATATATATATTTGCTCTTTCTCCTTATTTCCCCCAATAACAGCTTTTAGTTATTGACGCACTGGGGTTAGATATCTTGCCTTTGATGCGTAGAAATATACATGATCCCCAACAGACAACTGATGAAGGAACATTTTTCTCCCGTTCGTGCTTTCCTCTTTTTTAAAAATACACCTTATCCAGCAACTCCACAGCCCCTGTTTCTTCATATATATATATATATATATATATATATATATATATATATATATATATATATAAGACAGATATATATATATATATATATATATATATATATATATATATATATATATATATATATATATATATATATATATATATAAGACAGCTATATATATATATATATATATATATATATAGTTAGTGCAACTGAAGTAAAGATGTGGCGCTAAGAAGTCGTAGGTTATCGGATGTCATAATGGACGTACAATGGTTTGAACCGGAGGGACGTTACTGCTAGTCCATCCGGGTACACAGTGTCTGACAAGTTAGACATACACACTCGTTGGAATACTTTACATGACGAACACAAAACAAAACCTTGATAACACTCCATGTCTAGTACAAATACGGATAGAATTAAATGTACATTTAAGTCGTCATGTGACGGAGAAGGTCCCTTAGACCTTTGGATATGTAGGTTTTAAGTTGTATGTGCACATATATCAATATATTTGTAAATGCTGTTAATACATATACAATCTCTTGAAGGATTTACATATTTTACATTTACATTAATTGATTTAATTTGTAATCTCTTAATTTATTTGCCACGTATTTTCTAATTCTGTGAAACCCAGCTTCTCAAGTTTCGGGCTAAGGTAATTATTAACATTTATGTGCATTTGCATGTATATATGTACGCTTGCATGTGTATATATGTCTGCATATACGCCATTTCACAAGTGGTTCTGTTTGCTTTGACATTTGTATATATGTATATATGTGTGTATGTTTATGTATATATATACGTGTGTGTGTATGTGTGTGCTTGTGTGTGTATATTTGTGTATGTATGTGTGCATGTGCATGTCTCTGTGTATGTATGTGAGCATGTGTGTATGTGTGTGTATAATAACACATACGTGTGTGTGTGTACTAACACATACGTGTGTGTAACTTAACAGAT
>OZ024742.1:135522202-135532202 GCA_964016885.1 Eledone cirrhosa
ACCAGTATACTGGGCGAGCACTTTTTTATCGAACCTGAAAATTGGAAAGGCAAAGTTGTCATCAACGTGCTTTGAACTCAGAACGTAGAAACACGGAGGAAACACTCAACTTTCTAAGGTCTCTGTTAAATTGTCCCCCTTTTAACACTATATATAGTGTTAAATGAAATGAGGTAATACAAGATGGAACACATTTTATTTAAGTACTGTTCGATCAGGGTGGACAGTGGACATTTTCTACATGGCTTCATTGCTACACGTCTTTGGAATGCCCATTTAAAATCAGCACGTGTATTAGCAAACCTTCAATAGAGTGTATTCATACATTTCACGGTACATTTTAGTTAGTTACACAATGTTTTTGTGGTCACTTATCAATGCAGGTATAAATGTTGTTAAACATTAAGAACGAGAGTTATTTATCAAATAAAGCATACAGAAGATATTACATATCAATTAATTATGACAATTCACAGGTGGTCTGCCACTGCAAACGTATAAAGAGCTATAAGGCGATACTAATATCTTTTGGCGAAGTTATTCAACATATTTTCACCGAAATGCACCAGAATAGTGCAACAATCAGATATGAGCCTCCATGTTAGATAAAAAAAGAAAAGAAAAAGGAAACATATATAGCATATATGTTTGTGTGTGCATGTGTGTGTATGTTTGTGTGTGTATGTGCGTGTGTGTCTTTGTGTGTGTGTGTTTGTGTGTGCACGCGTGCGTGTCAGTGTGTGTGAGTGTGAATGTGATCATGCTACAAAAATATTCCAATTATGCTCCATTTCTATATATGGTGCGATTATGTGAGTGCATGAGTGAAAGTATAATGGCAGTTACCTCTGTATGTATGTGTGAAAAGACGTTTTCGCCATAACCGATAAGCTGTGCCGCTGGCTTCCTTTTAACAAAATCTGATACCTACGCCAATTTTATTACAGTTACTCTTTTTATTCCTTTTATTATTCTTTTTTATTTATTTATGTAATCGTTTATTTATGTTTATTTGTTTTGTTTTTCGGATGTTATTGTTTTTTGTTGTTGTTTTTTTTTCTAAGTTACATAACAGGTCTAATACCATTATCATGAATGTATAGATTGACACACCTCTCTGCATCCAATTCTACAGCTTCTGAAATTGTTTTAAAGTAATGAATCGTCCATTACATAATTGTTCTTACAAAATCGATAATATACAGTCCGAAAATATTTTTATTTAATAATTCAATTTCAAAAGAAAATATTGGAAGGACTGAAAATGGTATAAGTTTAAAATTCATTCGATATCAACTCACTTTCCGAAATATTGAATATTATTCAACAAAGGGTTGTGGAAACACTGCCTATTTTCAAGATTAACAATATCAGAAACTATGAAATTATTTTGGAACAAATCTAACCTTACAATCAGGATAATGATGGTGGTGAACGTCAGAGATGAATTTCCCTTCTAGAGAAAATTAATGGTTCCATATGAATTCTATCTTAAACATCATTTAGAAACAGTATCACTCTCTCGCCACAAATGAAAATACGCACTTACATTTAAACAGCGACATACCATATGATTTATCCATGTGAAATAAATAAATAGGAAATATTTATATGTAATGTAAATTACTGATGTGTTAGCCGTGTTGAAAAACAACACACAATATTAAAGGGAACAAAATAAAGGAAATGAAATAAAACAGAAAAAAGATTAATCACCAAAATATCTTTTGTGTCTATATACCCTACATTCATTGATTTTGCCGTCACAAATTGAAAAATTTGTTCGTAATAATTCGCAAATTACTAACATGTTAATGTCCAATTAATATTCCACAGTTTTAGTTCGAATACAGATATGAGATCAGATTAATACGTTATTGTATTGCTTGGAAATAGAATATGCGGCGTGAAATTTGTGTAGTTTCTGCTTACAATAAATTGTATAGTACTTTCAAAATTGTATCCATTTACTTGTTCAATGGATCATATATATATATGTGATGCACGAGTGTGTGAGAGAGATAATAGAGAGAGTATATGTGTGAGAGAGATATATAGAGAGAGTGTGTGTGTGTATATGTGTGTGTGTGGTATGTCGGTGTGTGTGTGTCTGTGTGTTTGTTTTGGCGTAATATTTAGCATGTATACATTTATATTATATTTATATTATATATATATATAATTTTTGTCACTTCGTTCCGCAACATTAACATCAGTTTGCTTCCGTAAACGCCGAGTGCCTGGGAATGTATAGGCCAGTGTGCCGTGTATTTCATATGATGTAATATATTTACCTCTAAGTTTACATGCCAGGTTCCTTTTAAATGCTACTGGTAATATGTAACCCAGTACAACTTGTAATATGACCGTGCCATCACCGCCTAAACCGACAACACCACTAATTTTTCATGGTGGTGAGGATAATTTTCGACACCTTGCCTGATGAAAAACAAAAGCTGACTAAGGGTAGAGGAATTCATAGGAGTCAACGGTCATCAAATAATGTGTGCATATGTATATAATAATATGGGTTTGTAAATATGGATACGTTAATTTAAGAGTGTGCATAGCTGTAGTAAATTGTTTGGTTGGCACTGCATGGTCTTTGGTGGCGACTCCGTGTGACCCAATGTCTGTCCAACATGTCACTCAGCGAACTGATGACGTGCAATATATGCTCATTCAAGCTGAACACCTAGTGTATCTCAGTTCGAAGATTGACCTGCGCGGTAAAAAAGCCACATCCAACATGAGGTGCCGCTGATATGGCTATACTAGAATAGTCTCGCAGAAAAGAGAGAATCTACAGGAGTAAGCCTACATAAAAATCCTGTTTGTTTCTTTGTAAGAAGTATTTCTTGCAGCGACCATCAGTTAATTTAAATGACCTCGGCGTCATAAACACCAGTGGCTTCGCAGATTTTCGACCGTTAATTCGATATTAAGTTGGCACAACTACTCCAGTTAGCTGAGAAATATGTGCGTAAGCAGTTGTGGCAAACCTCATATATTCTAGCCATTAGAAAAAGCAAAAAGAGTGATTCACTTTCGATAGGAATGTTCACATATTGAGGGTTCTTTAGTAATGACAATCCCAAACACAGGCAACGGTATGTATATATATATATATATTTATTAAAATAACAGATTAAAGTTTAAGCAATATCGAATATGGCCATTGCACGATACAACATTATTAATAATTATCAATTAATGCTATCGTGCAATGCCTGTGCGTGAAGATTTTTTTTAAAGTGAGGAAAGACTGTGCACTGGGCCAATCACACTCTGAGTGACAGTAGCTATAACCCGAAATGAAAAAAAGATGAACATCTTCGGTAACTACTGATTCGCAGGTTTTATGTAGCATGGAGCTACCAATTATTTCTGTGTCCCCGCGCATATATATATACATACACACATATATACATGTGTATATATATATATATATTTACACATTTTTGTATGGCCGTTGCCTCTTATGAGTTCTTCTGCCCTTTGTCAGGTTTTGTTTTTTGTCCTGCAGGGTGTCCAAAATCCCCCTCCTCACAAAGGTAACTTGGTGGGGTTGGCGGTTTAGTCACCGACGACCCGACCCTGTGACAGGTTGAACTTGGTTCCATGTTACCAGTAGCACGCAAGAGTGTCCCGACATAATATATATATAGAGTAATATATATACATACATACATGATGGCTACAAACTCTGCTAAGAGTACTGCAATCGTTTGTCAGATTATAGAGTTTGGTGCACTTTTAGACTATGGCCAGCCACACAAACCTGTAACATATCTCGAACAAGCAATGCCTGTGTTTGAAGTTTTTTTAAGTCAGGAAAGGCCTTGCACTCGACCAATCCCACTCTCTGAACATCGAAAACACTACCCGAAAAGGAGAACTACATACATACATACGTACATACATACATGATGGCTGCCCCCTCGTTATCGAGTATGGCCATTGCACGATATACCATTATTAATAATTATTAATTAATTCTATCATGCAATGCCTCTGCGTGAAGATATTTTTTAAAGTGAGGAAAGACTGTGCACTGAGCCAATCCCAATCTTGAGCGAGAGTAGCTATAACCCGAAAAGAAGAAAAGATCAACATCATCGGTAATTACTGAGCCGCAGGTTTTATATCGGAGTTATCCCAGTTTCCTGAGTTGCCTTCTCCTAGAAGAATGCCCTGACAAATGTTAGGGGTCCTTCACTCCCAGTGGCTTAACCGCGCGATCGGGTGTCCAGCCCGACTAATTCGATGTGCCCGTGCATCCATTATATACACATACATATACATATTTACACACTTTTGGATGGCCGTTGACTCCTATGAGTTCTTCTGCCCTTTGTCAGGTTTTGTTTTTGTCCTGCAGGGTGTCCAAAAGCACCCTCCTCACCAAGTAAACTTGATGGGGTTGCCGGTTTAGTCACCAACGACCCGACCATGCGACAGGTTGTACTGGGTTACATGTTACTAGTGGCATTCAAGAGTGACCCAACATATACATACATACATATATACATACACATATAGTTACATAAAGAGATATAGTTCTAAAGAAGCAGATGTAGAATTAGGAGTGTTGAATTTGTATTAAATTGCATTTTTTTAAATACTTCTTCCGTAACTTTTTTGTTGTAAACATCAGCAAAGACTAGGGACTCTGCTAAACTGGCAATGATGTAAGTAGCAGTGTTTATAACAGTTGGTGACTGTTGTCGTTGGAAATACCAGTTATGTTGGAGTTTTGTCTAACAAACAGACAGACACACACATATATATATATATATATATTATATATATATATATATATATACACACACATACATACACCCACATTCACACACATGCTTTTCTTTCTTTTTTGTTTATTCGAATTTGTTTTACATTTCTTATTTTAATGGGTTATAGAAGTTCGTAAAAATGTCATTAGGGCAACTTCCTGTTACACTACATTCCACTGTCTCTTGATTTAAAAAGAATAGATTTCTATACTACTGTGTGTGTGTGTGTCTGGTGTGTGGTGTGTGTGTGTGTGGTGTCTTGTTGCTCTTATTTTATGATTCACTATAATCTATCCTTATATTTTCACACCTGCTCTCAGTAATTAATGGCAATTAAAATAAACATTTATTTCATGTTTTCAAGTATCTCTTCTTATTATTGATTCTATTTTTGTCTTTGATTTCGCTTAATATGCGATGACTATCACGTATCTACCAGGGAGATAGGGAAGGTATCGTTGGTTTTGACAGTTTTCGATAGCTTGTTTTTGTATTTATTGTTTTGTCCCCACATTCACTTAACAAGTTACATTAGAAAACTTGATAGTTATAGCAAGTACATCGAGAAAATAAATATAGAAATCTAGGAGGAGATAAAAAGAAGTATAAAAGAATATAAAATATAAGAAATAATTTTGCATCGGTGGATTGGCAGTATCAGTAGAGGGTCGGACGCCATGCTTTCCAGCATAGTTACGTCCCTTTACGATCTGAGTTCAAATCCCGCCGAGATTGACTTTGCCTTTCATCCTTACGGGGTCGATAAAATAAAGTACCAGTAATGCACTGGGTAATTGCTGGCCTTGTGCCTAAAGTAGAAACAATTATTAAATATCAATTAAATTTACTATAAAAATTAAACAGAAAAGATTGTGTGTTTATAAATATTAGAAAGACAAAAATGTACGAAGTATGTGGGCGGTACAAGTAAGATCTATCCTTTGGATTTCATAGACACTATAATAACTATCTATGTTTTCTAGAAACATTTGAACACCTTTCTTTATACTGCCTTGTGCTCTAATCTCTAGTAAAATAGTTTTGGTTTTAAGGTACCACATTCTGTTTATCTCAATTTCGAAATCTTTATATTTTGAAATTTTGTCATACTCTTTTGCCGATGCATTTCTGTCAGACGGTACACTCATGACATTGAGTAAGCAGATTTTGTTTTTAAAAAATCATTAATAATAAGAGCGGTTTATATTAATAGTACGATCTGTGTGGGTGATAAAGTTTTAAGGGATAGATATTTTTCAGTTTCAGTTTCTGGTTGTGGTTTGTGTTCATAATAGTTACATGTATGTTCTGCATTATACTATTTGCATATGATCCAGTGGATGTATTGCTCCGAATCTGAGAATATTTGCCGGATAAATCCTAGTAAAGAGGTTATGATTCTAGGTAACAAAAATAAAGCCTTTTGTTTCAGTTTTTAATGCCGAACTTCGTAGAAACTGGTGGGTTTGAACTTAAAATATGCGTGGTCGGTAATAAATACCTGGTGCTTTAGCATTTCTAGCAACATGATGATATTTCACATAAGCAGAATGCCAACAATTTGGCTAGATTGTATATTCCACTCTATGATCATGCTCTAATTTTGTCAATCCTAGAAATACTGAAGTCATAGTTGCTACAAAGGGATTTTTTTTATCAATAAATTTTTTCTTACTCTTTTTCGCTTCCCTTTTTCCAGTACAAATAATGGTTTATAATATGTCTATCTATTTCTGATAATTTTTATGTGATTGGAAGGAAAAATCGGCAAACGTCGATCACTAAAGAGATCACTAACGAGACATAAATTATTCCAGTTACTAAATGGCGGTAACTGGCGGAAAAGCCATTTTCTCCTATTCTCTGCAGATTTGACCATTCACTAATACAAGAACGCATGTTATGAAACTGTCACCAAAATAGTGAAAATAATTTCCAGTTACTAGTCAACATAGAATAGCAGGAATTCATAATTGTGCTCTAACATTTGTTACTTTTACGTCAAGGAAGGGCAGTGCCCTTCCAGTCTCGTCGAGTATTTAGAAGGAATATATCTTCAAACCGGCGACCTTTCCAGAATAATAGCAACAGATTGGACTTTTTCATGATTCAAGCTAGTCGTGTACAACTACGCAATGTATTAAATATACCACCCAAAATTACAATTACCACCCATGTTCTCTGACAAGTATTATAAGTACCAGTCAAGCACTCTATATTGGTGGGTGATGATCTAATCGGTTATATCCTCCTCTCAAATATCTGGCTTGCGTCTACGACTGAAATCGTAATTAATATCAGAAAGTATCTTGCTAAGCACAGCAAAATTGGAAACAAAAGCAAAGGAATGAAAAATAAAAACGAAGTAAAAACTTTATTCTGCTTAGTAATCATTGTTAAAATAAAATATAAAATATAAAATATAACCATTTGAACTTCAGAGTTTTGGAAGTTCCTGTGATTTCAGTACAGGAAACCAAGAACAGTAATCGCTAAATTAAGCAATAACAACAACAACAACAATAATATTAAATAATAATGGTAATACTAATTATAATGTCTGGGAGGAAGAATGAGGAGGTGATGATGATGGTTGAGGTGGTGGTGGTGGTGTTCTAAAATATATATATATATATATATATATATATATATATAAAGGAAACTGAAGGCCTTGATTTTGAGGTTGATGATATTGTTCTCGGTTAACCCTAGATTAGAATGACCAAGTAACAATATAATCAAAGTCATTCCCGCCATGATGGTTCTGCATTCTATCAAATATTGCCTGTCGGACGGCATGTTCTCCAATGTATTATCCCTACTTTACAACATTTTGAAATTAGATGAAATAGCTATTTAGCTGTATTTACTAGCAATTGAAGTAACATCGCGAAGGATACATGAATCAACTAGATAGGTGTACACAATGTTAAAGTTAAACAAAATAAATTTAGATTCTTTATATAACTACGACTTCTATTCTATACGCTGTCGTTATGAATGGAAAGGTGTCTCTATTGAGACCTGTAATAGCACCTTTATAGTGCGTAGATTGGTGCATATAGTGATACAATGGTGACTGTGGTGGTATCCATAAGGATGTTTATAGTTTGCTTTCTATGTTTGTTTCTTGTGGTGCCTGTAGTAGCACATATAGTGGTGTTGTTTGTGGCGACGGCAATAATGTATTGTCATTAACTCTAACCGATGTGATGCCTGTAAAGGGGCATATATTATACGTAGTGGTGTATGTAGTAGTACTTGTGGTAGTGCTTGTGATAATATATCTATATTGGAACCCATATTAGTGCTGGTAGATGAAGTTGTGTATATAAATGCGCTGCTGTAGTTTTTTGCCGTAGTGCCTGTAGTGTTGTCTAATGTTGTATATGCGGTGGTATTTTGTAATAGTGTTTGCAATGATTTCTTTCGTAGTATATGTGGTATTACATGAATACTGTATTCCAAATTATAATTCCTGTTACGGTGTCTTTGTTGTTGCTGTGCTCATATCTCTGCAATGTTGGTTGCCATATAAATTATATTGACAATTCAATTTATAACTACGTGTTTGCTTTGACTATTTGACTCAGAGTATTCAAAATTATTTCTGAAAATATACCAACGCACAGGACTTTGTGAAATTCTACCAAAGGTTTGTCGTTCATACTAATTACACACATAATGGAAAACCTGACAATCTGAAAACCGTCTTTCAACTGAGATTTTTCAAAGAGTTATTAGAGAAAACTTTATTTAAATACGTTTACAAGAGATAAAGGAAACGCAATGTAGATAGATAACTTTAATACACTCAGTTGATTAAACCTTCAATAAGATAATGAAAATTGGAAGATTTTACGTAATAATTACTTGGATTAGATCAGGTTTTTCCAATCATTATATTGCATATGTGAAAATCTATTTAGTATGCAGATTGGATATTGATAATCAGTGTCACTATATTTCCTCATTTTCTATAAATGTTTACCACTCTTAATTTAATCAGATCGAAATATATCGATGACTCCACTCCAGTTGCATTGTTTGTAATGTCCAGAAACTTTCTGACAACAAATTCTGTTTGAGTTATCTCACTTGGTTTTCATGAATTGCTTTCACAAGTTTTTGTCTCTGAATTCTTTTCACAACCCGAGTTGATGGAAGTCCTCTACTTAATCTATTGCATATAAATAAAACTACTTCGTAATGAGATGCACTTTCTGTGTCATTCGTGTGAGTATATGTGTCTGTTATCAGTGAGGTGTGTCTGAGTATTTGCATATTTATTGCATAATTATTGACGGCATTGTGTGTATATTTATGAAAAATTGACTTTGTGAGGGTGGAAGTAAATGTGTGTGTTTGGGCATGCTTAAATGTGTGTACGCGTGTGTATGCACCTATTGAGTATAACAATGTATATAGATAACAGACCGATTCACTGAGCACCTCCGGGATATTCGTCTCGGTGGTAGTTCCCCCATCGCCCGCCGCTTTGGTGGCCCTGGACATTCCGCACGCCATCTCACAGTCTGTGGCCTACTCCAATGCCACGGAACACCCGCCAATCGCCTTAGAGTCGAACAAAGAACTATCTTCATCTTACAGACCCACACTCCCCCCGGCCTGAACTCCCCACTCTTATTCCTTTAGTCTTCGACCGCCCCCCTCCCCCCACACTTATCCCCCACTAACACCACTAACACACCGCTCCTTTTCACCGCCCACCCCACAACTAACAATACTAACACCTCCACTCCACCCCTCATCCGACCACCCTTCCCCAACTAACATACTAACATCCCTCCCTTCTTCCCCCCCCCCTCCTTATCATACGCACACGTACCCACACACCCTCGTACACCACCAACTCTACACACCCTACCACCACTAACCCCCACTCACACCCTCGCTCCACACTCACTCATCCCACTAACACCTCTACTAATACACACACACACCCTCCTCACTCCAACTTTCACACCTACCCATCCTCGCCCCTTTACCATTCCACCGACTGCTGCTATGCCCTCTGACCACCTCCCAGCACAAACAGACACACAGCACTCCCACTGCTTGACCACTTCCTGTTGCGCGCGCACCCCACATCTCTCCTCTTCCGACCATCTCTTCATGGAATACTCGTATGCGGAACTTGACCACCACGGAATCCAGTAAACATCATAGGATTTTACCCACTTTTT
>OZ024742.1:135537202-135562202 GCA_964016885.1 Eledone cirrhosa
AAGTAGTATCACGACTAGCAGGTGTAAAATCTCTCTCTCTCTCTCTCTCTGTATATATATATAGAGAAAGAGCGAGAGAGAGAGAGAGAAGGGAGATAGAGGAAAACATACATATATAAGTACATACATACATAGAAAGGGTAGATCTGTATGTATATCGATAGCTTTGTAAGTAGACTGTCAGTTAGATGGATAGAAACATAAACTCCTCTAACGACAGTAGATTGGAGTGTGTGGTATATTTGGTTATTATCACTAACCGTTCGTGTAGCTGCCTACAGACTTCCCATGAACGTATGATATTATTTCAGGGATATTTGACTGCTTTTTCTAGCAGCCCAATAGGTCGCATAGAGGATTTCTAAGACAAAAGGTTATTTTAATATTTGTCTGGTATTTCTATCGGGTCAAGTGAAAGCATAGACTCCTTCTAAGATAGTAGCGTATGACTTGATAGTGCTTTCATTGCTATTGAGATGAGCACCGGCAACCTCGAATCATATCTTTCAGTCTTAGGAAAGTAAAATAGGATGTGAGGGCTATTTGGTTGCTAATTTTAGCATAGACGCCTTCTAGGACAGTAGCTTATGTTTTGCGCCACAATTTTTAACATTTCTCTGATAATAGGATGAGACTTGGGGGATATTTGGTTGCTATTTCTAGCATGATGTACCACCATGTAGAACTAACATCCACCTCTCCACTGGTTATCTGACAAAAAAGTAATTCGTCATTAGAGGGTGGTTTAGTTTCTCCCCCTTTATTATATTTGTTCTGTCATACGGAAAATAAATTAGATAATTACCAACATTTATATTTGAAAATAAACCATTGTCATTTCCATTTTGTCTTCTTTATAAAACAACATTTAAGTGTATGCAGTATCTGCGTGTTTGTGATGAAGTTTATTTCTATTTGTATATGACTATATGTACGTATGTGTCTGTTTGTGTACGTGCATATTTTAATTGTGTGTATGTATACGTTTCCATGTAGGAATGTTTTATGTTTGAGAGTGTATGTTCATTTGCGTCGATGTGCATGTGTGTTTGTATACATGGAATTAATAAGTATGTGCAAGGGTGTATGTTATATTTTCTCTTTGTTATATTAAATATTTTCTAGTACATTGCTTGAAGATTCTGTAAACAAATTTGTCCTGAGTAATTACTAACGAAATGCTAGCTAAATACGGAACAATACACTTTTATTGTGATTATGGTGACTCATTTACTGAAGGACATTTACCTATGTGGGTGGCAGTATTTATCGGCCGTCCGATTTAACACCAGCACTTCGGTATCGGGTGCCTTTATTGTAGTCCCCTCTCTTGCAAGCATTTGGACCAGCTCTCCGAATTAACGATAAATTAATTCGCCCTCCTTTTTTTCCAGGCTTGGAGAGTTAAGAAATGGTGGAATGCTACTGTCCGCACAACCGTCTAAGCGAAAAAAAGATATTCACGTTTTTGCTAAATTATCATTATTATTTGACTTTGCCTTTCATCCTTACGGGGTCGATAAAATAAAGTACCAGTAATGCACTGGGTAATTGCTGGCCTTGTGCCTAAAGTAGAAACAATTATTGTTGTCGTTTGCTTTAAACAGTCATATTTCAGAAAGCTTCTAAAAGTATGAAGAAATGGAATTTGGGGAAGTTCGTTTTTCTTTTTAAACCATTTTTTTTTTTAGGTTTTTTTTTTTGGGGGGGGGGGGGTAGGTGAGTGGGATTGGGTGGTTATTTAAATTTTACCCCATTTCTTAGAGGGAAAAATCTGTCGCAACTTATTTTGTCATGTTCTGTATATATTTCTACATATCTACCATAGTTAATTTTATTCTCAGTTTAACATGGCACATCAGAGGAAGATTTAAGTTTTGCTTTGGTGATAGCAACGGTAAAAGAATATCTAAGGATGATTCAAACACGCAAACAAATAATTAAAAATAACAGACAAAATAATGATAAAACAAACAGACCTACTTGTAAACATATATTAAATATTAGAAGTATAATAACGCAAACTTTAGCTGTCAGTAAGCAGATTAACAAGCCACTAACAACAAAAACTCATCTTTTTCTAATGGTTGGCTTATAGGGAACTCTTCAGCATGAGTCATTTCCAGGAAAAGAGTGATATATATATATGGCAATATGTGTTCCATTGAGTTTCATTGAATAGAAGTTGGACGGAAAGTAGGATATATATGTGTAGCGGAGAACAGTTAAACTTTGACGTGCCCTCGAAAAGGAATTTAAAGGGAACACTAGTTGACCCGTGACAGAAAGTGACCTCTACCGTCTGTGATACAACATATTGAAGTGTTCATCTGGTCTGCTTATGAGGTACATGGATAAAGGAAATACGATTTTAGTGCTAGAGCTATAAGTACAGACGTTTTGCCACATTCGTGGCTTAATTCCAGTTAGTAGAGAATGTGGAGCTGACCCGCAACAATATGCGTAGGTTTGAATATGCATGAACTACCATGTCTTAGTGACCCTTAAAAACTACAAAGATATCGCGGAGTTATATAACAATGAAAAAGTGGAGATGAGGTCAATCTGTATAATGAGACTGATTGAAGAAAATGTAGGATCATTCTGCCAAGAAGAACGGGAAAAGTGCAAGAAAGTGTGTACTCAAGAAAGTACTCAACAAAAGAAATAACGATGGCAAGATTCTCTGGTGAAGTCCATGATGTTACTGACTCCAGCACTGAGGAATGCAGTTGTATGAATAACCAGAATGGATGCAGAAATTAACGAATCTGCCTTATTCTCAATGTCATCGAGTGTTTCAGATAGGATTTCTTCGTATGCCACACAGCTAGGCAAGTGGCAATGGACAGAATTTTGCTCTTGGTCGTCTTGTAGTGATGAAGCCTTAGAGACTGGGGTAAGGTAAAAATCTACCTGGTGAATAAAGTAATGTATGACGGACGAAAACAAGAGAATTGACCCGAAGTGAAACAAATCTGTTAAACGGAATCCACCAATGGACAGTTCCGGTCCGTTTGCCTTGCTCCAGATGCAGTCATCTGAATTAGTTGCAAAAATGTAATGTAACAGCCGAATAACGTAAATTGGGACATGCAGAACACTGGGATGAATGAGGATTAGCTAGGAGACGAATAGAACTAAACGAAATATTATAGACTATTGGTGCAAATCCACATTAAAAGTCAATTAACTGCTACGAGAAAGCTATCCGAAAGATAGATCGGCGTAATCTGAAGATGTCCTATGTAAATTCATATTTGCAGAAGGTGATCGGAGTGGTATGTATTTGGTGTTGCAGTGTGTCCTGAACAAGGAGGCAGTCACAAAAAAAACAGGTCATCAAAGAGCGAATAAATATAGAAATATGTATCATAGGAAACTTGTTAAAGGTAGCTCACATCTGATGAGATAATGTGATTATGACGAACCAACGACAATATTATAACAGCCGAGCCAATGAAAATGCTATATATGTTTTTTGTGTATAATTATCATATACTTTTTTTTTTTTTTTTTTCAAAATATATTCAAAAGCCAAAACACAAACCTTATTTAGTAATAAAAAATAAAAAAGGGGAAACAAAGGAAAGCAAGAATAGGGAAATATAGAAACAACTAGAGAGAAAGAGAGAAGAAAAGGAACGGGAAAGGGAGGGGATGGCAAGAGCTATCGTGTCGCAGAAAAGAGGGGTTGGTGGGGAGGGGCATCGGGCCTAGGTCAAGCGGGCAAGAGTACTGCGCCGCGCTGACAAGACGGCAAAAGTATTCCCCCGGACGAAGGCCCGTGACACCCGCTGCATAAACCACCAAACCTCGCGAGGCTCCCTCCTCAGACGGACCGCCGACGTTCCGATCTTGCGGAGGAGCTCAGCAGCATGGGGTCCAAGTAAGCTGATGTCTTGACTGTAGTTAGTTACCGATTTAGTTACGAATTTCCGCTGGTTTAATTTTTCTTAGAAATGTTTCTAAGAAATATTTCTTAGAAATGTGCTAAGAAAATATCTTAGTCTCAATTTTCTGCTGAGTTTATATATATCCACAAATCCTTTTTAATACTACCATCCAAATTTCATTCCTCGAAGTTCTGTACGTCTTTGTGTATGTTTGTCTTTCTGTTCTAGTGTAGACGTCTGTATATCGGTCTGTTTCTAAGTAATGCTTTATATCAATGTGTTTGTACTGACGCACATCTAAACCGATACATATACCCACACAATCGACAACAGTCTCACTAAATGTTCCTTTTATCTCTTTCACTGTTCTTATCACCACATCACGCCAAGTTTTAAAATATTTCTGGCAACTTCAAAGCAACAATCCTACCAGCCATGGAACATTGTCTCCCATATCCTGAAAGATTTATTTACTTTAAATAGAACAAAACATTCATCAGTAGACCAATCTTAAATTAATTTCAAAATTGTTACTGGAGTAACCTTTGGTTACACTCAAATACTTTTCAATAATTCAAGAGACCATTAATATGTCTATTTAGACATTGACTGATCAAACAGCTTACCAATTGTTAATAATTTACAAAATCGAAAGCGGTTTACGTATTTGGCGGTAAAGACATAATTAGACGAAAGAACAAGCAAACAAGCAACATGGCAAAGGAAAGCTCATATCTAAGTTATATACTGGCTGAAAACTAATGGTTTCCGAACATTACTAAGATAAAAATAAAACAAATAATGACCAGGTGCTGTAGAATAAATAAATAAAAATAAGACTTCCTATTTCATGGTCCAGTGAGCAGACATCTAAATATGTGTTCTATGTTTTAATTATGTGTGTGAGAGAGTGAGAGTGAGAGAGAGCGAATTGGATGAGTGTATTTGTATATGCGTATATATATATATGAGTGTGTGTGTGGGTGGGGGGTTCAATCGTAATTTAAAAGCAACAGAAATAAGAGCTAAATAATGTAATAGGTTCTACTCATTAATTAGCGTCTAAGATTTACTTATTTACTTGCGTTACTAGTTTCCGTTTTTATGACACAAACATATGACCATGCCTGCACACACATACATACACAAACTAGCGCATTCACCCCCACACAGAAACAGGCGGATTTATACATAGTCATATTTATTGACTATATATAAACATCTGACACAGGCTCGATTTTTAATGAAAATACTATTCTCATTATTTTCATATAATATACTTGTATGAAACTAATTTAATGTTGTATAATGCTATAAGAAATTCGAAATAAATTTTAATTAATTTCAAATCAACCTCAAATTATTATCAAAATCTCTTAATTTCTTTCAATATATATACATGTGTGTGTGTGT
Organism: Eledone cirrhosa; assembly: GCA_964016885.1. Taxonomy (NCBI): domain Eukaryota; kingdom Metazoa; phylum Mollusca; class Cephalopoda; order Octopoda; family Eledonidae; genus Eledone; species Eledone cirrhosa. Next base: position 135,542,512 of record OZ024742.1, read on the forward strand.
GTGTGTGTGTGTGTGTGTGTGTGTGTGTGTGAGCTTCATTGTAATAAGTGGAATGGTCGTTGAAAATACTCTCGTTGGTGGAAAGACGGGAAAGCCTCAACGAAAATAGGAGCAATTCCTTCCAGCAAGACCTGAATAATAGAATTCGTTCTATTAAGGATTATAATGCCGTCCATTTATTACAATGAAGCTCTTGCTCGAAGTGGATTTGTCGAAAAGGTAGCATATACAGAGTACGAAAATAGACCTAGAAGAAATAGATCCCGTCGAATTTGTTGGTATAACCAACCATATAATATGGAGGTGGCCACACCATTAGCTAAGATCTTTCTTTCCCTCATTACGAAGCATTTTCCCCCTACACATAAATATACTAAAATTTTTAATAGAAATACTATTAAAATTTCTTACTCTACGACTCCTAACCTTGCACATAACATCACAGCTTCAAATTTAGCTTAACTACCTAGCCGTAGGAACACGTGCAACCCTGTAGTTAGTACCTACTGTAATTATAGGAATCGGGTTGATTGCCCCCTATCCGGGAAATGCCTCTCTAGTAACATTGTCTACAAATGTAAGATTGTAACACCCACGTCCCGTAGGGCCTACATAGGGTTAACCGCCAATAGATTCAAGCAGCGTCTTTACATGCATACCCATTCTTTTCGTTACCCTTTAAGAAGGAATATGACGTCACTTTCAGCTTATATCTGGAGTCTAAAAGACAACCACACCCAATATAAGTTACACTGGGAGATCCTAGCTGGGGCTAGATCGTATAACGGAAATAAAAGACCATGTGATCTCTGCGCCGCTGAAGCCCTGGAAATACTCTACGCCACAGACCACATATTAAACAAAAAATCTGAGGCAATTTCGGCTTGTAAACATAAATTGCACAAAACTTTCCTGTACTAAAGCCCCACGTTATACCCTAACGGATAGTACGATCTATACGTGGATATTTTACGTCTTGATGTGGGAGCTAAGTATAAGTTTTGTTTATACCATTACTTATTTGCATAGGTAAGTATATATTACCCGTATGTTTTGTGAAGGTACGTATACCTTCTCGTACGTATATTTGATTGTTTATGTTATGGCGTATAGTTTTATATATTCTGGCACATATCGTTTGTCCATGTGTATACGGGAGTTTTGCGTCTGTGTGAGTATGCAGGTTCGTACGTATGTAGGGTGTGTGTATATGTGTACTTCATGTTTTGGTTGACTTACGTCTCCGAACATTCGTGTATTTACATGTAGATATGTGTGTGCGCTTGTTATAATACGTATTTATTTATTTATATACGTTTATATAATTATTTATTTATTTGTATACACGCATACACACACACACATATTTATATGCGCGTGGTTTTGTATACCTATGGTAAGTGTTTTGTGTACGCTTGTGTATATACGTATTTGTTTGCGTGTATGTATTTATTCATTTCTATTACTTCTGTATTGTATTTATTTACTTTGTTCTTAACTCTGTAGCGGAGATTCATTCGGTTTCCTAGTTAGAATTTTAGTCTACGACTTCTGCTATACCATTTACGTGGTTTTGGCTTTGCGTGCTATTGTTCTCCCCGCTCCACATATGACGTATTATCTTCGTTTTTTTTGTTCATTGCCAGAGAACGTCTCTATGAACGACCTAAGAGAACATTAGTCTACGGCCTCTTTTATACCATAAACGTGGTTCTGTCTTTGCGCGTAATTGTTTTTCACCGCGCCTATTAATGACGTATTATATTCGTTTTTTTTTCTGTTCTTTGCCACCGAACGTTTCCACGAACCAAAGTATCGTCTTCCTGTCTTCCTGCGATTGCAACGTTTTTTAAATATCCAGTTCTGCGTTTACAGATTGACTTTGTTAGTTTCAGAAGATCCCGTTAAGGGTGAAAGCAGCGATTCTTTGCTTAAACTTTAATCTGTTATTTTAATAAATATATATATATATATATATATGTATATATATATATATATATATATATATATATATATATATAAGTATGTATACGTGCATACATATATGTATACAGACGTACAGTAGTATATATATATATATTTATATACATACATGAAGACATATATATATGTACGTATGGATTCACCGAACATTTATTATAATGCTCGGTGTGTTTGTAAACAAACATCCCGAATTAAGCCGTACAGTGTCTAGTAACCATCGTTGCTCATTTGTTCAACACTGAAAAAGGAACGCTGTACTAGTTTCAAGCTTATTAGCTATCGTCAACTGTCAGATGGTTGAACGATGGTTGAACGTCTGAAAGTATATACTTTCCTTATGCATATCAACGGCTGAGCAGCCTAATTTGCATATCAAGGGATTTAATCGGCCGGGGTGCCGAAAACGATAAACGGAAAAAATGAAACGAAATTTCATTTCTCACTCTTAGTACGGCTGTTACTTAAATATAAGTATGTATACGTACATACATATATGTATACAGACGTACAGTAGTATGTATATATATATATATATATATATATACATACATGCAGGAATGTATATATATATATATACGTACAGGCAGGAAGGTATACGTTGCTGACGATAGCTAATAAGCTTGAAACTAGTACAGCGTTCCTTTTTCAGTGTTGAACAAATGAGCAACGATGGTTGCTAGACACTGTACGGCTTAATTCGGGATGTTTGTTTACAAACACACCGAGCATTATAATAAATGTTCGGTGAATCCATACGTACATATATATATGTGTGCATGTATGTATATATATTTATACATACTCCTGTACGTCTGTATACATATATGTATGTACGTATACATACTTATATTTAAGTAACAGCCGTACTAAGAGTGAGAAATGAAATTTCGTTTCATTTGTTCGTATATATATATATATATATATACGAACAAATGAAACGAAATTTCATTTCTCACTCTTAGTACTCTTAAACTATTGAATATAAACCGTAATATATATATATATATATATATATATATATATATATATATTACGGTTTATATTCAATAGTTTCATTAGTTGTACGTTAGCTATTGGATAACATGCTTTATTAAGTAAAGGTTTTGTGTTTTGACGTGTTTCATTAGCTTTTATCTGTTTTACTAATTCCGTTTTTATCATACGCAGTTGTTGCTTAAGGTTTCTAGTCGTATTTCTCCACCAATTTATTGGCTGGAATCATTCATACACTTTTCTTCTTGTGTTTGTTGGTTTATTGAAAGGGTAAATGTTTCGAGTGAGTTGATGGTGACTAAAAGGTTTTGACTGTGTTAGGTCGGTCCGATCCCAAGTATTTGAGCAAAAGGTGAGTGGCTATGTAACTAGTCAAGGGTTTGTCGGGTGGTACATCCTAAGCGTATTATTGGTTATACGTGTGTTCCATGGCAATTACCGAATAGAGTGGCAGTCCCCGCAGATTTTTATTACATAGCAACGACATAATACGGTAACTGCAGCCTGATGTTAACTGTCATCTTCATTCTTGTAATTAATGTGTGTCTCTGGCTGGTTTAAGTGAGCTTGGGTCATAGAAGGACTTCTGTTCTTTAGTTCTCGTAGAATTTGCTTTCAGGTTAAGGCAATTCATGTCTTAGTTTCACACACACACACACACACACACACACACACACACACACACACACACACACACACACACACACACACACACACACACACACACACACACACACACACACACACACACACACACATACACACATAGACACACATACAGAAGTAGGAAAGAGAGAGAGTCAACGTGTGTGTATCATATTTTCTAAGAAATTTACTAGAGACTAGATTGTAAAATTGCAACTATCAATCAATTAACTAAAATGTTAGCATTTGCCAGAAAGAGAATTGCATTGTGATTATTCGTGGAAGGGCAATATTTGTTAAAGACCAGAAAAATATCGTTGCTGTTCTTAGATCACTTTCGTTCCGAGTTCAAACACCAACCATAATCAATTGTCTCTTTTCTCATTTCGCTGTGGTTATAATAAGAATCAATTGATCTACAGATGAGTTGATCACCCTTTACGTCCAGCACAAGTTTAATCAAGTTTTGAATGTATCAGAAAAGAAGCTCGCGAGATATGGTTCGCGATCATTATTTTCTCATTTCTATTACGGTCAATCCGATATTGCTTTCATCTTTCCGGAGTTAATGAAATAATATAGGAGTACGGTACTAAATATGGATTTTTCAACTCCCCAACAAAACATGTGATATTGTGCAAATGTTCTTCCTCTGAGTTCCTTCTAACGCAAGACACTTTTAAGGAAGGTCAGTAGTTGCACATGCAACAATGTTGCCTTTTCCACAGTTAGGTTATTGTCTAAGAGAAAGGCAAGACCCGGTAAGCCTTATAAAAAATTCCGAAAAAATAAGAGAAAAGTGAACAAGACTTTAGATATTCTACCAATCCACCCTCCTAGATTGGTATTTCCCTTTTATCGACTCCGATGAATAAAAGGCAAACTTCATATAGGCAAGATTTGAACACAAAATGTAAAGCGACAACGCAGTGTTAGGTACCATTATCATAAAAGCACGTCAGGGTGGTGAATTGGCTGTATCGGTAAAGCGTCGGACACTATGCTTTGCAGCATAGAGTTACGGCCCTTTATTGTCTGAGTTCAAATCCCACCGAGATTAACTTTGCCTCTCATACTTACGGGACCGATAAAATATAGCACCAGTAATTCCCTGGGTCGTTTAATCGACTTTTCCCTTTTCCAAATGTACTGGCCTGGTGCCTAAATCATCAAAATTATAATTAAAGCACGAGATTATAGAGAAAAAATTGTTTACTTTTATGTTTTGTTTTGTTTTTAGTTTTGCTTAAGACCGCGGCTGTACTGGACAATGGAATGAAATAATCATCACTACCACCACCACCACAACGACCATTATTATATAATCGCCATCATTACCATTGGCATCATCACGAGCACCACCACCACCATCATCATCCCCATCGTCATAAACACCAACAACAACAACACCACTACCACCATCAGCATCATCATCAATATAATCATCAAGAGAATTAACATAATCTACTTCAAAATGTGTTTTATTTTCTTCATGACTGAAAGGGAAAATTTAATGTGCTTTTTAATCTTTACTATTTTTTTCCTTTTTTTTTTCTCTCTCTCTCTGTTTATTTTTAGTTGTTCTCTATTATACACAACTCTCTTTTTTAGTATTTTTTTTCTCAAAGATTATTTTACACTCATTGTAGTTTCCGGTCGTTCTTAGTTTGTTACACAATTTTAGCTTCCTAACTAATGGAAGAAATATTAGATTCCTGAGTTTTATGCTCTTTCTTTGACTAACTACACCCACCACACCGTGGCGTCCAAACTTCAATAATTTAGCATACACATACATACACACACACACTTGCATGCATACATACATACAAACATACATGCATACATACATACACATACATACATACACACATACATACATACATAGATGCATACACACGCGTACATAAGCATACATACATACATAAATACACACATACATACACATACATACATACATGCATACAGACACTTACACAAATACATACACACATACATATATACATGCATACATACATACATACATACATACACACATACATACACATACATACACACATGCATACAGACACTTACACAAATACATACACACATACATACATACATACACACATGCATACATGCATACAGACTCTTACACAAATACATACATACATACATACATACATACATACATACATTCATACATACATACATACATACATACATACATATTCATTTACAAATATACAGATTCACTTACACCGAATTCTCTTTAAAAGAACGAAAGAATTTCTCTTGCAGTGCCAACAACGACGACCACAACAAAAATTATTTTACATTGTATAAATAGCTTTTTTTTTATTTATTTATATGGTTTTCTTTGAAATTTTTCTTTAACTTTTTGCACAACTGTTTCCATTCGGCTGTATGCCATGAGAGAACATTGTCATGCTAATAATGAATACATCAATGATGAAGATGATGATGATGGAAGTGGTGGTGGAAATGATGTTGATGAAGATGGTGATGATGGTGATGATAATATAACGATTATGATGATAATATAACGGTTATGATGATAATGATGATGATGATGATGATGATATAACGATTATGATGATAATGATGATGATGATGATGATGATGATATAACGATTATGATGATAATGATGATGATGATGATGATGATGATGAATTGTTGAGAATAGAAGAGGTGGGTAGGAGAGTTCAACGTCGACAATGACGGAAACGATGGAGATAAAGACGACGATGTAGACGACGACGAAAACGGCAACGACCATGTTGGTTTAGAAGATCTATTAGAGACCATCGCGCTCTGTGTTCAAACAGAATGCATGGCACCAAGTGTAGATGTCGCCTAGCTTAATATCTGGCTGTCTCAAGTTGTTTTGAATAAAATTAGGTAGAACGTAAATATACAGACCTATGACGAAAGGGAGATTGTACCTGCTTCTCGGTGGTAAATCAAATGTTGCATTTAATATAGGGCTACCTTCAAGGCAACCTCGTTTTTCACATTCTTTCACTCGAATGATGTCTCCAGTTCAGGGATAAACCACATGTAGTTGGTTCTTTCAACATTTTCACCCATCATCTGTTTATCCACCATGTTTTCCATGCTTGCAAAAGATGAACAAAAGACGTAGCTAATTCAAAATTCGTGTGGCTTTAAGTAAGTCCATTTTAAGTTTAACCCTAGCTAATGGTGACCCTCATTTTTAACTGATTCGGCTGTAGCAACGGCAAGTGAAAATCTTTGATCCAGCTCACCACAAGCACCCCGAACTAGGGATTGAACTCTTGACCTTACGGACATAAAACGAATACACAAACCACAAGAAAACTTTTCCCCCTTCACCGCACTCCGAAATCCTGTAAAATATCATTAATAGTGCCCTTTCACCTCTGAATAAGCCATAAAACATGTGTATGAAATGCTCTTTGTTAAAGTAATCACCTCTACTATACTATAATTCAATCCAGTGAACCTTAGTTTTATATAAATCTATATGATGTACACACACAGCATCAGTATAAGGATCCCAGCATAGAGTCTCTTCATCTATTTATTTATTTATTTATACTGTTTTTTTTTTATTTAGTTAAATCCATTCACATGCTATAATTCTATTAGGGTCAGTCCCTTATATGTTGACGTAATTTGTTGATCGTGTTGTCATATAGCCATACTTTATTCCTATTCAAGTAGACTCTCGCTCAAATCCGTTCCAACCAAGGCCATTTAATCTTATTTTCAAACATATTACATATAGTACTGTCCAATGTGATCATCCATTATTAAAGAATGGTTGTCAGGATTTAACAGTTAATTGGTTGATACATCTAGCGGATTGATAAACCATATCGAGGGTCCATCGTTGACCCCTTGACCTTGAGCCTAATATGTTTTCTCTCTCTACAGCCAAAACGTTAATGTCAATAATAAAGAAGAATCGTGAGAGCGTCGGACAATACGATTTATGAGAATAGCTCCGACTATTAATGTTCTTATTTTAAATACCACAGAAGATAAATTTGAAGTTCAGCCTCTAGAGTTCGTAAGAAAATAAACTAACAATCAATCACTGGGTCGGTTTCATCAATATTACATTAACCAAAAAAGTGCTGGCCTTGTGCCAAAATTAGTAATCATTGTTAGGCTCATCGATGTCACGTTGATGTCTGCTGGCTCAATGGAGAGATGGGAGACAATGTATCTGCGTTTACTCATGACCGAATGAGCTGTTAAGCAAATGGATGGCACATATGACCAACTCACACACGATTGCATGTGACGATTTTAATTAGTTTAACTTCATTGTTAAATTTAGAATTATAATAAGCATTAGGATTACATCCTCCAACAATCAACTCAGATATAATAAAACAATTAAAGTGTTGCTGCTCGGTAGTAATTGGATTTTTATGTCTGAGATTCGGAGAATATAACGTTTTAGTTATCTTAAAATTGTTCGCTTTTGTGTTATGGGAGGAATGAAGGGTAGAATAGATATATAGACATGCTCCTAAACAGACTCATTAACTGCTTAATGAACACAACCACAAGGATATGGTCCGAACGTGGAAGAGTCGAACTCCCACTGTCATCGCTTCCATCTCTCTCGCCCTCCCCATCTCTCTGTATGGTGAGCAAATGGGGTCCCACATGCTGGCTTTCCCACAGCCCCAGCGGACAGAATGGAGATGGCGTTTCCCCGGAGGATACATAGATATACAAAAGATATGCGAGACACAAATCCTACTTAAAATTGTGTTCTTCGAAAAAATGTATAGTAAACGGTGATTATCCGGCCGCTTCCTCTTCGCACCACGTCGCAGGGTGGAACGTCGGCGGCCCGTCTGAAGAAGGAGCTCCGCGAGGAAGGGTGGCCGTTGAAGCAGGTGTCGCTGGCCATTGTCTGCGAGAATGCTTTTGCGTTCTTGTCGCGGGACGCAGTCCCATTACCGCCGCGCCCTAGACTCAGAGCCCATTACCCTCCCCCCCCCCCCCCTTGATTCTTCTATGACACTAGTGCCTTTCCTTTTCCCTTCCTTTTCTGTCTTTATATTTTCTTATTTTACATTCCATTCTTTCTTCTCAATCTATTTTTTTCTTTGTCTTCACACTATTTTCAACTAAAAAACAAACACCCTACTTATTTTAAATTTCCTTGCTATAATTCTTTGCAATGAAGCTATAATTCAGCAATACGCTTTTACAGCACTGTAGGCACCACCTTTAAAAAAGGAAATGGGTAAACCATTGAGAAACTGTAATATTAAAATGTTACACCTGACTGGAAAGGTTGTACTATTCTGACGATAATGCGGCGTATACAGTATCTCTCTGTTCATGATTATTGTATACCAGGGAACAAGTTATGTTGCGGCCAAGAAGCTTTATTCTTTGATTTCGTGCATAAATTCTGCATTGATAGGATCTAGACGTTTAGTACTTGACAATAATTATAACGCGTTTCAGTCATCAAGAAACGTGGTATTACTAACAGGAGTGACTGAAAGCAGTGCTTGGATTATGGCTATATGTCACGTAGATTCCTATATATTGCATGTCCGGCAGTCTATTGTTAGCTATGGGGGTCAAATCCCCTAACACACCTCCATGTTTTCTTTAAAAAAAAAAAGCAATTATCATATTAAAATATGTTGAAATTGCTCATTGTTATGACTAGAACTTCGGCAAATGAGAGCTGACAAAGGGTTAAACACTACTAACAACAACGCAACGACGTAAATATATTTCATTTGAAAATATACTCACATTCACGCAGACGCACACAAACACTCACACACACAGACATTGATAGACTCACTCACACACACAGTCACACACAATCACACACGCCGCAGGAAATTTGTAGAACCCCATCCTATTATCTCAGCCAGCTGTAAGCTGAAAATGGTGGGCGATGATATACGTACAATGTAGTTTGAATCCAAAAATGATTAATGTCATTCTACGAAAGAATGTGTGATTGTGCGTGTACACACACATATATATATATATATATATATACGCACAATCACACGCACACACACACACACACATTATATATATATATATATATATATATATATATGAAGTAGTCATGTACGTGTATATGTATGTATGTGTGTCTATGTATGGGTATTTTTGTGGTTTATAAAGGTTTAACTATCAATCTTATGGAACCTCATACTTATTTAGGCGCACAGACACGCACACACGCACAGTCAGGAAAACCCACATACACACACACACATATATATGTATACGTATATATATATGTGTGTGTTTTTGTGTGTCTGTATGTGTGTGTGTGTGTTTGTGTGTGTGTGTCTATAAGTACATAGATGATATATATATATATATATATATGTATATATATATATATATATATATATATATATATATATATATATATATATATATATATATATAGATATATAGGAACGATTAGGACCCCGACGGCTGAGCTCAAGCCGTTTCGACGGCTAATTCGACGGCTAATTGAGAATTAGCCGTCGAAACGGCTTGAGCTCAGCCGTCGGGGTCCTACTCGTTCCTATTACCCACTCTACTACCCTAAGTATTGAGTACTTTGGTGCGTTATGGTCCACCTGGTTCCTTAGCACATTTCCTTCGTTATATACATATATATATATATCAGTTTAACCAACATATAATAGAAACAAATGTAGTCATTTAAAATCCTATGAGATAAAGGATATTAATTACTCTTTTGCCACGAAACGAACTCCTGTATCTCTGCTCTACTTAATCCTCAAATTAAAGTGACCCATGCGCTACATGTATATATATATATATATATATATATATATATATGTACAAGTGAACACTCCTTCACATATTGACATACAAATAGGCATATAAATAAATACCGCATATATACGTACTTGACACACATACATACGTGCATATATATATATATATATATATAAATGGAATAGAATGAAACGAAATTTCATTTCTCACTCTTAGTACGGCACTTACTTAAATGTAGGTATGTATGTATGTACACGTACATACATATATGTATACAGACGTACAGTAGTATGTATATATATACATACATGCACACATATATATATATATATGCCCGTATCGGTTTACGGCGTAATTCGCGCTGTGTGTTTGTTTACAAACGAACAAACTGAGCATTATAATAAATGTTCGGTAAACCGATACGTGCATATATATATATATGTGTGCATGTATGTATATATATACATACTACTGTACGCCTGTATACTTATATGTATGTACGTATACATACATACATACTTATATATATATATATATTCATATATACAGTTAAACAACAGAACTGTTAGCCACATAAGCCCCATAGTTATTAAATAAGCACTAAGAAGAAACCAGGATAAAAATGTGAGAGAGAAAATACATTGAAAATTAAAGATGGGGTTAAGTTTTGGGAAGGAATAACACCTAACGTGTTAGAGACTGACATCTGAGAGAAAGAAGGGACGTATCAAAATGTCGGTGATTTCAGATAAACTGAATACAATAATAGTCGACATAGCAGATACAGTCATCTGAAATAGGAAATAAAGGTTGTAGGGATAACTTAGGAATGAAGGGTTATAAAATATAATTCTGTGAATACACGCAAAAGGTAAAAAGAAATAACAACACAATCGGTACAGGAAGGGATATATTAGGTTAACGCTTGATATAGCAGGAAGGGAGTCTTAACGTTTCGGACGGTAGTCCTTCTTCAGAAGAAATATATATATATATATATATATATATATATATAGAGAGAGAGAGAGAGAGAGAGAGAGAGAGAGAGAAAGAGAGAGAGGGGGAGAGATGGTCTCTGGTCTATTCGCATTGCTGATAGATGGCGACAATCCTTAATGTTTATGTCGATGGGACGAAAGTGACGTACTTATGTCTTGAAACCTCGTTCGACCATAACTCGGAAATTGTCTACAGAACCTCAGATAATCCGCCTTCATCACAAGGAAAAACCCATTGCCCATTTATTTTTGCTCTATGAGTGACTAAGGAACCTCCATTACACCGATATCAACATCCTTCTGTTAGACAGTCTGCCAACAAAGGATAACTAGCTCTGTCTACCCGTAATGGAATGCAGCTGACTCTGATAAGTTCTACCACTCTTTGCCGGGTGTTAAGTTTCATCCCTCAGGGATGAAAAACTCACCCGCATTACCAAGCTAGATTGGTAGGGTTATTGGTTTCCTCCCTTGTGACGTGACCATTTGACAGGTTATACTGGATTACAGATTACTAGTAGCGATCGTTGAAGACCTGATATATGAACACACACTAACATACACAAACACACACATACACACACATATATATATATATATATATACGCATATATATATATACACACACAAATCTAAATTGCAGGGCCGGTGGAAGCATTTTTAAATGGGAGGGGGGCAAATTTAGCTAATTTAGTTGTAGTAGTTAGTTTAGCTCTTTGCATTCTAAAATGGTCAGAAAACTTCGATATGCAATAAATATAATATGTACATAAATTATAGCGCATATCCACATAGAAGGGTGTTTTGGTAGAACGGGGAGGAAAAATATAATTATTATGTGGAAGGTGCATGCCCCCTCCACCAGTTCCACCACCAATGTATATATATATAAATATGTATTAGAAAGTGAGTTTTTTTTTACAAAATGAAAAATAATCGAGGTGTCCTACACGAGTGAAAGTATAAGGAAAAAAGATGAAATCGAAAATGCAACTCGAGTCTTTTTTTTTTTTTTAAATATATATTTATTTGGTTCCTTTACCGGTTTCGCAGTTCTTCTGCTTTTCAAAAGTAGAGTTGAGATGAAGGGTTTTTCTCACATCTGGTTGGTCTTTGAATGTTACTTCTGTTTTATATGGAGAAAAAGTGGCTCGAAATGCCAAGTTTTTAGAGAAGTAATTTGATTGGTTGGTGAATAAGCATAATAAATTTCGCGCCAGTTCGCGTTACAAAGTTCTTCAAACTAAGGGGGAGCTGGGGTTGTTTTTTCATATATGAGTGAAGTTTGGTTGGTTGAATAAGCATATCAGCTTTCGCGCCAGTTCGTGTTTGAATTTCTTTTTACTTAAAAGAAAAAAGTGGCTCACGTAGGCTTTTTTTTATAAATGTTATTTAATTAGTTATAAATGGAATTATGACTGTCACGTGAACAAGTACATTAAATTTCGCGCCCGTATTATGGAAATTTTTTATAGTTATTTAGAGAATGTTGTTCCAAACAAAAGATAATGCTCAAGAAAAAGGGATAGAGAGAGTTGTTCTAAATGGCTATAAAAAAAATTCACAAATACGGGCGCAAAATAAATATATATTTAAAAAAACAAAGACTCCAGTTGCATTTTCGATTTCATCTTTTTTCCTTATATATATATATTACACAAAGAGAAGTGTGTTACACAGTGAGATGTGTGTAAAGAATTATTACAAGTGAGTTTTACCGTTACTGTATAGAGAACAATATCTACAGGTTTAGCAATGAAATAGAAAAAAACTAAGTCAGAATCAAATCACTGAAGTAGAGTTTTAAATTACCAACCTTATAAGTTTGCTGATACGAATCTCGTTCGTTTCACCACAGACATGTGCAGTGTAACAGCCCACAGGATACTCAGTTAGCAAATGTGGATGGTGTTCACGACACATGGATAGAGAGAAAGCTAATATACACGCTGCCCAGTGTAGGGCGAAATCACGTGTTATTTGCATCAAATAATGGCTCTCGTGCATTGGGGAAAATTCTAGAGAGAGAAGTCCAACCATTTGAATTTATTAGCTCAACAATTTGCAGCTCGTTAAGTATACAAGGATCGGAATTAAGAGTATTCCACAGTTCACAGTAATGATAATAATATTAGCTCAAAGAATAATAGAGAATTTTCTTCCGAGCTCAAATGCAAATATATTAGACAAAGAGAAGTGTGTTACACAGTGAGATGTGTGTAAAGAATTATTACAATTGAGTTTTACCGTTACTGTATACTGACTTAGTTTTTTTCTATTTAATTGCTAAGCCTGTTGATATTGTTCTCTATACAGTTTCTAAAAACAGTGGGAGGGTGGCATGAGTACTATGTATTGATGAACGAATAAATATTCTAAAGAGATTACGCAATAGTGATTGCCTAAACACGAGAAATGAATTATTCACACGTTGTCCACACGTCTGGAAACAAAACTTACATAACTACAAAGCTCCGGATTGAATTACAACAACATCCTAATGTTCTTATCAACTAGAAACTTTTCGGAATTTTTCAGTTATCTCCCTTACACCTCTTGCACGCATTTTAGTATTGCCTGTGTGAAGTGATCGTTTCTTCGCATGCACGTTCGTACGGTTGCCCTTCCTGTTCCGTATAACCACGTCCATTACGAGCTGAGGATCCGCTAAGGTGAAACAATTGTTCTCGGTATGGTGAACTAACTGTTGTGTAACCACTTCTATATATATATGTATGTATGTATGTATGTATGTATGTATGTATGTATGTATGTATGTACATATGTGTGTGTAAGTGAGTAGCGTGTGTTTTTTTGTATGTATGAGTGTTGGTGTGTGCGCGCGTATGTACATGTGTATGTGCGCGTGTGTGTATGTCGTACGTATAAGTGACAATAAATGATTTCTTTTTTTTGGGGGGTGGCTGCCCGATCGCGCAGTTGAACCACTGGGAGTGAAGAACCCCTAGCTCCTGTCAGGGCATTCTTCTAGCAGAAGGCATCTCAGGAAACTGGGTTAACTCCGACATAAAACCTGCGGCTCAGTAGTTAGCGATGATGTTGATGTTTTCTTCTTTTCGGGTTATAGCTACTGTCGCTCAGAGAGTGTGATTGGCTCAGTGCACAGTCTTTGCTCACTTTAAAAATATTCGTCGCAGGTATTGGACGATTGCATTAATTAATCATTATTAATAGTGTATTATTATTATTTTTATTATTGTTACTATTATTATTACTTTTTTTTCAAATTCAATGATGTTTCAGAACAATATAAAAGAGATAATTGGCAATAAAGGTTCTGGGAAAAAAAAATTGGCAATAAGGGCAGCGGCCCCAGGTTATCACAGCATCGTGCCATTGTAATAGAGCCAAACAAGTATTGGCTGCTGGAACGCTGCTGGACGCTGCTTGACAGGGATTCATTGGAGCGTCCTGAACGAAGGACAGCTCTTGTTTTAAAGGAGCTTGGACGTTACGATCTTGACATCGTGGCTTTATCTGAGACGAGGTTAGCTGGAGATGGTCATCTTACAGAATTTTGTGGAGAATATACATTCTTCTGGAAAGGAAGAGATGAAGTAACGAGAAGAGAGGCTGGGGTAGCATTTGATGTTAAGACTGTTCTTGTGAATAATTTAGAAGAATTCCCAGTAGGGATTAGTGAGCGTCTTATGTCCATGAGAGTTCCGCTGGACAAAGGAAGATATGCGACCCTGGTGAGTGTGTATGCTCCAACTATGAATTCTGTCGATGGAGAAAAAGTGTCCTTTTACCATGCCTTGAAAGGTGTTTTAAGAAAAATCTCCCCCCCCCCCCCCAGGCAGACAAAGTCATCGTGCTTGGTGACTTTAATGCTAGAGTGGGTAGGGATTTTAACACATGGAATGTAATCGGAAGGCATGGGGTGGGAAAGTGTAACAACAATGGTATGCTCCTGCTGCAGATGTGTGAGAAGCTGGATCTGTGTGTTACTAACACCATGTTCCAACAAAAGAACAAATTCAAGACCACATGGATGCATCCTGCATCTAAAGAATGGCATCTTTTGGACTACGTCCTAGTCAGGATGCGTGACAGACAGGATGTGCAGTGTGTTCATGCTCTTCGTGGTGCTGAGTGCTGGACCGACCACCTCCTGGTACGCGCAAAAGTGAAACTAATCACTAAAATTAAAATCCGGGCTCCTGGTGTGGCCCTGCCCAAAAGATTGAATGCTGCTCGTCTTAAGGATAAAAATGTGAAGAGGACATTGCAAGAAGAGATGCAGGTTGCAGATCTTGGTAAGGATTGCCCGACCCTTAAAAAGTCGGTTTATGGTGTAGTCAGGCGTGTTCTGGGATTGGTGCAGAGAAAACATCAGGACTGGTTTAATGAGAATGATGTACATATAGAAGACTTGTTGGCTGATAAGAGGCGTGCTCTGTCACGCTACTTGACGGCAAAACCACAGGAGAGGAATACGTTGCATGAGGAGCTCAGGGATGTAAAATCACGTGTTAGGCGGAGTCTTTCTCAGATGAAGGATCAGTGGTGGAGTGAGAAGGCTGATGAGATACAAACTGCGTCAGATTCCAATAACACAAAGCTGCTGTACAGTCTCTTGCGAGAAGTTTATGGACCGTCTTCTTCTCTGGTGACATCGCTTCGTAGCAAGGATGGCAAAGAATTTCTTCGTAACTCACAAGGAATTCTACAAAGCGAGAACACTTTGATGATCTTTTGAATCAGCCGTCTGTCGTCAATGAAGATTTCCTCAATCTCATTCCAGAAAGTCCTGTGAAAGTAGCTCTCACAGAACCTCCGACGCTTGTGGAGGTTGCAGTGGCTATCTCGAAGCTGAACAGGGGAAGGTCTCCAGGTATGGATGGCATACATGCTGAGCTCCTACAATATGGTGGTGAGAGACTCCTGCAACATCTTCACTCTTTGTTTGACAGGATATGGGCTAATGAATCCGTACATGAGGTCTGGAGAGATGCAGTAATGGTGGTCTTGTATAGGGGAAAGGGTAACAGGAATGAATGTAGGAACTACAGAGGTATATCATTGTTTCTGTCGCAGGGAAAGTTTTATGTAGGGTGCTTCTGGACCGTCTCTTGACACACATTGCAGATTGTGTTCTTCCTGAAAGTCAATCTGGTTTTCGTGCTGGACACGGCACTACTGATATGATCTTCTCAGCTAGACAGCTCCAAGAGAAGCACATGGAACAAGGTTTGGATCTGTATCAGGTTTTTGTCGATCTGACAAAGGCTTTCGATACTGTTAACAGAAATGCATTATGGAAGGTTCTCCAGAAACTTGGTTGCCCCGATAAGTTCCTTGCTTTAGTTAGGTCTTTCCATGACGACATGAAGGCTTGGCTTAATGTCCGAGGTAACATGTCGGAGCCTATCTCAGTAAAAAATGGAGTGAATCAGGGGGATATTCCAGCACCGACCCTGTTTGCCATATACTTTGCAATGGTTTTCTGTATTGCATTCAGGAATTGCGATCATGGTGTTTACATCCGATATCGAACCTCAGGCAGCATACTTAACATCAGGCGCTTTGCTGCAAAGACAAAATTATTTACATCAATCATAAGAGACCTCTTGTATGGAGATGATTTCGATCTTGTAGCGCACACAGAGAGTGGTATGCAGCACATTTTGAATGCATTTTCTGACGCTTGCACTGCCCTAGGATTGACTGTCAGTCTCAAGAAAACCGTCGTCATGTACCAACCTGCCGCTGGTAAGCAGTACAGTGAACCATATATCTATGTGTATGGTAAACGAATTGGAGTTGTTGATCAGTTTGTCTACCTGGGAAGCACTGTCAATCGATACGGCAACCTTGATAGTGAAATCTCACTTAGGATTAGGAAAGCAAGTGATGCTTTCGGAAAGCTAGAAAGGCGACTCTGGGGTCGGCGAGCCATATGCAAGAATACAAAGGTAAAGGTGTACAAGGCATGTGTGCTCTCTTCTCTTCTTTATGCCTGCGAGACCAGGGTCACATATCGACACCACTTTACGGATTTGGAGCGTTTCCATCAGATGTGTCTCAGACGGATCTATGGCGTTCACTGGAGGGACCACATCAGTGATGTCGAGATTTTGGAAAGCTCTGTGTGACAGTATAGAAGCTCTTGTGCTTAAGCAACGACTCAGTTGGCGTGGTCACCTTGCCAGGATGAAGGATTCTAGAATACCAAAACAACTCTTTTATGTAGAGTTAGTTAAAGGAAAATGACCGCCACATAAACCAAAAAAGAGGTATAAGGATTCCTTGAAGGCCTCTTTGAAAGACGCTAACATCTCTCCTGATACATGGGAAAATATTGCTGCTGATCGTAATAAATGGAGAAAGACTGTATATGAGGGAAAAGTTGCCTTTGAGGCATCTCGAATCGCATACGAGAAAGTAAAGCGGGGTGTGAGGAAGGACATTGCTGTTGCACTTCCAGACGGCGAGGGTCATCCTATGGTGCTGACATGCAGCGTCTGTGCGAGACTCTGCCTAAGCAAAGCTGAACTCGAAAGTCATCTTCGCAGTCATAAAGTAAGACCAGTGGTTGACTACCAGGCTGCTGTTGGAAGATGCTACTCATCCTGCTTGCCAAGCATGTGGTAGAGAATGTAAATCAGCAGGAGGGCTCAAACGACATGCAAAAGTACATGAACTCCAATCTCAGCCGGCTATTCCCAGTGAATGTTTTGGTTGCCGACTGTGCAAGACATTTAAGAACATTGGCTGGGCTAAAAAGCCACATTCGATCGCGGCGTAGTTAATTGCTATCGTGTGTGTATAGATATGTTTATGTGTGCGCGTGTGTGTGTATATATATGTATATTATTATTGTTGTTGTTGTCGTTATTAATATATATATATATTTTTTTTTTCTCTTGCAATGGCCATACTAGATAACGAGGAGGCAACCATCATGTATGTATGTATGCATATATATATATATATATATATATATGTGTGTGTGGGGGGGGGGGGGGTGTAGTAATAATAACAAATGTGATGACTAAAATCCGAGAAAGGCTCGATAAGGATAATATATATATGAAAATATTAACAAAAACCGTGGAGCAAACATTTATTAAAACAACAGATTAAAGTTTAAGCAAAGAATCGCTGCTTTCAGCCTTAACGGGATTATTTGCTTCAACTTTAATCTGTTATTTTAATAAATTAATATGTATATATATATATATATATATATATATATATTTTTTTTTTTTTTTTTTTTTAAATAGAGCTGTGACACACGAGTTGTGTATATTAGTAAAAAGGAAAAGAAAATGCTGACACATTTTTCCCAGTGAAAAATACTTTAATTAGGAATAACTATAAATTAATAATTGTTTCTACTTTTGGCACAAGGCCAGCAAATAACCAGTGTATTACTGGTACTTTATTTTATCGACCCCGTAAGGATGAAAGGCAAAGTTAACCTCGGCGGGATTTGAACTCAGAATGGCAAGGGCCGTAACTCTATGCGTCAAAGTATAAATTAAAGTATAAATTAATAATTGTTTCTAGTTTTGGCACAAGGCCAGCAATTACCCAGTGTATTACTGGTACTTTATTTTATCAACCCCATAAGGATGAAAGGCAAAGTTAACCTCGGCGGGATTTGAACTCAGAATGGCAAGGGCCGTAACTCTATACGTCAAAGCATGGTGTCCGACCCTCTACCGTTACTGCCAATCCACCGCCCTGGTAATAAGTATTGTTTAGTTTTAAGTTTTTCCGGTTGCGCATTTCTAATGCTCTTCAAAAACAATTTTGAGATAGAGCGCTCGTGATATTTGCTCTAAAAAAAAATATATATATATATAATATTTATTTGAATATGGCAAAGCCGGCCATTTATCGTTCATATACAGGAGACTGACTAGCCTGTCACTGCCAATATGCAAATCTGGCTGATCATTGGATCTGCTAATACGCAGATCTGACTGAACCGCCCATCTGTTGAATCCCGTTGATCAGTCAATGTATATTTTGGAAAATATCATACATTTTCACTAGCTCTGATAGTTGGCAGGTGATCAGTGAACTGTACTGATGAAGGGTGATACCCAGAAACATTAGTGTCTGCAGTTCTGTTTACATGCCAACAAGAGCAAGAATGAGGGGCTCATTCTACTGATATGACTTTAAAAATGAAGGTTTTTTGTATAATTGCAAACGAATCAAACATTATTAATAATATTCGAAAAACTCAGATGATATTTATTGTTTTCAGCCATGTAGAGCAATAACTTTTTTTTTTATATGTATAT
>OZ024742.1:135564702-135572202 GCA_964016885.1 Eledone cirrhosa
TACACGGAACTATCTCCAGGAACCATATTAGAACTGTATTTTACTAATATAATGTCGTATTTTCAATGTTCTGCTTAGTTATATGTTATTCATTTGCAAGATATTGAAAATGTTGTATCCATAACATTATCTCTTAAAAATACATTCTGTTTTTGGTATTTTCGCGTAAAATGTTCATTTGGGCGGTTATGCAGTAGTGAGTCCATATTTGTGCATTGGTTTTAATTCCTTTGTATATATATATATATATATATATATATATATATATATATATATAGTCACACAGGCACACACAAACCTATATATATGAATATACATATATATATAATATATTTAAAAATTAGTGAGAAATATACATTACATCTCAATGATATCGCATTTTGTCCAGAGAGATGTATTTACTAATTACGAGGCTTTATGCCCTGTGGTATGGAAATAGACGTCTGAAGAGCTGATTCTTTCCATTGGAAATTCTCTGAATTTCCAATATTTTGATATCGCTTTAGATATAATTCAGAGAACCTTATAAAGAGAAATATTGAACTCAAATAAGACTCAGAACTAAATCGTTTTACAAGTATGTTTGCCTAGGGGGTGATAGGCGTATAAGTTTCGTTTATTTTAAGATACTTTAATCTTCCCTTTAACTGATTCGAGCCTTATTTGTATTAACACACAAACACACAGACACACACACACACACACACACACACACACACACACACACACACACACACACACATATATATATATATATATATATATATATATATATATACGGGGTAACAAATAATAGTTAAATGCAGTCCACCTAGGTAAAGTCCAGTTATGGTATTCCAGGTAGTGGATGATATTAACGTTTGGCTTAATTGCATTTATATATATATATATATATATATATATATATATATATATATATATAACAAAGGAATTGTGGTAAGGGACCAGATGGACCATAACGCACCAGAGTACTCAATACGTAGGGTAGTAGAGTGAGAAATAGGAAAAAGTATGACCCCGACGGCAGAGCTCAAGCCGTTTCGATGGCTATTTCTGGACTCATAGTCCAGAAATAGCCGTTGAAACGGCTCGAGCTCTGCCGTTATACATATATATATATATGTATGTGTGTGTGTGTGTGTGTGTATGTGTGTGTATATGTAAATAAATATATATGTGTGCGTGTGTGTGTGCATACACTATTGTAACTTGTCCTTCAGGCAGAGTAGTAAATATTACAGACACTAGCTTCATTTATCGGAATTAATTAACAGACAACCTGAATTTTTCTTTGGTAATATTATGAAATAAAAAAATCTCGTAAGCATTTAGAAAAATCCAGGTCTTCTATATTTAACCGCAGCTCTATTGTGCTGCTTACTCAGTATATACAACCAAGAGCGCTTTCAAATCTATTAATATATTATGCTCAAGTATCATCGTGATATGCATTTCGACGCAGGGATCTACAAGAATTCAGATAAAATAACAATTAGAGCTTAAATTTATGTGGAAAAAAATATCAAAATGCATCAAAAATGCATACATCCGGTAAAACGAAAAGCAAGTGGGGTTACTTACATCTTTCATTTTATGTCAAATTGGCATAAATAGTCTTTAGAACGTTTGATTTTGTACCACAGGATTGTTTTCCTTTGCTCTCTGATATCAAATCTCGCTGTGATCAGCTTTGGTTTAATAACTATCGCTGTCGATGAATTTCTGGAATTCATAAACAGTCAGCCCAGAAGATTTACGACATCTGTTGTGTTTCTACGTGATCTGAGTTTAAATCTCATTTCATTTTACTGGCAATGTGGTGATGCTTTAAGCTGGAGGTTTGACTATTGGCTAGCTTCAGCAATGTAAAAAACCTTCACATTTTTTGGCATGATTGCTTTTACGTAGCTCAATAAATTCAAGGAAAGCTTTTAATAGATTACATATGTTAATATAAGAAAACCAAGATGAGATATTTGACAAAATGACCAAATCAAAAATACCGATCACTCTCTTTTCTTTAATCCCTTCCTTATATTCATCAACTTGTACAAAATTGTAGAAGAATTCTAAAACGTTTCTCAATGATAATAAGCATTTACCCGTTTAAAATTGAAAGCCATTGACTACTCAACTGAATGCCTCTAGCTAGGTGACCAAACTATATATATATATATATATATATATATATATATATATATATATATATATATATATATATATATATATGTATATATATATATATATATATATATATATATATATATATATATATATATATATATATATGGAAAGTTATATTTAAATTGTTGTGTTACAACTAGTAAATATTTATAACTGATATAAAAGCACTCGACAAATATTTGGAGTATATTTACAATATTAAATAAATGGAAACTATATTTATAAAACCATATTTATTTCATTATATATATTTCAGGGATAACATATTAACAATATGCTATGCCGTTTCGGACGATAGATAGATTTGGAATTGGAAAAAATGTCTTTAGATAAAAATAACAGATCCATTCATGTTGACTTATCTTGCAAAACTTCCAATTCCAAATCTATCTATCGTCCGAAACGGCATAGCATATTGTTAATATGTTATCCCTGAAATATATATAATGAAATAAATATGGTTTTATAAATATAGTTTCCATTTATTTAATATTGTATATATATATATATATATATATATATATCCTTGTCCTGTTCGAGCATTCTTCCCCGGGAGATTGTCAAACCAAATGTTCAAAAAGGACTGTTTTACTATCTAACCTTACCAGACTGTATTCTTCATTTGTGTTCACATAAGTAGAAGCTGCATTTTCAATATCAATCCAGCCTTCTTTTAGTTATTGCATAATAATTTCAGAAATTAGTTAAATTGAACAGCATAATTGTGTTTATTCGTTTTACAAACAATATCATAGTACTTAATAGACACGCATTAGTGTTCCTTCATCGAATGTTTAAGGTTTTTCTACTTCCTCCTTCATGATGAGTAATGATTCGATAACCGACTATACAGACTTTACGTCAAAATAGAACTGCGCAAGTAAATTTCTTTTTTTAGGGGGAAGGGGTCGGGGAGGGGCTCTCAAGTTCCATGTGGGAAAAAAATGATGTTAGAAAAAATGATTGAAATAAGAAAGAATGAATGCTGCGTGTGTGTCAGCTTACATCTGTACATTAAATTCTCCGTGTAAATAACTTTCTATTTTAATGTGTATGTTCCTATAAGGGGAAATTGTTTAATTCAATAAGATTGTGTGTCACGAATATATGTGCACTTGAGTTAAAACCTCAAACGCTGGTGTGCTTACAATTGCATTTACAAATTGAAAGTCAACCGGATGTATGTATTTTATCGCAGACAAACACATATATATATATATATATATATATATATATATATGTGTGTGTGGGGGGGGGGGGGGGGTCAGTGTGTGTGTGTGTATATATATATATTTGTGTGTGTGTGTTTCTGCGATAAAATACATACATCCGGTTGATTTTCAATTTGTAAATACAATTGTAAGCACACACACACACAGACATATATATATATATATATATATATATATATATATATATATATATATAGTGTAGGTGATTCAGTGAATTATTGGTGGCGGTACCAAAACAACCACTATGCACAGACAGAGTGCGTATGTTAATAAGAACGATGAAATTTCATTTTGCATGTATCTAGGTTTTTATTGTGTCGACCTTCTGCGTACGTTTCGTAAAGGATTGGCTCAGAGTCACCCATGGGATTAATGAACCCGACTCCATTATCGATCGGCTCTTCAGACTGGCGAAGCAACAAAAACACTATAGTTGTTGTCGCTTCGCCTATCTGAAGAACAGATTGATAATGGAGTCAAGTCCATAATTTGTATGGGTGACCCTGAGCCAGTCTCTGCGAAATATGAGTAACAGATCGATACACAAATATCTAAATACATGTAAACGAAATGTTAATGTTTAAGGAAGAGTGCTCTATGTATGCTACAGATCAATTTAATTACATAATAAACAACACAATACAATTATTCCATTTACCAACGGTTTCACGAAGTCGAGCGACCTCAACAGAGACATCTGAAATCCTTCATCAGAAAGGAAATTTCAATATAGATCCATATAAAATGTTCCTTTCTGATGAACGATTTCAGACGTCTCTGTTGATCTCGCTTGTCTTCCTTCGTGAAATCTTTGGTAAATGGAATAATTGTATTGTGCTGTTTATTACATAATTAAATTTATATATATATATATACAAATATACATACCAATGGAACACTCCCATTATAACTTCCACCAAGTCTACACTTACCATATCTGATATAATTGTTTATAACATAAATGAAACATTTAGAGGTCAGCCGCACTGAAATAGTGCACAATCCTTTTAAAATGCGTGAGAAACTGAATATTTATGTACAACTACTTCGAAAATTACCGCTTCTTCGTCCAAAATATAAATTTAAATTTGTTCTTATAATAACTGTCTGACTCCGAAATGTTAATATGTGTCTATGTGGTAATCACGGCAATATCGATAGAGTTTCAGCAAACAAAAATCCTCCTAATGCAAACTTTGCAGCCTGCTAGTATGCACTTTGTAAATTCAATGTTTATGCCCACAAACACTTAACACCTCTTGCTGCCATGAGGAAGTCTTTGGTAAATAATATTGGTTGCAGCTCATCCCTCTCCAGATTTGATCTTTAACGACTTCTTCCAGAGAAAAAAAGGTAAGGAAAAAAGCAAAATATATATACAGGAAGAATTGACCCTATTACTGAAGTGAGATTATTTTATCGACCTCGAAAGGATTAAAGTTAAAGGTGACCCCAGCAGGATTCAACTCAAAACGAATACCGCAAAGTATTATCTCCGACTTTCTAGCTACTTTGCCTATTCTATGCCTAAATACGAGTGAAAATAATGAAAGAGTTTTCTGAAGTTCAACAAATAATTCTTCACTGTAACTGTTATCTAAATTTTGTTGCTACAGCTCACACCTATGCAGGTTTAGCTGGCCTCCTCCAAGGTATAACTTGGTGGAGGCGTCCTGGGTGATTTAATGATAGGCACCCCTGTCCTATCATCACATTTCTACAGCTGAGTAAACTTGAGCAACGTGAAATAAAGTGTCTTGCTCAAGGAAACAACACATCACCCGGTGCGAGAATTGAACCCACAACCTTTCGATTGCAAGCCCAATGCTCTCAACACTAAGCCATGCGCCTTCGTTGTTTTTTGTTGTTGTTTTTTGTATCTAAATTGCTGCGGAGGAATTTGTTTCTATGCAGGAACTAAGCAAGTATTTAAAGGTATACTAAGATAAATACACACACACACAAACACATACACACATACAT
The DNA here is from genome assembly GCA_964016885.1 of Eledone cirrhosa. Classification (NCBI taxonomy): domain Eukaryota; kingdom Metazoa; phylum Mollusca; class Cephalopoda; order Octopoda; family Eledonidae; genus Eledone; species Eledone cirrhosa. The sequence continues at coordinate 135,570,102 of OZ024742.1, forward strand.
ACACATATAAACACAATCACATACATAAAAAAGATAGAATACAGTGATTATTTCAACGAGTATTTGGCTTTTGTTTGTGTAGTTGTATATCTAATTTTGTGCTGTTCTAAATCTAATTTTTTTCAGTTAGTTTACATTTTATGTCAGAAACTACATACGTTCACATCGTTAATAATTGTTAAATGACGTAAAATGTTCATAAAATGTTTAAAATATACTTTAAAATAGACAAATGTTTCAGTAAACATTAAACAGTGGGTCATGGTACTAATCTAAAAGATTTGAGCAGATGTAGCATTTCCATAAAATATAACCTGTATAGATATATCTGCGCGTTTCTGGACACGTAAATTTTTATCTCCACCGGTGTGTGTGTATAAAAAAGTAAGTTTATTTTATATACCCCACATTGGTAAAAATATAAGAAAAACAAGTCGGAAATGCAATTGGAATCTGTAAGAAGGTTTATTTAAAAAACATTCTAAAAGGATAATTTATTGTAAATAAACCTCTTTAAATACTCCAATTCCATTTTCATCTTATTCATTCACACACACACACACACACACACACACACACACACACACACACACACACACACACACACACACACACACACACACACACACACACACACACACACACACTCACACACTCACACACACACACACACACACACTCACACACACACACACACACACACACACACACACACATTTTTTTTTTTTTAGCCAACGGTTAAAAATACATATGTAAATATATATATATAGTCTATCAAAGTTCTTTCGTTGCAACATCATCAGTGGTACTATTATGTTTCCTCCTGTTGTAATAAAATAAAAATGGCGTAGACATACAATACAACAGGGGGAAACATAATAGTACCACTGATGATGTTGCAGATGTGCAACGAAAGAACTTTGATAGGCTCTCTCTATATATTTATATCTGTAATTTTAACCGTTGGTCAATCAATGATAAACATTGATTGCCAAATAAATTAACTGTGGATATATAAAAGATACAGAAGCGAAAACCAGCCAAACAGTGAATGTGTTCTGATATTATTTCTGACCATATTATTACAAAAATATTACCCCCCCCCCCCCCCCCCAAGTATAACAATATATATATATATATATTATATATATATATATAGAAGGATTTAAATGGATACAGTTTGGTTAAAAGGAATTTATTGACACGTGTTTCAATAACAGTTACATAACCTGAAAACAGCTGCTATCTACAAAGTATTAGTTATGCAGACATTCAATATTTCAATGTTATTATCAACTGTCATTTCATCAGAATAATTTTACTGAGGACTTGTTTGGTTTTGCAGAGAATATTAGGAGGGGGGTGAAGTTGTTAGAAGAATAGTTGAGGGAGTGGTTTTTTGATAGCAGTGAGAATTTTTGGTGGCAGTGAGAAATTAATGTAACAACTTTAGCATAAAAAGCTTGGACGCTCAGGGATAGCGATCAAAAGTTTACCCTAAAATGGGAGAAATTAGCTAAAACCCAAAGCTTTTCCAGGAGCCAAAATTTCTGCAAATTGTGTAATCTTGAGATTTATTACATAATCACACACAAGAAGAAATTGCTTAATAACAGAATTGAACGAACATTATTCTGCCGTCACCGAACTAAAACCCTTTTTTTCCACTACAAGCTGAATATTACATAAAAGAGGGACATCCCCCCCAACTATATAAACCTCAATCTAGTTAGAAAAATATAAAAACAATCTCTTCTCAACATATATATGTATATTAATAACCTTAAATTAACACACTAATAATGGAAAGATATGCTGATGAGAATAAGTACGAATATGCTATAATGAATGTGTCTAAAAGCGACCATATGTATGTATATATATGTGAAAATGTATATAAATAAGTAAATATATATATATGTTTGATGTGTATAGTTAGATGTAAGTGTATTCATGTATTAAAGTGTATATATATATATATATATATATATATATATATATATATATATATATATATATATATATATATATACACATAGACTGGAGTATGTATGTATATATGTGTGTGTCTATACGTGTGTATATAAAGATAAGTTGAGTA
>OZ024742.1:135579702-135587202 GCA_964016885.1 Eledone cirrhosa
ATATATATATATATATATATGTACATATATATATATATGTATATATATATATGTGTGTGTGCGTGTCTGTATGTGTGTATATATTTGTATATTTCATTCTGAAGATTGAAGGAAACTTTTTTTGCTTTTAAGAAACCTCTGGTGAATGGATTAATTGCCTTGTATGGCTTTATTACTTTACTACTATATATACGTTTATGTAAGGTTCATTTGTCTTATCTAATACTGAGCTTTACACATACACACATGTATATGTGTGTGTGTATGTGTATGCATGTGTGTATGTGTACGTGTGCGTGTGTATATATATATATATATATATATATTTGTGTATATATGTGTGTATATGTATATATGTATATGTATATATGTATGTATGTATATGTACGTGTATGTATGTATATGTTGCGTGTGTTTTTATTTATTTTTATGTATGTGTGGGTTTGTGTGTGGGTGTGTGTGTGTGTATATATGTGTGTGTGTTTGTATTTGGTTGTGCGTTCTTTTGATATATACGTATTTGCATGTGTATAATTGTTTAGCTATGTATGTATATGTGTGTTTACGTATTTATATGTGTGTGTGCGTTTATATTTTTATATTTTTGTATGTATATATATATATATATATATATATATATATATATATATATATATATATGTATATGTGTGTGTGTGTGTATATAATTACATATACATGTGTGTGTTTATATTGTATACGTGTACGTGTTTGCGTATGTATGTGTATGTACGTGTTTATGTATTTGTATATGTATATTTATGTGTGAGAGTGTGTGTATGTGTTTACTATTTCGAACGTATGTATATGCGCTTATGTGTGTATTACTTACCACGCGTGTCTGTCCTGTTAGCTGGGGCATGTATCGCTGTCAAATATTTGTTAATATTATTTATATATTTTTTTCTTATATTTATTTGCGTGTGTTAATATGTAGTGGAGTGCATTCATGTATGTGTATGTATGTACGTTGTATGTTTGTGTGAATGTATGTATATATATGTGTGTGTATATATATGTGTGTGTGTATGTGTAGGCTTGTACACACACATGTGTGTGTGTGTGTGTGTGTGTGTGTGTGTATGTATATGTGTATATGTGTGTATATGTATGTGTATATATATATATATATATATATATATGTATGGATATGTACATGTGTATATATATGTATGTGCGTGTGTATGTGTGTGTGTGTGTGTGCGTGTGTATGTATGAATATATGTATGTGTATATGTGTGTATATATATGTGTATGTGTGTGTAGGTGTACGCTCTTTTTATATATATATATGTGTATGTATGTGTATGTATATATATATATATATATATATATATATATATATATATATGTATATGTATGTGTATGTGTATATGTGTATGCGTGCAAATTATATGTGTATATATGTGTGTGTGTGTAAGTATGCTTTTGGGTTTTTTTGTGTGTGTTTGCATGTGTAGTTTTATTTTATTTTATTTTTCCTTTCCTTCTCCCTTTTCCAGCCTCACTTTCATATAGATTGCATTTTCGTTTTTAGAATCCATATTCAATAAACAAACCAGGATTTTTCATTCTGAGGATTGAAAGCAAAACCTTTTGCTTTTAAGAAACCACTGGTAAATGGAATAATTGCCTTATGTTGTTTATTACATAATAATAATAATTAAGCTCTGTTGCTTACATAGAGCACTCTTTTTTCCTGGACTTTTCCGATGGAATTACTTCATTTACACATATATATATATTTACATATATATGTATATATATATATATATATATATATTTATATATATATATGTATATATACGATATTAATAAATGGAAACTATATTTATAAAACCATATTTATTTCATTATACATTTTTCAGGGATACCAAATTAAAATATGGTATGCCTTCATCAGACAAAATACAATATATAAACAGTTTTATAAATAATTTTGACGTACCCTATTAGATGCAACCATTATTTTTGGAAGCTGTCCAGACAGCTTCCAATAATCATATCCAAAGCAACAATTGTTTTCCTATTTTTAGAAATGATGAAAATAGCATTTTCTATTAATCATCACCATCAACATCACTTTTATTATTATTATTATTGTTGTTGTTGTTGTTGTTGTTAGTGGTCGTAGTCATAGTGGCAGTAGAAGTAATACCCCTAAGCGTTATTATTGTTCATTTAGCTTGGGTTTGAATTTATCAATAAAATTCTTTTCTTTGATTTTTCTCTTGATTTCACTTGGGCTGTGTAATTTGTAGAAAAGGGAATATTATAAATATTCCCTGACCACATGTTGCTAGATGGTTACTTAAGGGTATCTGGCGGACATTTGGGTCTCTGATTTGTTAACGGTGTACCCGTGCACGTTCCGATAGTGCATTTCCAGTTTGACTGATATATAGTTCTTGGACATCCTGCTGGACTAAAATCAAAACCTGTCAAAGGGAAAAGGAGCTCTTAAGAGTCAATGGCCATCCAAAATCACCGGGAGAGATGACCCCTTAGCCTTTGTCAAGGCATAATTGTAGGAGAAGGAAAACTCTGATATAACACCTGCAAATCTGATGGTATCCAATGATGTTGACTTGTTCTTCTTTTTGGTAAATATCATCTTGGTTACGAGAGTGGGACTGGCTTTGTGCAGTGCCTTTGCTCACTATAAAAGCTTCACGGCACAAGCATTGCTTTATATCTGGAGATCTCTCTACACTTGTCATCACGTGGTACCATGGGCCCAGCACTATGTGTCAATAATTGTCACAAGTGTAGTGTTTGTACCAGAGTTTTCAAGTCGCTGGCTTGACTAAAATGTCACGTTCGTTCAGCGTATCGGTAGGGGTTCTCCTACATGGATATAAAGTAGTGGCCGTACTCGAAAACGAGTTGGCAGCCACCTTGTATGTATCCGGGAGAGATGACCCCTTTGCCTTTGTCAAGACAGAATTCTAGGAGAAGGAAAACTGTGATATAACACTTGCAACTCTGATGGTATCCAATGATGTTGACTTGTTCTTCTTTCTGGTAAATATCATCTTGGTTAAGAGAGTGGGCTGGCTTTGTGCAGTGCATTTACTCACTATTAAAGCTTCACGGCCCAGGCATTGCTTTATATCTGGAGATCTCTCTACACTTGTCGTCACATGGTACCATGGGCCCAGCACTATGTGTCAATAATTGTCACAAGTGTAGTGTTTGTACCAGAGTTTTCAAGTCGCTGGCTGGACTAAAAAGTCACACTCGTTCAGCGCATCGGTAGGGGTCCTCCTACATGGATATAAAGTAGTGGCCGTACTCGAAAACGAGTTGGCAGCCACCATGTATGTATGTATGTATCTATGTATGCGTGTGCGTGTGTGTGCGTGCGCGTGTGTGCGCACACAGCTATTCCAATGTTTGTTTTCTATGAGATTTCTCCTAATTCTTCAATCCCACAAACTCAATTGTTGAAAGAGACATTATGATGTGAAGATTGGACTGGTAATTTTCAATAGCATGTCGCCTACTACGACGGAATTGGTGATGAGGAGGAGAGGAAAGAGGAGGAGGCATAAAGAAGGTGAGTAGGAGGCAGGGAAATCTTATAACATCATTACTGATGAGGAGGAGGATAATTAGAACAATCAAGATAACGATGTTGCTGTTATTGATGATAATGATGACGATGGTGATTATGATGACGATGATGATGACGATAATGATGATAATGATGATGATGTTTAGGGGAGGATGTTGATAGTGGCGGGGTTGATTATCATGATGAGCATGACCATGTCGGTGGGGGAGTTGGTGTTGGTGAAGATGATGATAATTGTGTTGATAATGATGTTAATGATCATGATAGTCACGGTGATGTTCGTGATGGTGATGGTGGTGATGATGGTGGTGATGGTGGTGGTGGTGGTGGTGGTGGTGGTGATGATGATGATCATCATCATCATCACCACCATCATCATCACCTCGACCATCATCATAATCATCACCTCCATCATCATCATCATCATCATCATCATCAGCACCATCATCATCATCATCACCTCCATCATCATCATCATCATCACCACCATCATCCTCATCATCACCACCATTATCACCATCATCATCATCACCATCACCACCACCACCATCACCATCACCATCAACACCATCATCATCATCATCATCATCATCCTCATCATCACCACCACCATCATCACCATCACCATCACCTCCATCATCATCATCATCATCATCATCACAATCATCAACTCCATCATCATCATCACCTCCATCATCATCACCATCATCATCATCATTATCATTATCATCAACATCATCATCACCACAACCATCATCATCATCACCTCCATCATCATCATCAGCTCCATCATCATCACCACCATCATCATCATCATCATCATCACCACCATCATCATCATCACCACCATCATCATCATCATCATCACCACCATCATCATCATCACCACCATCATCATCAACAACATGAAGTTGAAAATGTATATGATGAAATTGGAGGTGGTGAAACTCTTGTTAACAATGGAAACTATGGTAGCAGTGGTGATGACGATGGTAGCAGTGGTGATGACGATGGTAGCAGTGGTGATGACGATGGTAGCAGTGGTGATGACGATGGTAGCAGTGGTGATGACGATGGTAGCAGTGGTGATGACGATGGTAGCAGTGGTGATGACGATGGTAGCAGTGGTGATGACGATGGTAGCAGTGGTGATGACGATGGTAGCAGTGGTGATGACGATGGTAGCAGTGGTGATGACGATGGTAGCAGTGGTGATGACGATGGTAGCAGTGGTGATGACGATGGTAGCAGTGATGATGACGATGGTAGCAGTGGTGATGACGATGGTAGCAGTGGTGATGACGTTGGTAGCAGTGGTGATGACGATGGTAGCAGTGGTGATGACGATGGTAGAAGTGATGATGACGATGGTAGAAGTGATGATGACGATGGTAGCAGTGGTGATGACGATGGTAGCAGTGGTGATGACGATGGTAGCAGTGATGATGACGATGGTAGCAGTGATGATGACGATGGTAGCAGTGATGATGACGATGGTAGCAGTGATGATGACGATGGTAGCAGTGATGATGACGATGGTAGCAGTGATGATGACGATGGTAGCAGTGGTGATGACGATGGTAGCAGTGGTGATGACGATGGTAGCAGTGGTGATGACGATGGTAGCAGTGATGATGACGATGGTAGCAGTGATGTTGACGATGGTAGCAGTGGTGATGACGATGGTAGCAGTGATGATGACGATGGTAGCAGTGATGATGACGATGGTAGCAGTGATGATGACGATGGTAGCAGTGATGATGACGATGGTAGCAGTGATGATGACGATGGTAGCAGTGGTGATGACGATGGTAGCAGTGATGATGACGATGGTAGCAGTGGTGATGACGATGGTAGCAGTGGTGATGACGATGGTAGCAGTGGTGATGACGATGGTAGCAGTGGTGATGACGATGGTAGCAGTGGTGATGACGATGGTAGAAGTGGTGATGACGATGGTAGCAGTGGTGATGACGATGGTAGCAGTGGTGATGACGATGGTAGCAGTGGTGATGACGATGGTAGCAGTGGTGATGACGATGGTAGCAGTGGTGATGACGATGGTAGCAGTGATGATGACGATGGTAGCAGTGGTGATGACGATGGTAGAAGTGATGATGACGATGGTAGAAGTGATGATGACGATGGTAGCAGTGGTGATGACGATGGTAGCAGTGGTGATGACGATGGTAGAAGTGATGATGACGATGGTAGAAGTGATGATGACGATGGTAGCAGTGGTGATGACGATGGTAGCAGTGGTGATGACGATGGTAGAAGTGATGATGACGATGGTAGCAGTGATGATGACGATGGTAGCAGTGATGATGTCGATGGTAGCAGTGGTGATGACGATGGTAGCAGTGGTGATGACGATGGTAGCAGTGGTGATGACGATGGTAGCAGTGGTGACGACGATGGTAGAAGTGGTGACGACAATGGTAGCAGTGGTGACGACGATGGTAGCAGTGATGATGACGATGGTAGCAGTGGTGATGACGATGGTAGCAGTGATGACGACAATGGTAGCAGTGGTGACGACGATGGTAGCAGTGGTGATGACGATGGTAGCAGTGGTGATGACGATGGTAGAAGTGATGATGACGATGGTAGCAGTGGTGATGACGATGGTAGCAGTGATGACGACAATGGTAGCAGTGGTGACGACGATGGTAGCAGTGATGATGGCAATGGTAGCAGTGGTGATGACGATGGTAGCAGTGGTGATGACGATGGTAGCAGTGGTGATGACGATGGTAGCAGTGGTGATGACGATGGTAGCAGTGGCGATGACGATGGTAGCAGTGGTGATGACGATGGTAGCAGTGGCGATGACGATGGTAGCAGTGATGATGACGATGGTAGCAGTGATGATGGCGATGGTAGCAGTGGTGATGACGATGGTAGCAGTGATGATGGCAATGGTAGCAGTGGTGATGACTATGGTAGCAGTGATGATGACGATGGTAGCAGTGATGATGACGATGGTAGCAGTGATGATGACGATGGTAGCAGTGATGATGACGATGGTAGAAGTGATGATGACGATGGTAACAGTGATGATGACGATGGTAGCAGTGGTGATGACGATGGTAACAGTGGTGATGACGATGGTAGCAGTGATGATGACGATGGTAGCAGTGATGATGACGATGGTAGCAGTGGTGATGACGATGGTAGCAGTGATGATGGCGATGGTAGCAGTGGTGATGACGATGGTAGCAGTGATGATGACGATGGTAGCAGTGGTGATGACGATGGTAGCCATGATGATGGCGATGGTAGCAGTGGTGATGACGATGGTAGCAGTGATGATGACGATGGTAGCAGTGGTGATGACGATGGTAGCAGTGGTGATGACGATGGTAGCAGTGGTGATGACGATGGTAGCAGTGATGATGACGATGGTAGCAGTGGTGATGACGATGGTAGCAGTGGTGATGACGATGGTAACAGTCATGATGACGATGGTAGCAGTGATGATGACGATGGTAGCAGTGGTGATGACGATGGTAACAGTGGTGATGACGATGGTAGCAGTGATGATGACGATGGTAGCAGTGGTGATGACGATGGTAGCAGTGATGATGGCGATGGTAGCAGTGGTGATGACGATGGTAGCAGTGATGATGACGATGGTAGCAGTGGTGATGACGATGGTAGCAGTGGTGATGACGATGGTAGCAGTGGTGATGACGATGGTAGCAGTGATGATGACGATGGTAGCAGTGATGATGACGATGGTAGCAGTGGTGATGACGATGGTAGCAGTGGTGATGACGATGGTAGCAGTGATGATGACGATGGTAGCAGTGGTGATGACGATGGTAGCAGTGGTGATGACGATGGTAGCAGTGGTGATGACGATGGTAGCAGTGATGATGACGATGGTAGCAGTGATGATG
>OZ024742.1:135589702-135622202 GCA_964016885.1 Eledone cirrhosa
GTTTAGCTTTTTGGGGGTGGTGGTTATGTAGATTATGTGGTGGCCCTGTTTTATTGTTGTTGTTATTATGGTTTAAACTCAGAGCAATCCGTTCAAATGCGTTCTAATCATAATCATCCAATTTTTTGCTAATATGGTATGTTATCATTGAAGAATTTGGCTAGCGAACGGTTTGTAATGCTTTTTGCTCCATGTCCACCCACAACACACCAACATATTTGATACATCCTTAAATGTATTGTCTTTAAAAAAAAATGATGTATCGTAAAATTGATAAAATTCGCCTCATCTCTGATTTCTCGGGCATGTGCCCCACGTTATGAATCACTGTCATAAAGGATCTCAGTGATGGTCATAATGGTGGTGATGGATGTGGGAGTGTTAGTGGTGATATTAATATTGAATGTAGTGGTGGTAATATTGACGGTGGAGAGGGAGATAATGATGATGACAACGACGATGACAATGACGATAATGATGAAGAAATCTGTGCTAATTCTTTAGTGATTTTAGCTCTTAAGTTGGCTAATAACGGCAATTTGGACGAAACGTCTCAATTGATTGCTCTCATTATCGTACGCATGTGGATGGTACTGTTGGTGGTTGAGCGGTAGGATGGTGTGGCTCTAAGAGTGGGAGAACTAAAATTAGTATTGTTGTTTTTTTTGTCAACGTTGTTTAGTGAGCAAACCTATAATTAAAGTTATTCCGAACGTGACCACCCTCACTTTTTTTCAAACAATGTCTAGTCTACAGTAATCAATGCAATTTTCTTTTTAAGAATTCATATTGTAACGTGAGGAATATTTGGCTGCTATTTTCACAAGAAACTGAACCGCTGTACCTTCTCTCTGGTTAGGTTATGTTGTTTGATGATTGCTGATATTGTTATAGCTGTTAATGTTTTATTGCGAGGTGGGAAACAGGCTTGTAGTTGATAACTTATAGAATTTCTATTGTGTTAATAATGGAGGTGGTTGTGTTTGTAGAGAGGGTACATGTTTCAATGATGAAGATTGCTGGCTGCGGTGGTTGAGTTGGTGTCTAAGAAAGTTATGTAGGCAATGGAGGTATTTGTGTAGACAGTAGAAATATTTGTGATGACAGATGTGATAGTGGTGTTGGTGGTAGATATATGTCTGCAAATGGTGGAGGTGATTTTGCCGGTGATTAAATTGTTTTTTGCTAGGGATTTAGATAGAATTGTTTGTAATGGACATAGTTGGTTTGGAGGAGAATGTAGTTGTGTTTGTAATGGAAGTAATTAAATTGATAGTGGAGTTATTTGTGATTGTTTTGGAAGTGATTGTATTATTGCTTGAATTAGCTATGTTGGTAACATTTTCGGAATCCTTGTTTTCTGTTATTTGTATTTGCCTTTGTTCTTTAGTGTGACAACAGTTTAACATTGAAGAATTAAACACGATCCACAGTACATCATTCCCTGAGATACTACCTCAGAGGACCACACTGCATATTTCAATAAATATTTCTTCTTTTATTTTCACCGCAAGGAGAGTAGTACAGTTTTCTTGATATGTTGTTTCCTGACCAATCCGTTGTGCATGTTTCATTACTTCATGTTTTGATCATAACTCTACCAAAGATAAAAAATGTATGCTCAACATTGACATAGTTAGTGTAGAGGCGCGCGACTTAATGATTATTGTGTTATGCTCACGATCTTAAAGTTGAGTTCTACACCCAGCGGTGTGTTGCGTCCTTGAATAAATCTTTTTATTCCACTCAGCTGGAAAGAATAGTTGTACTTTTGTTACAGAAGACCCGCCTTGCACAGTTTGTCAGGCTGAATCCCCAGAGGGATTCCGTTATGAATGCGTGTACCTAACACAACTAGAACACTCCTCATCAGACCCGAAAGAAGCCCAACACAACACATAAATTGCTTTGTTGTTGTTGTTATTATCATTATCATTATTGTTATTATGGACAGCATGCTTTGCAGCATAGAGTTACGCGCTTTCACGGTCTGAGTTCAAATCCCGCCGAGGTTAACTTTGCCTGTCATCCTTACGGGGTCGATAAAATAAAGTACCAGTAATGTACTAGGATAATTGCTGGCCTTGTGCCAAAAGTAGAAACAATTATTGTTATTTTCCGGTTGTTTTCATTGTTTTCATTGTTGTTCTTATTTTCAGTAATGATTTGACAACTCTGATGGAGCAGGCCACTGATCATACCATTCTAGCAGTGTCCACCCCCGGGAATGTCTGGAACTATGTTATCCAAATTGTTCATATATTAATTTCAAAACGATTCAGTTGGTTTTACTAGCAGGTTGTATAGTTTCCCACACGGTCTATAAGTAGTATCAGCCGCAATAGCACAGATATAAACTGTTTAAGAGGGAATCAACAACCGGGAAATGTCTCGTCCACATTTCTCACCTTACAGAATTGTAGCGATTAAGAAACAGGATAGCATAATTATAATGGCGGAAAGAGTGAATGGGAGAGGGTTATACGGCGCTCGGGTTTCAGTGTGTGTATGAAGGGGTGTATAATCAGTGCTGGTAAATAAACAAGATCCCATTCCCCTTCACACAGACACACGCACAGACATAAATATCTTCTGACATACCACTATGGTGGTCAACAAATGGGAGTATTAGTTAGGAAAGACAGTTGAGGTTGAGAGAATAAAACAGTTTATATTTCGTGTTCTTATAGCTCTGTGGTACATTGTATTGCTTAGTCAAGAGAAATATTGGCGTTCATGGCCATTTCTATATAGAGCACCTTAGATTAATTAGGACGGGGGAAAGATGGGGGAGGGCAAATTATTTTCAAACCGGCAATGGATTATGTGTAATGTCCAAATTATAGTATTTCCCGGCATCGAAGACGCTACTTTTTTCCTAAAATAAGTCTCAAAGATGCGTCCTGGAGGACGAAGGTTGTTTATTTATTTTTTTGTTCAAATTTGTGGTTGTCAAAATTAAGGTGCGTCCTCGAGGACGAAGCGTCGTAGGCGCCGAGAAATACGGTAACTACAGTACAGCAACATTTTAACTCAGAATGCCAAAATCCCCAAAAATACATTAAGTCCGACACTCTACCGACCCTATCATAGGGTAATAACTCATCGAATGATAAAAGGAGAAGTTGACATTGACGGTATGTTAACACAGAACGCAAACACCACCTTAATGAATCTGCCAATGGCAGACACCGAGCTAGATGTGTTGAACTATTTCATAGCATTCCCTTTCATTTTACTCCAAATGGCAAAGGATTGAAATTAGTTTTCATCTCACCCGGATGACAGGATCTCGTAATATGACGGAAATGAAGAAAAAAATAGTCCCAGAGTAATAAACCGCAGACAACATCATCTAATCACAAACACACGCACGCACGCAGACATAGATAAATACACTAAAACACGGACAGGCGTAATACCACCAGTACGCAAATTATGTCACAATCAAAAGCAAAGACAACATAACCACCAGAAACTACTTCCTTACATCCTTCACTATTGCTTAGTCAAGAGAAAAGCCACAAGTTCATTAAAAAAAACTACCACAAACAATATTAAAATCGCCATCACAAACATAATTATCCCACCCTCTACAGTCGCTAAAAGAAATAATAGACAGAAAATGAGCCAAAGCACCATCATCTCATCTATAGCAGTGCTAACGTAATCTATAGCAGTGATTAGCCTAACGAAGAATATGCACGATTGGAATATATCCAAAACGTTATCCGACTTGCTAGAAACAGCAGTCATAGCACCTACAAATTACACTCTACCATCATGACACATTAGATAATAGCCATGTATGTATTGACTCGTAACGCCTGATCGATACGTAGGGGTGTCGTAGTCACCTGCGGCGTCTCTCGAGCATTTTAAGCCTGGTAGAGCCCATCTCTTCTCCAGATCAGAACACAGAATATTTCTTTCAATGAATGAGAGAGAGGAATTTAGAAAGAGATACATAGACGAATTGATCCCAGTACTAGACTAGTACTTTTTTGTCGACCACGAAATGATGAAAAGCAAAGTTTCCCTCCGTGGGATTTGATCTCAGAGAGCAAACAGACGAGAAGAGGAATACCACAAAGCATTCTATCTGTCATTCGAATGATTCTGGAAATTTGCAGTCTTACACGAACTAAGAGGCTGATGGCGATGGCTGAATATATTTTATCATAGACAGCACAGTCATGGTTGACTAGTGGCTAAACAACAACGTTAAATTATAATCACCACTATCATTAACAATTGAAAACAGAATGTCTATAATTTATCATATCTCAATCGAACAACACTACTACTACAACAAATGGTAACACAATCACAACCAACAATATAAGCACGACCAACAATGACACAAAACTAATAATAACAAAGCAACAAAAGCAATACTCCACGACATCACAGCCAACAATAATGGTTTCTAATTTTGGCATAAACCCAGTAATTTGGAGGGAAGGGTAAGTCGATTATATCGACCCCAGCGTGTGGGTATGAAATTCAAGCTCAAATCACACTTTTGGGGGAGACAAGTCAAAATTAGCTAAAGGAAGCCAATTCTAACTTATGAAGTTTGCTTTTAGCATATTTTGAGTTGTATCACCCCCACCCCTGCCCCAAAGTGCAATTTGGGCTTAAATTTAATATTTTAAAAATTTGTCTGAGCGGATTATTGGTATATTAATTTATTGTCCTTTCAATGTCCTTTCGAATTGTATTAGAGACAATTACATTATAAGGTTGTAAATTAAGGTATATATATATATATATATATATATATATATATATATATATATATATATATATATACTAGACCTGAAAAATGCGCAAGCTCAAAAGAGTAACAGAATGTTATAATAAACCTTCAAAAGTGTGGGACTAGAGTTGTTGCTCAAAAATATTGTAATCATTATCTATCGTACACTCTGTGGCACCCTTTTATAAAAAAGAGACTCCATAACGAACTCAAGACGACACGATAATTATTTAATCTAATGTTCAATATCTCATATTAGATGCTTAGTAATGATTAATACGAAATGCTCTTAAACCGAATTTTATATTATAAATTCACTTAAATAATTATCGTGTCGTCTTGAATTCGTTATGAGTCTCTTTTTTATAAAAGGATGTCACAGGGTGTACGATAGATAATGATTAAACTATTTTTGAGCAACAACTCTCGTCATACACTTTTGAAGGTTTATTATAACATTCTGTGGCTCTTTTGAGCTTGCGCATTTTTCAGGTCTAGTTTAATATTTTTTTAAGGCAACGCTTGTAATAACTCTAGTTAAACAGGATATATATTAATAATAAATTATTGTTTCAATCTAATTAGATTATATAATTATTATTTTATAAATGATCTTATAAATATTATTGTAAGATGTATAAAAATATTTTCAGAGTTTTAATATAAACAACTACAAAATACAATCAATATTAAATAAATATATTTTACATAATAATTGTTATAGTTGAATTAATAAAAATTAAATATTACATACAAATAGTCTAACATAATAATAATAAAATAATCTAATATAAAACGAACAATAATATGGACATATATATAAGTAAATATGATACAACCAATATTCTAAGCATGTTATAACGAACTGAAAAAAATAGTTAATATAAGTTTAAAAAATCATATGTAAATTAACAATATAACTTACCAAAATGAGAAAAATATTTTGATGATAAAACGACAAAATACAGGAGAGAGATTCGAAAGCGAAACGGTAAATAAACGTGAAAACAAAACGCTTTTGAGCAACAATTACTCTCGTTGGTTGATTAGCCAATAAGACGATGAAATTAGCCAATAAGACGATACATTACGAAACATGTTTGGAAGGAATCGCCACGGCCAGCGATACCCCTTGAATCTTTATTCACAAGCTACGCATATATTGTCAGACAATATGCAGACTTAAAACATGTTGTTGTTAGTCACTGCGTGTCTAACAGATATATATATAGAGAATATTTAAGTATCGAGAGAGAGAAGAAGAGATAAGCGATACATATATTTAGTTGCCAATAGCTTGTGCAAATGTGATCAATACTTGTGCCTACAGGGTTAAATATTAGAAGCGTTAATATCTAGCGGTCGAGAACATAAGCAGAGCGGTTACAAGTGGAATGAATACAAATAAGTATATATACCATATCATTTTTTTTTGTTTTCTATGCCCTTGAGAAGCCCTTTTTGGGCGAAACGTACGTAGGCGAATTTTTTTATATAAACATGTTTTAACGGTATATACTCCTTTGTATTCATTCCACTTATATATATATATATATATATAGTGTAAGATTGTAATATGGAAGTAAACAAGAGAAGAAACCCTTCATCCGCTGTTAACTGTGATCATAGATGTTTCTGCGCCGTACATCTATGATCAGAGTTAACAGCTGATGGAGGGTTTCTTCTCTTATTTACGTCCATATTACTATCTTAGACTTTGCTTACAGTTAACCACACAGCCCGCTACGTTTCGTATAATTTTATATATATATATATATATATATATATATATATATATATATATATATATATATATATATATATATATATATATATATATATATAGTAATAATAATAAATTTGAAGACTAAAATCCAAAGAGAGCCCGATAAGGATGAATATATATCAAATATATAAGAACCCTAGAGCAAATATTTATTAAAATAAAAGATTAAAGTTTAAGCAAAGAATCGCTGCTTTCACCGGTTAAGGTTAAAAGCAGCGATTCTTTAATCTGCAGATTAAACCTTTAATCTGTTATATATATAGAAGAGGAAGACCAAGGTTAACGTATGTTGATGCCCTAAGGACAGACACTGGTCTGTTGGAGACGTAGGACATGGCAGCGATAATGAGGGACAGAGACCGCTGGAGAGAACTCGTCCATGGATCTCGGGAATTTTACCCGCCTTAAATATATATATATATATATATATATATATATATATATATATAGAGAGAGAGAGAGAGAGAGAGAGAGAGAGAGAGAGAGAGAGAGTGATGGAGAGAGAGAGAGTGAGAGAGAGTGAGAAAGAGAGACAAGAAAAACAAAAATAAGGAATTTTACTGGGTCCAGTATGTATTCCCGTAACTCCTGATAGTCGTAGAGGCGCCGTATTGATATACAGCGTTTCTAGGGCAATTTAAACTTGGCGGAGCCCATCCCTTTGCAAACATGAGTACATCAGATTTCTTCCAGAGAAAGATAGAAAATGCCAGAGAGAAATAGATATAGAGTAAGAATCGACACTAGCTTTAGACTGGTACTTTTTTATCGACCTCGAAAGGATAAAAGGCAAAGTTGACCTTGGCGGGATTTGAACTCAGAGAGCAGAGGGCCGGAATGAATACCATAAAGCATTCTATCCGACGTTCTAACGAATCTGGAAATTCGCCGACTACAGGGGCCAGTATGATCTACTACAATCTTTCACGGCGGTGACCCATCATAAAATAGTCTAATGACTGAAACCAGTAAAAGAATGTTTTGTTTTTTTAAAACAGGAAAAACAAATAAACCACAATCAACAGAAAGAGGAAGCTGGAGAAACTCTACTATATACGAATGAGATTTAACCTTGTTGTTTTTGGAACACTGAAACAACATCAAAACAGAAGTTCAAGAGACCGCAAAACATTGGAACTGACACCCGAGAGCGGAGTTGCAGAAAAAACTGTCATCTTGTATTCTACAGTAACTCCTATCGAATTTCTTGGGAGTTGAGTGAGGGTTGGAGACTCCAGTTTGCTTCCTGAATCTCAGGAACATGACTACTACTACTACTACTACTACTACTACTACTACTACTACTACTAATAATAATAATAATAATAATAATAATAATAAGACATCAAGAAAAACATTACAGACGGCACAGGACGGTACAGGTCGGTACGATGTGGGTTTTGTGCGTGTAAATATTTTTATTATTTATATAATTTACGGTCCTTGTCATTCTGAGTTCAAATCCGCCGAGGTTAACTTTGCCTTTCATCCTTACGGGGTCGATAAAAGAAAGTACCAGTAATGCACTGGGTATTTGCTGGCCTTGTGCCAAAAGTAGAAACAATTATTTATATAAGAAAAGAAAAAAAAGGACATAGAAACATATATATAAACAATAAAAATGAAAATTGAAACAATGAAAAATTCCCCAATAGGGGGGAAACCTACTAGGGTTACTCGTGGCGAAAACCACACAAAAGACCACGGCCACCCTGACCACCAGGGCAAGCGCCCTCTCTCAATTTTTCCATCTCTCAAACTACAGACGTATATTCACTCGGGCCATTCTCGCTACATTCACCCACCTTTCAACAAACTTGCTAGAAAGCATCACTTGCCTCTCCACCCTGATTTTCCTCTTCAAGTGAAACTTGAAAACGTTAATTAGGGATTCGCCGAAGAGGAAAGTGTCTGTCTTTAACCCTTTTAACCTTGTCCACCACACAATATCTTTCGCCATGGCCACCAGGCAGATGAAAACCGGCTGCCCTTCCTCCTCGAAGGAAGACGGCGAGACCATCTACACAATGGACTCAGTCGACAACCGGATCAGTCCCACACGCGACAGCAACTGTTCGACATAGCTCCACAAGTCAGCAATGCTCGGGCACTGAACGAGTGCGTGCACGACGGTTTCGTCGCACTGTGCGCATCTCGGACAGGCTCGGCTGACGTCACTTCCGTGCCTGTAGAGCTTATCTCGAACCGGCAGCGCTCCCCGGTAGCACTGGCAGGCCAGGGATTTTTGGAAGTTATCCATAGGCCCCGGGCTGAAAGTTCTCCGGAAGAGAGCAAACAGCTGATTTTTTTCGACGCCCAGGATCTCTCCGAGAATGTCGTCGCTCTTCCCCTCCACTAGTCCTCTATAAAACGCCGAGGTGGATGTGCCACCGATACTGGTGCCCAGCTGGGAGAGGGCAGTGAGTGCCTGGAGAACGGCTACCACACCTGTTCACCATCAAGGAAGCTCCAGAGATGTCGCAACCTCAGCGCATGTTTGCGCATCATCAGGCATGGCATGCCCAGTCCTCCACGCAACAGTTTTGACAGCAGATTTATCGTCTGACCATGGGAGCGCGTCCCTTCCACAAAAAGCGGAAGAGGAGGCGCTCCTTTTTGGTGAGAGTTGGGCTGGAACAAGGGACAACGGTGAGGCGGTAGCAGATGACGGATGCGATGTACGCATTCGCCACCTCCGCCCTGCCTTTCAGGGACAGCTTCCTCTCAGCCCATTTCTGGGTGAGGGAGGCCACCCTGCTTGTCACCTCGTTCCAGTTTTTCTCCACCTGGAGGTCCGGTCCGAACCAGACCCCGAGCAATTTAACCGGTCCGTCCGTCCAACGCCCCACGACGCTGTCAGACGGCATGTACTTGCCTCTCCAGGTGCCGAGCTGCAGGCCCACCGACCTTTCCTGGTTTATCTTTGCTACTGTCACCGCTTCGTATTCCTTGAGAGCGGTGCCGAGCATGTGGACGTGCCTGGTGCTCGACACCACCACGGTGACATCGTCAGCGTAAGCCGACTCGGATTTCCCGCATCCTAGTTCGCGTGGGACGATCCTCATCGCCCCCAGTTTGTGCAGTAACGGCTCGAGAGCCAATACGTACAAGAGGGACGAGAGGGGACAACCCTGGTGGACTGAGTGCATGATGCTGAACGGCTGCGACAGGTGACCGTTCACCCTCACAACTGAGCAGATGTCGCTGTACATTGCTGCAATCTAACCCCTGAAAACGGGCCCGAAACCGGCTGCCTCGAGGACCGCCGCCAGGTAGCGATGGTCGACCCTATCGAATGCTTTGGATTGATCCAAGTTGATCAGGGCCCCACTCTTGCCAGATTCCTTAACCACCCTCTCTATGATGTATCTCATGAGGTTGAGGTTGTCGTGTATGGATCTGTCCGGAATGGCGCATGTCTGCGCCTGTCTCACCAGGCACTTGACGCCAAGCGCCAACCCCGTTTCTAACACCTTGGCCAAAATCTTGAACTCTGCGTTTAGCAGGGTTATGGGCCTGAAATTATCGATAACATCTCCCTTGTTCGGGTCTTTTCTCAGCAGCGCCACTGCTCCCCGGCTCACAAATCTTAAAATGCTCCCGTTCTGCTGCCAGTTGCAGTAGACGTCTGCCAAGAGGTCACCGAACAAGTCTGGCATCAATGCATAAAGCTCGTAGGGCAGACCATCCAAACCTGGCGATTTATCCCTTGTGCAGTTAGCCATCGCTTCCCGTAATTCACCGGCTGTTATTGGCTTTTCCCAACACTGTGCTGCGGTCGTCGAGAGCCGAGGCAGTCCGTCGAGGCATGCACTGAAGTCCATGCCCCGATCCAGGCCGCCGCCGCTCCCGAACAGTTCAGCAAAGTGCTGCTGAAAAGCTTCACACATCCGGTCGGGTTGGAGCATCACGCACCCGTTTTGGTCAGACAAAGACGGAATTGTGGCTTTGTTGCCACGTCGCGCCTCTGCCACCCGGGCCCATTGGACGGCTTTTGTCCCCTCGTGTTTCAGAGCACGCGCTCTAGTTCTGACAACGCACGTCTTCGTGTTTTGCGTTGAAGAATTGGTCGAGTGCCAATCTCGCCGCAAGCACGTCGGTTGCGATGCCTGTCCTAAACGCCTCTTCTAGCTTTCTGACTAGCTCTCCTTCTACTCTATTTTCCTCTATCACTACTCCTTTGCTAAACCTAATCGACTCTACTTTAATTGCCCTTTTCAAGGCGAACCACCACCTGTTGTTGACGCTCGCTCCCGTCAACGCCCGCTTAACTAATACGCTAACCTGTCTCTGTAGGCTTTGCGCGCCGGGAAAGACGCGTTCAGCTTGCAGTAACCAGGCCCTTGTCTATGAAGTTTGTTATGTCGATCTCACAGATCACAAATTTTTGCTCTGTATAGTCGACTATTTTAAATTGTGGACAACTTATACGAGCCTTATCTAGTTCTCTGCAGAATACCCTATCGAGATACGATCTGGATGACCCGATGCGGTTTGTCCATGTCCACATTGGCACATCCGGGTGATCCAGTCGATACCTGTCAGAAAATTCAAAACGTCTGAGCAGGTTGGTGAGGCTCTTGCACCCTCCTCCCCTATCCGCTAGCCCCACACGATCCCAGCGTGCATCCAAGATACCCTTCCAGTCGCCCACTAACACTAAAGAGCGGGACGTTCCAAGAAAGGTCTCTAGACGTCTGAAGAAATCTGGCCGTCCTGCCCCTGTTGGGGCGTAGACGGCTACTAGCCTGAAAGCATTTGCCTTCGCTGCCGGTCACATCCAGCACCACCGACTTACCTTCTGCGTCTAGGAAGATGGCCCGTATCGCGAGATCCAAGACTCTCCGAAAAAGGACGGCGATCCCTCCCCCCGATCCTGGACGGCTGGGAGATGCGTATACATCGTAGCAGCCGAGATCGGTGCGAAGGCTTGTGTTTTGGAGATTCTGGTTTCACTGATGGCCACCACATCTATGTTTAGTGACCTGAGGTCGTTGAGCAGGTGACCATGCTTCCAAGATGACCCCAGGCCACGTGCATTTATACTGCCTATTCTGCATACGGCCATGATGGATGAGAAACGGGGCAAGTGAGAAAGGGTCACTTACCTTGATCGTGTGATGAAGGGACAGTAGGACCGTCCCTTTTGCTGGTCATGGGTGTTTCCAAGAGGATGTCAGTGTATATCCTCTTGGTAACCGACCCTCCGAAGTCTCCAATTTCGTTGGGGAATTTTTGTTTTAGAGGTTTGTACTGTTCTATTGAGATTTCGATGATGCTTATGTTTGTCGGGAGAGTTCTTGGTGTTGGTGGGGTGTAGTAGTTTTTTTCTGTGATGTCTGTGTGCTGCTTTATATATTGTATGAGTTCTTTTTTTGCCATGTTTATGGCTGTGTACCTTTTGGGGGGAGGGGTGATTTTGTTGCTGTTTTCTTCTTGTTGCTGTTTGGTGTGTGTGTCTTGTTGTGTTTGCGTTGTTGGTGTTCTTGGTGATGCTGGTGGTGGTGTAGTTGTTGTTGTCAGTGGTGCTTGCGGTGGTGATGGTGGCGGGGTTGCTGCAAGTTTCCTTGATGCTTTTACCCCTCTTTGTATGCCTTCGCTTTTGGATGGTGAATCTAAGTTTTTTTTTGTTTTTTGCTTTTTGTGGCAGACCGTTTGCCAATTCACTCCCACGTCAAACTCCATGTCGGATTCTGTGGCGTCTGGGAGGGGTATGTGCTCCACGGCTGTTGGTGGTGGTAGAGGAGCTCTCCTCGGCAATTTTGTTTCTGTGTAGCTACTTCAAATGTAGCTATTGGTGTTGCCTTCACTGATGATGCTGCTTTAGTTGTCCGTGGCCTTGGTACGGGTGCTATGGACGTTGCCCTCCTACTCACCGTGGAAGGGGCTTCTTCGTTTGTTGCCTGCCCTGCTCTTGGTAGCAGCGGACCAGGTACTGGAAGGAGAGGGGCCTTCTTCGCTGTCTTCTGCGGGGAAAAGGCCCTGAGATGACCCTTCGACCCACAGAGATAACATTTTGGCCGTCTTCCTTCTACACTTATAGGGAGCTGGAGTCCTTCCTCGATGTCTATGATATCGGGGATAAATTATTGTTTCTACTTTTGGCAAAAGGTCAGCAATTTGAAGAAGAGGGGAAAGTCTATTAAATCGACCACAGTGCATTACTGGTGCTTTATTTTATCAACCACGTAATGATGAATGGCAAAGCTAACCTCGGCGGAGTTCAAATCATGCCGAGGATAGCTTTGCCATTCATTTTTACGGGGTCGATAAAATAGTAATAACAATAATATTAATTTCTTTATTAGCCACAAAGGCCAGCATATAGGGGACAATAAAAAGGAGAGGGAAAGTGGAGATTTCTGACTCAATATTTAGTAGCAAGAAGGGCAACAAGCTTCGAATTAAGGGAGACATCTAGAAATCTTGAAATAGTCCCATGACAAAAAGATATAGTTATAAACAGAGACATAAAAGAGGTATCAAAATATCACATGAGAAAATATCTATCCAAGATATAATGTACCTTAAAATCATAAAGAAAATAGATAGGCAGCGTCATACGGCATGTCTAGGGCACTTTTTAACCTGGTGAAGCCCAACAGTCTCTATGTCTGAAAACAGCCGATTTTTCTCTATATAGGAAGAATCTAGCCCAGTACTGGACCAGTATTTTTTTATATCGAGCTCGAAAGGATAAAACACAAAGCTGACGACGGCGGAATTTAAACTCAGTGCGGGCTATGAGGTAGGACGAATACCGTAAAGCAGGCATGTCAAACTGAGGGACCCTGAGGGCCACATAGGTCACATATGTGTTGTCTGAGGGCCACACACGACAAATAATTGCACACATTACGAAGATAAAACATGATCGCGCTATAAAAACCGTTGTGCGGACTGCAGGTGTACTTGTAAAGGGCCATATACGGCCCGCGGGCTTCATGTTTGGCATTCCTGCCGTAAAGCATTCTATACGATGTCTTAACAACTCTGCCAATTCGCCAATAAAGTTTATAAGTTTAAAAGACAGTACAGACATGAGAAAGAAATCAACCAATAGACACTAAATAAAATGCCTTTATCATGAACTAGCAGTAAAGCCCGGCGTTGCTCGGGGTCGCTCAGTAGCTGTGTTAAAGTTACAATGTTAAGTTTCTTTCTTGGCTTAAAAACTGTAGTGTCTACTGTGCAGACTTGCATGTGGTGTTTTTGATTAATATTCCCTCAACCAACAATATGCCTTATGAAGTTAAGAAAACATAACGATAACCCGAATGTTATAACAAAAGAGGATGCTGGGGATAAAAACTGCACTGGTTATTTATTAACAAAGATCGAAAATGTAAACACTGCAACGCAGAGAAAAACATTAGCGTAACCAAATTATCAGTTATGTCTGTCTGCACGCCTATATCACCTCTCTGCACGACTGTCTGTCTGCACGCCTATATCACCTCTCTGGACGACTGTCTGTCTGCACGCCTATATCACCTCTCTGCACGACTGTCTATCTGCACGCCTATATCACCTCTCTGCACGACTATCTGTCTGCACGCCTATATCACCTCTCTGCACCACCATCTGTCTGCACGACTGTCTGTCTGCACGCCTAACGACGAAATATTTGCTTGTTTTACGTAGTCTTTAAATAGACTTGTTTTCAAGTAAAAATATTGTTTTAAAATGCTTTTAAATGGAAATGAAGCAAAACGGAAGCTTAGTGTTCGAACTGATGAATTTTGCAGGTCAATATTTTGCTGGCTCGACAACTGTTCGTGTATTGTGTTAATGTCATTTTAAACGCTGAGAAAGCCAGCGTAATTTTTTACGTAAGACGCGCAATGTAAACAGAACAAAGGGAAATAACTGATAACTTACGCTCAAAAATCGATACATTATATTCGATTTCGTCAGATAGGGTGGGTCAATTTGAAATATTTTTTTTCCGATGTCTTCGCTAGGGCTCAATGTACAAGTATAGCAATTTCGGTGCAATTCCGTGAGAGATTCTAAGAGGAGGTGTGTGCCAAAAATCGATAGACAGACAGACAACCACAGTTTTATATATATAGATTAAATAATAAAATAATAAAAGAAGGCAATCAAATAATAAAAAACAGTTTGTAGAAAAAGGATATTAAGTAGAAAATGCCTATAAAACAAATAAATTATTGACATAAATGACACGGTTTCTCTAGTATTGTGCGGGACTGACTTTTGCCAATTAATTATCTTACAAATGCAAATATATCTTTTAAAGATATATGCCAAATGGTGAGGTTCTCTAAAGCAGAGTGAGAGCAGGGTGAGGGAATTGGTCGCTGAGCTGAAAACCCTAATAATCACTCTCTTTATATATATATAAATATATATATTTATATATATATATATATTTATATATATATATATATATATATATATATATATATAGCTCTCTCTCTACATATATATGTATATATATATATATACATATATCTTTATATGTCTGTATATATATATATATATATATATATATATATATATATAATTAATATACTATATATTATTAATCGGCTCAGTATTTATACTTTGAGCTTAATAGTTATAGGGTTCCAATTGAGTTTTAACTCTAATTTTCATATATATATATATATATATATATATATATATATATATATATATATATATATATATATATATATATATATATATATATTATATATATATATATTATATATATATATATATATTATATATATATATATATTATATATATATATATATCAAAATAAAGATCCGAAGGCATGGTATAAATTTCCAATCATTTTAATCACGACACATGTTTCAATAAGAGATAGATCGATCGTGTAGCCATGATCGATTATCACTGAACTCGTCAGGTAAAAATTAATTGTCCTCAAATCCTTGATATGAGGAAGAAAATTTACGATGTTCACTCACAGAGTTTAGTCCCTCATATGAAGATCAAGCAGTCAAAACACGGCGACTGCTATCGTCCTCAGTTAGCGTCATAAAACTATCAAGTCTCTATCTCCCAATAGCTGTAAAAGACGATGGACATCAATCAAATCTGTAGAACTATGGAGGGTCACAGTTAGTGTGAGTGAGTACACACACACACACACCGACGCGAGGGCAGAGAAAAAATATAAATATATCAACATAGTATTCACCGAAAGTTAATTTACAAAACAATAAATGTTATATTGGTCAAATCTCAATTTGACGATGTAAATTGGAAAAATTTGGTCAACCGCAACCCTATACACACGGAAGTAAGTTCAGTTCAGTGTTCTGCTATACGTGTATAGATTGAATTGTAACATCCGTATCTCCAAATAGTGTATGTTATGGTATATACACATCCGTATCGTCGAAAAAAGTATATGTTAAGGTATATACACATCCATGTGAAGAGCAAGTAGTCAGCTCATATCGAACACAGAATGTGCCATTGTCCCATTGAGAATCTGAGTCCCCAAATCTGTGCGTGCAGCAACCGCTATGTTGGCCAACAAGGGGCTCTGTGTAGGGTTGGGTATTTGGGTTAACGTGCCAGTATGTGCGATTTCCCGTCATAAGGGCCCTTGGGCTTTTAAGATAGGTGCTTGAGAGGTGGTGGTGCGTTATCCGACACAAAAAGTAAAATAAAATAACAAAGAATAGCAAAACCCAGAGGATGTGTATAGGCCCATTAATGGTGTGTATGTATTATTGTCCAATATGTAACCGTGAGCATCCATGGTTAGATGATCACGGATCAAAACCTAGTGTAGTGTTCAATCGATAGGAACGTGACCAATCATAACTGTGGAAACTCAGTGTCTAAAGAAACCGGGTACTGTGTGTAGAGTTATGTATAGAGAGCGTAATCGGTCTTAACTGAATGTGTAATACGTCTAGCTATATCCTAACCGAGAGAACTCAATGGTTAGGGTATCCTAAAGTAATGGTGAATGCGCGTAATCGGGCTAACCTGAGTGTGTAATCATTCTAACTAGGTATTCTAATGTACACTCAGCTGTGAGAACTCTGTGGAAATAGGCCGAGTACCGTTTGTAAGTGCGCAAACTATCTTAGCTGTCTAACTACTTGAGTGTGTCATTGTCTGTTTTTTTGCTAACTGAGAGAACACTATGGCTAAGATAGAGAGGGAGGAGTTAGTGGTAGGTTAATTTCCAAAATTCCTGCGGGAGGTTTTCGAGGTTCTATGTTGGCAGTTGATGAAAAAATCCGCTCTCCTATTGATTAATAGGGGGGCGCCTCTAATAATATTAAAGGTTTCAGCTATACATAAATTACGGACGCCAGTGCTGCCGTTATATTGCTGGGGTGAGCAAACTATGGACCAGGATAAGGAGTGCTCTATATTCTGTCGTTTAATCTTCCAGACTAATTCCTAAAGTGCCGTGCAATTTTATTTTATCTAATCTATTAAAGGTAAGTGGGTGATTATACCATCTATCCTTAAATTCAGTGGCATTTGCCCCAACATACCTGAAGGTTCCATCTAAAGTGTGGACCTTACAGTCGTAGACTATGTTTTTGGTGAGGCATTTCCCAGCCATGTGGGAAGTGGCGGTGTTCCTGCAATTACATTTGCTGTTATCGACCTGGGTAGTTCCAGGGGAACCACGGTTTTTCTGGGGTCGGGTCTCAGTTCTTGTCTGCTCTATGGGTAAGTTCCCAGAGGTTAGGGTGACCCGACTCGCCCCACGTGTATGAGTCCGTTCATCCATAGAGCTGCCATTAGTTCTGCCATGTCTCATCCCCTCTTGGGCTGTCCTAAGTCTACTATAATACATCTTATCTATATTCTGAGTTATGTTACTGGTTGTGGAATAGGACAGCTTGATGGTATTCCTATTGAATATTTTATAGTATATGTGTGATCTAGTAAAGCATTTGTCTAAGGTCCTAAAGAAAAGCTTAGCTATACTTGTGGTCAGGCGAGTGGAGTAAGGGGGTTTATACACAGGATTTTTCTGGTCCGATGCCTCTTGTTCTTACTATCTATACTAGAGTTACCTGTCTCCTTAGTTGCTACTGGTCTATTATAACTGAAAACTGCCTGTGGGTCGATGGTGTTCTGGGGTGTCCCGATTGTGTTTGGAATCGTCCCAAGTCTCCGGGGCGGCTATTGGGATTACCCTCGATAGCCGGGGTTATATTCACTATTCGCCTGCTACATTTATCCCTATTCCCTCTACCCGACCCTCGTTCCATGTTACGTCCAACGGTTGTTTTATCAGTTCTACAATAAAGGTTACCATTAGAGTTTCCGCTGGCATGACGGTGCTCAGACCCCGTGTTTGTACCTGGGTGATTGTTTCCATTGGTACCATCGACATTGGGACAAGGAGGCAATACAACATGAAGTCTATATTGATCCTCCTACATCCTCAAATTGAGATTTTACCAATATAACATTTGTTGTTTTGTAAACTAACTTTCGGTGAATACTATGTTGGTATATGTATCTATTTTTTCTTTGACCTCGCGTCTGTGTGTGTGGGTGTGTGTGTACTCACTCACACTAACTGTGACCCTCTATAGTTCTACAGATTTGATGCTATGTGGGGATATGTATATATATATATATATTTGACCTCGCGTCGTGTGTGTGTGAGTGTGTGTGTATCCATTCACATTGACTGTGACCGACTGTAATTCTAAAGATATGATTGATGTCCAGCGTCTTTTACAGCTATTGGGAGATAGAGACTTGATAGTTGTATGACCCTAACTGAAGACGATAGCAGTTGCCGTGTTTTGACTGCTTGATCTTCATATGAGGGACTAAACTCTGTGAGTGAAGATTGTTATTTTTTCTCCCTCATATCAAGGATTTGAAGACAATTCATTTTCACCTGACGAGATCAGTGATAATCGATCATGGCTACACGATCGATCTATCTCTTATTGAAACATGTGTCGTGATTAAAATGATTGGAAATTTATACCATGCCTTCGGATCTTTATTTTGATACAAATACTCCGTTTTACATGATCTAGCTGTTCCCATAAATGGAATTGGAGATATACAAAAGCGTGGAGAACTCAATATTGCTGACAAAAATGTATTGGACAGTTTGACACAACCAATAATACACCTTACTATATAACAACTATATATATATATATATAGTTGTTATATAGTAAGGCAAACCCATACGAACACACACATATATATATATATATATATATATATATATATATATATATAAGTGCATGTATGTATGTATATACATACTACTGTACCTCTGTATACATATATGTATGTACGTATACATACTTATATTTAAGTATCAGCCATACTAACAGTAAGAAATAAAATTTTGTTTTTTCCATTTATCGTTTTCGGTACGCCCGGCCGAGTAACTCACTCCATATGCAAATTAGGCTGCTCAGCCGTTAATATGCATAAGGAAAGCATATAATTTCAAACGTTCAATCGATTGACAAGAAGGTATACGTTGCTGATGACAGTTAATAAGCTAGAAACTAGTTCATCGTTCATTTGACAGTGTTGAACAAAATGGCAACGATGGTTGCCGAACACTGTACAGCTTAATACGGGCTGTTTGTTTACAAACAAACCGAACATTATAATAAATGTTCGGTAAACTCATAAGTACATATATATATGTGTGCATGTATGTATGTATATACATGCTACTGTACGTCTCTATACATATATGTATGTACGTATACATACTTATATATATATACATATATATATATATACATACATGCTACTGTACGTCTCTATACATATATGTATGTACGTATACATACTTATATATATATATATATATATATATATATATATATATACATGCTACTGTACGTCTCTATACATATATGTATGTACGTATACATACTTATATATATATATATATATATATATATATATATATATATATATATATATATACACATGTATATGGGTTGGGAGAGATTGAAAAAGAAAGAGAGAGCGGACTCAGGCGTAAATATATAAATATGTGTGCGGCGGTGTATGTTTGTGTACAGTAAATGTCAATGTGCGTTTGTAAGATTCTGTTCCCTTATATATGAATGTGCGCTTGTACGAATGTGTGGTCTTCCTTTCACCACAGATAATCACTTTAACTGACCTCTCGGTTTCAGATTACTTACATACACTCCCCCACCCCCCTCCTGACTCTTTTCAACATCTCACAGACTCTCCGACGTATTCAGTGTTTATTTTTAGTATTGTCGTTTTTGTTGTTGTTACGGTTATAATTGTTATTGTTGCTGTTGTTATTTGTGGTGGTGGTGGTGGTGGTGGTGGTGGTGGTGATGGTGGGGTTGTTGTTTTTGCAGATGTCTTTGTTGTTGTTTTCCTTATTCACGTCTTTAACATTGTATATGTTTATAATTGCTTGTATTCCGTGTGGCATCAAGGATATAACGAATGTTTGTCACTCAACATTTGCACGTTCAAATCTCTGAGAAAACTTCTTTTTTTTTTTCTATTTTAGTTTAATTCTGGACTGACAAATTTTTAGTACATCATTTGTATATGTTTCGGATTCCTTACTCGGTTGACAAATGACTTGATCTGACACTCTCTGTCGGTAATGTAACATTAACTTTGTGAAAAAGAAATTTTATAAATAAATCATACACATAATCATACATACACGCAATGGCACACACACACACACACACACACAAACTCACCATTTATACTCACTTTTCATTTAATTCACTGTGTCAAAATCGTTGTTACAATTCTGCGACTAGGTTACTGACACATTTCTACGGGTTCCCAAATTTTAGTCATAGATGCAATTCCACTATTCCTTGTGGTTATTTTATTTGAAATGGTGTACTTAAAAATATCAGGTTAAGCATTGCGCTATATGCTATGCAGGAGAGTCAACGACGGAGTTTTTGCACTGTCGTTCATGCCTGCTTGAAAAAGAAGCCAAATTCATTCTCATGAAAGAGAATTCAGTCTCTGATGATATGCAAAAAATATTCCAAATCAAGTAGTTTACATTTTGGGTAAATATGAATATAACAATACTATGCAGACGAATTACCAGTCCTACATCGGATCTAAGCCGAAGTAACATTGGGGGTTTATTCTCAGTCGCCGGAATATTGTGGGAAATAACCAAATCTCCTTCAAATCCAATTCACTTTATTAGAAAGAGAAATCTTCGGTAAATAATATAGACAGAGATAGCATTAAAACCTATGGTCATGGCTAAGATACTTAGCGGAGTCCGACTCCCTCATTGAATGGTTTCGATTTAGCACCATTATCCAAATACAAATATTCGGGCATCCATATAGAGATATCAGGGCAACAAGATGCTGAACATTGATCCCATACTCATGCAGTATATTTTACAGCAGATCCCGTGGAATGCGGCTATATGGCTTTTCATGGTCTTCAAAGGAAGAATACACCTTTTGGAAGTACTCCCACGATTTTTCAAAGACCTGCCTCAGTGTGAAACGTGTTGGTCGGCTGTGCTGCGTGGAGAAAACCACACTGTTCATCAGCGAGCTTGGACTCCACAATCTCCCCACATCTTTTTACCAAACACTTAGTTTAGTCTCTACCGGAGAGCCTTAACAAGGAGATCCCTCTATAATTGGAACAATCTCTCTTGTCGCCCTTTTTGAAAATTGGGATTATCATACCAGATTGCCATTGATTAGGTATCTTTCCAGAGATTCAGGCCACCCAGCACACACAACATGTCGGACCGAATTTCATCCTCCCTATCGGCCTTGTTACATTTGAGCTCTTAAATTGCTCTTATGACCTCAGCCGCCGAGAGATTAGTCATTGATCCTTGATGCAATTCGTGTACCTCAGTAGATGCTGTTGTGATCGTGTTTAGATTAGCAAAGTATTCTCTCCACCTCGCGATGATGTAGCTCTCAGAAGAGAGGAGATCTCAAGTCGGATTCCTGGTAGTAGGCCTGGAGTGGGTGTTCGGGTTATTTATATTACGAAGTCAGCGGATGGTCATATGCCCTAATGGGAAACGTCAATGCACATGTTGCCACTAACCATCTGATATGGAAAAAAGTGATTGGAAAGCACGGCTATCCCGATATAAATACGGATGGGGTGGCCTTATTAGACTTCTTTTCTAGCAATGGACTCTCTATTATGAACACCTTCATCCAGCACAGAGCCATCCATAAATATACATGGTATAAGCAGAATAAGCGACAAAGATCAATAATTGATTTTGTTATTGTCTCTGATCTCTTCCAGTCTGTGCTGGATGTTCATGTTAAGAGAAGGCCTGAGCAGTCAATTGATCACCATCTAGTTATCTACATCTTGAGACTACCTAAAGCCAAAGAATCCCACAAAACTGAAAACTGACAGGTCCAGGTCTACCTACAGGATAAAGCGTGAAGCGTTGGTGGATAAGGAAATCAGGACCAGGTATACAGATACTATTGAATCCAAATTTAGAGAAGTTCCTGAGCAAACTGAGGTCGTTGAAACAAAGTGGAGATTGTTCAGCTCAACAGTTTCTGCTTCAACCGTTAAATGCTGGAAGCAAAAGAGCCTTGGTGTAGCATCGGAAGGCAGGGGTATTCTTTCCTTCAATCAAGGGGTCAAAGATGCCATCCGCGCAAAGAAGAGGGCCGACAAAACATAGCTTGGAAATAAGTCCTCTTTCCTGCACTTGCGGTACAAGCAGGCACAAAGAATCGTAGCAGAGACAGTAAAGGCCTCCCAACTTAAGACATGGAGGGCTTTCCAGTTAAGCTGGAATCCGACTTCAGAAGAATTAGAACGTCTATAAAACAACAGTTATTCCTGATGCTGATGCTGCTACGATTATCACCATCACTACCACCACAACCACTCCGACCAGCACCGCCACCACCACCACTGCTACTACTACTATTACTACTACTACTACTACTACTACTACTACTACTACTACCACACGGAGAGTCGGAACAAATACCGACACTCTATCGGCCCTGTCAATTTATCACTTCAAATTAGACACATGAATTTTCAAAGTCTTCTATGACTGATAGGAAATTGGGAGGAAGGTATTTTCAAACGTTACACCTGGGCAGTATGCTTGTAACAGACGTATGTTGTATTAAAGTGATCCGAGAGTCTCATATTTCAGTTATCTACCAGTTTTCTTTGTCACACTTACCTCATAGATCTACACTCATCGATTGATAGACCCTCAGCGTAGCTCAACATGATGCAAGTAGCAGCCAAATCCCCCTCGAATCACATTTAACCTTCTTAAAAAATGTACATCTCAAATGAAAAATATAAGACCTGTTATACAAAAACTAGGCCATGTCATGCTCTGAAATCTATTAATTAAAGATATGGTTAATCAAGTCTTAACAGTTTTGATTATAGTAACACATGATCAATAATGGTTTCTGATGTAGGCCAAGGAGAGCAATTTTGGGAAAAGGGAAAAATCGATTAAATTGATGCCAGTGCGTTACTGGTATTTTATTTTATTGATCCTAGGAGAGATTTGAACTCAGAACGTAAAGGGCTGAAACAACATCAGGGCATCCCCGTGTAATTTTACTCCCGTCTTCGTTTTAAACTAAAGTCACTACTTACACGTTTTCATTGGCCTGAAAGAACTTAGAAATATTATAGGTACCGCTCCGCCTTCTTTCGCTAAATTTTATTTACAAAAACATCCTTTCCCCTTTTAAACTTATCCACAAGCTGTTACTACTACTACTACTACTACTACTACTACTACTACTACTACTACTACTACTACTACTACTACTATATTTACTCACTACTACTATTACTACTACTAATACAAATATTAACCAAATTGAATATCCTCCTGTTTCTGTTTGTTTTAATGAATGAGTGTGATGATGTATATAGGATGGCTGTGTTTATCATTTATCTTGCCAAAGTTTCCTTCCTCTAACCACAGTTTATCGCTCACTCTATCCATCATCGCAATTCATAAAATATTACTGTAGTCCAAACGATAGTAGAGCAATCGAGATAGAGGGTGAGAATAAGCACCTTTGTTGCTGTAAATTTAGTACCGAATCAATCGTGAGCAAGCACGTTCAACCCAGGACCATCGTGTTTTTTCAGGGGTATATAGAAAAATGCATCTTCCAATGTATCATTCCCTTCAAACTCAGGTCAGTTCTCATTGAATGCAACTCACAGACGAATGTTTATATTTAAATGATGACCCAGTCTAGCATACCATATCATTCGTCATGCGATAACGGGGAATATTATGGTGTGCTGTGTGGAAGTCTCGACCTGTGGACGCAGCATGAACGAGTGCTTAAAATTTCAGTTTACAATCATTACATCTCGGCTGCGATGCCACTGCATGCTACTTAGACAAGTGTCATTTAACATAACTCTTCTTCTTCCTCTTCTTCTTCTTCTTCTTGGATCGAGAGGGCAAATACCTCAAACACTCCTTTCAGTGGATCCTATCAAAAGTAACTGTTTCTAATTGATCCGATTGGAACTAGAAATTTACATAATGTTATTTCTCTCTGTTCATCAATTGTTGTACCTTTGAGTGCTTTAGACACTCAATTCATGTATGATACCGCTTCCATTACATATGTGTGTGTGAGAGTGTGTTTTATATTTGTCCTGAGGTGGTCAGTATTGGTGTGGATTATTTTGGTTGTGTCATAGTTGTTGTATATTTAGAATAATTATACACACGATTGTGTGTCCATAATTATTCTTTTGAAGTTGATTTGCATTGCACAAGTTGCCGATTTTAGTTTTATTGAATTCTGGAAGCCCTTGGTTCTGACTCTTAATGGAAATCGTTCTATCGTAATTTTTGGAAATGTGTAAAAGCGTTTTGCCTTCTTCAGTCGGGTGAAAGTTCGCTGCGAATATCATTTGTAGGTTGTCCAAAATCATTTTGGATGTTACTTGCTATGTGTTTGTTGTAGCTGTATATTAATTGTTGTTGTAGCCTTGGTGAGGTATGTATACTTAGTGTACACTGTTTATAATATAAGGAGAGTATAATTGTGATTAAATTGCCTTTATACTTTCTTGTATTGAATCCAAGTTTTAATTTTATATATGAGGCAAAAGGTGGGCTTGAGAAACTGCTTAATCTAGCTATAATATAATTTGAAATGCTAGATGTTCCTTTCCGTGTTTTAGAGGTGAGACTGTTTCCTGAATTATTGGTTATGTGAATGTCGTGCGTGATGATAAAACTTTGGCTTCCAATAGTGATTTAGTGTTGTTAATGTCATATTGAAATTTAGTATGTAATGTGTGTGAAAAGGAAGCAAAAGTAGATAATGACAGTATTTCCTGTTTTATTGTTATTGTTACCTTTGCTTTTATTGCTATTTATGATGTAAAGTTGTGTTTTTCTAAGTTATATGTAAATTTTGTGGTATTTGTATGAGACTTTTGTACACATCTATTGAAAGTTACAATCGTAGGTGTCTTAGAACTGGCTTTGTGCAGAGTCGTAGCTACTGTCGAACTGCTACAAATCAGTGATATATAAGTATATATATATACAAATCAGGATGGATGCAGTAAAAGCCAGTTAGACAATTACTCACCAGAGTACTCGATACTTGGGTAGTATAGAGAGGGTAATATAAAGGATTCGGGACCCCGACGTCTGAGCTCCTGTCGTTTCAAAAAGTTTGGATCTAGTTGGTGAAACGGCAAGAGCTCAGCCGTCGGGGTCCCGAATCCTTCATTCACACACACACACATACACACACACACACACACACACACACACATATATATATATATATATATATATATATATATATATATATATATATATATATAGGTGCTCAGCGAAGTTTGGACAATCAATATCGGAGTCGATTACAACTTGTTCAACAAACCTTCTCGTCATGCCCAATATGTCTTCTTTCTTGACATATTATATTTAGTATTAGTTTATTATTTATATCTATTAAGGTTTCGAAGTTAGGAAAGTATATGAAGAGGTGATTTCAATTCCTTGCATGTCAAGTGACTTCGTAAAGATTACTGTGTTAGAAAATGTTATTATCGTTTTTGTTGCTGCGTCTTGTGGTGAAGGTCATGATAATGGAGGATTTAATAGCGCTGAAGGGAACTGATAAAAGATAGAATAAAGAATAATAGCGGGGCGGGAATGTCTCTGAAAGGACGAGAGAAGATAAGAGGAGTTTGGAAGTTTTGTTATTTCTTTGTATTATTTTTTAGTATTTTGAGTTATTTGAGTGTCGATTGCCTCCATGGCCCTCCGATGTCTATCACCACTGCCACAACCACCACCAACAACTTCGCACCCGAAACACAGCGTTATATAGAATTACATAGCTGATCAAAATCTGCCTAACACTGGCACATCTGACACTAGCATCAACTGATAAAAGTAAAGAACTTTCTTATAATATGTTAAGCGTTCATTTAAAAGTTATCTTCCACCTTCGATCCTCTGTTATAACACTAAGAATGACATTCTGTAAATTGAAGCTTTGTTAGTTTGTTGGTTAGTTTAGACTGTTGGCACCTCTTAGTCTCTTCCACTATCGCACCCTCTTTCTAACCAATTTGTTTTAGTTAGTACAATGTTAAAGCATGGCTAAGTTGGTAGCACGCATCTTGCAGTTAGCATTTAACGGTTTCTGCTGGAAAAAAATTCTAATCTAAAAGCGGACGACAATTCTGATCTAAAATCGTTGATTTTCTCGTGACATGGAGTACTCAGAAGATTTCGTTGAACCAGGGTAGTACATGTTGTGTCGTTCCCAGTGGGGGAAAAAGTCAAAAGTGAATGTCCCCTTATTCAGAACGTAAATGGGTTTAATTGAATATCAGAATGGAGATGCTGTCAAGACTTTGCTCTCCACCTCCCTCAGTGTGCAAAATGATAAGGAGAAAATATCCATGTTTAAAACAGAGAAATATGTTTTTCAGACGTAGCTCTATGGATGTAGACGATATATTTTCATATTCATATGTACATCACACAGACGGTAGCATTGCTGTTTACGAAAAGTTTGGACAATTTTGAAAATGTGTAATCCATTGGCTTTTGTTTGTAAATTGATCTCACATTTCATATAATGATTAGAAAATATTCGAAAAACTCTGTTAAATTATAGCTTTGCTTATAATTTATTTTTCTAGTTTAATGTTATGACGCCTATTTATGCGCTGAAAGTTTGACCAGGTTATTTAGTACAATGGGATTCATGGCCATCTGCATTGTGTAGATGCGTGTTTCAATTCCAGCAGGCGTCATGTTTTTTCTGTGTCCAAGGATAATTTACCAAACATATACGACAATTTTACAGCTAATAGATGAATTGTGGCAGCTGTTCACAATAGAAGAAAATAATTATATATATATATATATATATATATAAATATATATATATATATATATATATATACACATAAATGCATATGTGTGTAGCTGAGGATTCACTTAGATATTCACACACACACACACACACACAATATATATATATATATATATATATATATATATATATATATATATATATATATATATATATATATATATATATATATATATATATATATATATATATATATATATATATATATATATATAGCTGAGATTCAACTACTCAGACATTCTCGCCCGATAGAAACTGTGTACTATTGAAGAAT
Organism: Eledone cirrhosa; assembly: GCA_964016885.1. Lineage (NCBI taxonomy): Eukaryota > Metazoa > Mollusca > Cephalopoda > Octopoda > Eledonidae > Eledone > Eledone cirrhosa. Next base: position 135,616,943 of record OZ024742.1, read on the forward strand.
ATAAATTAATGCTCTTGTCATACAATATTTGCAGTGATAAAAGTGAAACAATTGATTTTTTTCTCATAAAGTATTTGGTTTTCCCAAGACACACACCGACGACATACATACACACACACACAAACACATACTCACACACACACATGCATACATGCACGCAGACACGCACACACACACACACTCACCTACACACACACACACATATATATATATATATATATATATATATATCAGATTTAATATAGAAATGGTTTATTGAGTATCTTATTTAATAGGTCCTGGGTTCAATCAGAGGTAATCACAGTAAAAAAAGGTACTCAATACATGATGATTTCCTTCGAATGAAACAGTTCTACCAGTTCTACATTAAATTACTTACAAATATATATATATATATATATAGTCCAGAAATAGCCGTCGAAATGGCTTGAACTCTACTGTTGGGGTCTTGAACATTTTCATATATATATGTATATATATATATATCTAGGGCGGGTAAAATTCCCGAGATTCATGGACGAGTTCTCTCCAGCGGTCTCTGTCCCTCATTATCGTCTCCAACAGACCAGTATGTGTCCTTAGGGTATCAACATATGTTAACGTCGGTCTTCCTCTTCCAGTGTGTCTATGCAGGGGAACCCACAGGAGCACTGAGTGCAGTGTCAATTCTGGATGTCGGTGAGCATGTCCGGCTAACCTCAGTCTCCTCTGTGTCACTTTTCAGCTGACTTTTGGGAGGCTCCCATACAGCTCTAACTTTTTCATCCTCAGTGTATACTGATTAATGTTCAGAGCCATCCTCAGCATTCTCGTGTAGCACCCATCCACCATGTATAAACATATATATATGATTCAAAATATTAATAAATGAAAAGTATTCTTATAATCAAAATATATATTTTATTATACATATTTCAAAGGTACAATGGTGTTTAAGTACGTTTTCATCAGACAAAATGTAAGATTTGATATGCGACATACCGCTACGGTTTTGATTATTCAATTCCAGTAGTTTCATATCAAATCTTATATTTTGCCTGATGAAAACGTACTTAAACACCATTGTACCTTTGAAATATGTATAATAAAATATATATTTTGATTATGAGAATACTTTTCATTTATTAATATTTTGAATAATATTAAATACTCCATGAAAATCTACTGTGGAGTGCTTCTAATCAATTGGAGATTGTTTAATAATCAACGAAACATATTAATCTTTGGTTATATATATATATATATATATATATATATATATATATATATATACACACACACCTTAAAATGGATGGAGAATAAGAAGAAAGCAAGATACGGGGGAGAGTTTCCTCATCAGTTGTCTACTGGGGGTCTCGGATATTTCCAAGCTTTCATGACAAGATATCTATAGCCCAGAGCATTAAATAACTGGGTAAGTTATTGGGAAAACGGAGGAGGGAGGGAAGGAAGACAGAAGGAAAAGGGGAAGAAAATAGAAAACAACAAACCGAGCAATGTGGGAGCAACTTACGGTAAGAAAATCCAAGGCCACAGCGATAACAGAACTATATATATATATATATATATATCTTGTTTTTAAAGCGTAGAAATATCCTAGACCTCCAGTAGACAATTGATGAGGCAAACTGCCCCCCCCCCCCGCCCACCGTTCTTGCTTTCTTCGTATTCCCACTGCATTTTAAGTTACCTTAAATAGCAACTACACAGCCATTTCTATTCTCCATATATTTCATCATGTTTTCTTTGTGACCATTCTTCTCCCCCTTCTACCTACCTATTTGGCCCCTTTCTACTCTCACCCCTCTTTCTTCCACTTCCTTTCTGCCTATCTACTCTTACCCCACTTTCTTCCTCTCCCTTTCTCTCTCGAACTTTCACCCCCTCGCCTGACCCTTTAGCAGTTCTCTTCTCACTTACAACTGTGGCGATCAGAAGTATGTCATTTGTCTCTCAACCACTCAGTCTTGAACTTAAGTTCTCTTATCGAGTGGTCTTAGATTTCCTTACCTTAAGTTGCTCGCACATTGCTCGGTTTGTTGTATTTTTTCGCCGTCTTTTTTTGCTGTTTTCTCTTTTCTTCCATTTTACACACCTTCTCTCCCTCCTCCGTTTTCCCAATAACTTATCCAGTTATTGACGCCCTGGGGTGACATCCCTTGTCCTTAAAGCGTAGAAATCTCCGAGACCCCCTGTAGACAGCTGATGAGGACCCCCCCCCCGTTCTTGCTTTCTTCGTATTCCCACGTAAGGAAGAAAGTCAAAATTAACCTCGGTAGGATTTGAACTCAGATCATAAAGGGCCGTAACTACATGCTGCAAAGCATGGCGTCCGATCCTCTACCGATACTGCCAATCCATCGCTCTCATAATTATAATTGTTATTACTTTTGGCAGAAGGCCAGCAATTAACCAGTGTATTACTGGAACTTTATTTTATCGACCCCGTAAGCATGAAAGGCAAAGTTAACCTCGGCGGGATTTGAACTCAGAATGGCAATCTATACTGCCAATCCACCACCCTTATAGTTACAATGGGAAGTTGTTAGATCTACAGGACTGGTCGCCGGTTTTACAGCATGAAATGGAGATTGCAATACATTATACGAATAGGCCTCTCTACATAAGTCCTAAACGCGTACCCTGTTAAGCCGCGCGAAAGATGATGTAGCATGGTTCATTTTCTTACCTCTTACCACAATGCAATGTTGGTGGTCTTATTGGCGCCACTCACCAGTCTAGTACTTTTTCAAACCCGCGAAGACTAGCCTTTTGTTAAGGGCGATCATTACTACGCCATCTCTACATAAATGGGTGTGAGAATTTTCCTCGTAACTGCAGGTGTCACCCCATTTCTCTATCACCCCTTGTAGTTTCCGCTGTTGGTCCGGGATTGCTTATTCGTCCGGCAGGAGCCAACTTTTATCGCTAGTAATAATCATATCTGGTGACCATATTGCTTGCTATCCGCCACATATGCCTAGTTCACTGGCAGTTATAGAGAGATCTCCTTTATTAAGTCTACGAATATATGTGTATCGGATAAATGGTGCTAGATCGATCCCATTCAATGTGGGTGGCGGACGCCTCTGATTATGCGTATTGCCACCTCTCTTGTTCATTATTTTCATGAACAGGATTGACATGCACAGCCGGGTTGGAATTGGTACCACAAGTGGCAAGAGTAGAATCGGTGGTCTTGAATTTGCAGACGATATGGTATTATTCAACTCAACAGAAGGTGATCTCCGATTTACACTTGTTAGATTTGATGGCAAGTCCTGCATGTCTAGAATAAATATCTGTGCTGCGAAGCATAAGACACTCCTCCTCTCAATGAAGCTTACACAGTGCACTCTACATGTGAATGGATTTCCACAGATGCAGGTGGAGATGTTCATGTATCTCGGGACCATGTTCGTGTGTGATGGAAGACAGGAGGCTGAATTAAGTGCAATAATTGCAGGAACTGGTGCAGTAATGCACCAGCTTCAATATTCAGTAATTAGAGAAAGCGAGATAGGGGTAAAAGTCAAACTCGTTATCTTAAATTCAGTATTCGTGCCATCTGCCCCCACGGCCCACTCATGAATAGGTGGAAGAAGAAGAAGAAGAAGAAGAAGAAGAAGAAGAAGAAGAAGAAGAAGAAGAAGAAGAAGAAGAAGAAGAAGAAGAAGAAGAAGAAGAAGAAGAAGAAGAAGAAGAAGAAGAAGAAGAAGAAGAAGAAGAAGAAGAAGAAGAAGAAGAAGAAGAAGTGGTTCCATATATACCACTAATAGGAGAATGTTAAGTGTCATTCTGAACTACATTGACAATATACGAAACTGTATTCTTTATCTTATCTTCTCGGCCATTTTTGCTTTTACGTATATCTTTCTCGTACTTATTTACTATCACTCTTAAAGTAACAAATAGAAAAATTGGCGCATGTGTGATATGAGTTTAGAGTGGTGGCATTGTTAATGTCGGTAAAAGAGGGATTTAATGGTTATCAGTATTTCCTCATGTTGAAAGATAATTACCCTTGCAGGTGGGGCACGCCGTCTCTTGGCTCAAGACGTTTTATAGTTTCAGGAAAGTACTACCAAAAAAGGTCTTATACGCAAAATACTTGGCCTTCAAAATACTGGTAAAAAAAAAATTATAATTTGATCTGGAAATGTATAGGATAGCGAGAAATCAGTTAGTCATATATAAAAAAATTATAGACTGATAAATACGTAAATACAAAGTTTGGTAAATACTTAACAATCTAACTAGACGACAAGCACATAAATAGAGAACGGAAGAGAAAGTTTGTCAGAGAAAGAGAAAGAAATAAAGTAAGATATATAATAAATGTTCGGTGAATCCATACGTACATAAATATATGTGTGCATGTATGTATATATATATATATACATACTACTGTACGTCTGTATACATATATGTATGTACGTGTACATACTTATATTTAAGTAACAGCCGTACTAAGAGTGGGAAATGAAATTTCGTTTCATTTTTTACGTTTATCATTTTCGGTGCACCCGGCTGATTAACCCACTCGATATGCAAATTGGGCTAATCTGCCGAAGAAGTAGTGGTTCCATATATACCACTAATAGGAGAATGTTAAGTGTCTTTCTGAACTACATTGACAATATACGAAACTGTATTCTTTATCTTATCTTCTCGGCCATTTTTAATTTTACGTATATCTTTCTCGTACTTATTTACTATCACTCTTAGAGTAACAGATAGAAAAATTGGCGCATGTGTGATATGAGTTTAGAGTGGTGGCATTGTTAATGTCGGTAAAAGAGGGATTTAATGGTTATCAGTATTTCCTCATGTTGAAAGATAATTACCCTTGCAGGTGGGGCACGCCGTCTCTTGGCTCAAGACGTTTTATAGTTTCAGGAAAATACTACCAAAAAAGGTCTTATACGCAAAATACTTGGCCTTCAAAATACTGGTAAAAAAAAAATTATAATTTGATCTGGAAATGTATAGGATAGCGAGAAATCAGTTAGTCATATATAAAAAAATTATAGACTGAACTGATAAATACGTAAATACAAAGTTTGGTAAATACTTAACAATCTAACTAGACGACAAGCACATAAATAGAGAACGGAAGAGAAAGTTTGTCAGAGAAAGAGAAAGAAATAAAGTAAGATATATAATAAATGTTCGGTGAATCCATACGTACATAAATATATGTGTGCATGTATGTATATATATATATACACATACTACTGTACGTCTGTATACATATATG
>OZ024742.1:135629702-135637202 GCA_964016885.1 Eledone cirrhosa
ACAACAAATAGATGACGAGACAGGGGCACCGTTCACCATAGCTAGAAATAAGATTAGACAAATAGTAGACAGGTATACTAAGAGACAGAGCAGACCAGAGGCCCAACAACTTGGGAGGAAACCTATAGAAGGCTTGGTTAGCCTCAAGCAGCGCACGAGGGATGGTGAGGTAGTATTTCTACCCACGGATAAGTCTGGTAGGTTGTCAATAGACAGCATGCCGAACTACATCAAGGCTATGCAACCCCACATCACCAACACGAGCGAAATTGCACAGCAAATACATGAGGGGAGAGAGAAAATCCTCAACGCTCACATGATGATGTGAACCGACATCCTAAAGCCAAGCAGACGCACTGCCAACAACTTCCAGGCGTCTAACAATGGCATACCACATTTGTATGGGCTCTGCAAAGACCATAAGACAGTTGACGACCCGACGACAGGACCACCAACAAGACCTGTATGCGGAGCCAATATAGCTAGCAACTACAGGATCTCCTACTTCCTCTCAATGGTTATACGCCCCATAATCAAGATGTCCCCAGATATATGTGACAGTACAGAGGACCTCCTCAGCAGAATCAATGAGTGCAACAAAAACAAAAACCTATCCAACTGCATAATAGGCAGTATGGACGTGGTGCCTCTATACCCATCCATTAACATTGATTTTGCTGTGGAAAAGTGAGAGTGAGGTGGAGTTCTGCGACGTCGACACAGACGAACTGGGCCTCCTACTTAGACTTACCTATGACACTGATTACCTAGACAGCCATGACCTTAGGCGTTTCTCCCCAAATAGACCCATAAGAGGTAGACCCAACCATAAACTCTATGGCTAAAAAGACTCCCATGGGAAGGTGGTTTGTGTGGACCAAAGCCATATGGACCCCCCAAAACAATGATCGGGTAAGAAAAATGGTCGCACATGCAATAGGGGCTAGTATTAAAACTACCGTAAAGGCCACATATTCAAATTCAACGTGATCTACACCCAAAATGAGGGAGCAGTCATTGGTGTCAGCATAGCTTGTGACGTTGCCAATCTTTTGGTATGGTGGGAAAGGAGACTCAAAGATCTCCTTGATGAGAGTTCCATAGACCTCATCATGTACTCTCGTTACGTAGACGACATCAATATAGTGATAAGGACATCCCCACAAGAGAGTACTGACAAGTTTGATTTAGAACGTAGCACAATGGAAAGCATCCAGCAGATAGCTAATTCCATACACCAGAGTATAACTGTAACTATCGACTACCCTTTCAAACACCCTGACAATGGACTACCTGTATTAGACACGGAACTCTGTATTAACACTATAGACGAGAGAGCCCAAATTCTCCACTCACACTACGCTAAACCCATGGCTTCCAAATACGTGATACTCAAAAACTCAGCAATGTCCAGTAGTGCTAAGTTTAATATTCTGATCGGAGACTTGGTACGAGTGATGAAGAAGGTGTCCCGCATGTGCGACCCAACAGAAATGGAAGGACACATTCAACACTTCATCAACCGCATGCAGTTCTCTGGCTACAACCAAAGAGACAGAATCAGAGTATACGAAGGAGCCACGGAGAAATATAAGACCCTCATAGAACTGGACATGAAAGGAATTTGCCCATTATACAGGAGCAAATCATGGAATAGCTTAGATAGGGAAAGCCACCTCATGGTACGACAACCAGAGATACCAGAGTGTCATGTTCGTGGACGCTACCCCCGGAGGGAAATTAGCTAACCAGTGTAGAAAGGCCCTGAGAAAGACCCACTTAAAGATTAAGGTGGTAGAAAAGCCAGGAACCACCATAAAATCCCGGATCAGCAAAGCGTACCCTTTTAAGAAAACCCACTGTACTAATAGGAAATGTATTATATGTAAAGTAAACCCCGGATAAACTGTAAAACTAGAAACGTAGTCTATAGCATAAGATGTACAGAGGGTACTTGCAGAAAAATGACAACAACATACATAGGTGAGACAGCTCGTAGCATAGGAGAAATGATAGACCAACACTGGGGTGAACTAAAAGGGCGAAAAGAGGGTTCAGTACTATATGAACACGCCAGACAACAACACGGCGGTAACATAGACAACATAGAAATTAGAATAATATCTAAACATAGAAATGACCCAGCAGATAGGCAAATCAGAGAGGCCAGCGAAATAGAACTTAGAAGGCCAAAGCTAAACAGAAAAAATGAATGGAATAACAACACCTAAACAAACAATACTGACCTAAGAGAAGTACAAATAAATAAATAAACAAATACATACACAAGCCCAATAACAACAAACACATATACACACACACTAGTAAACTAAGAGAGAATACAATAACCAAAACACAGTCACCCAAACACGAACACACACCAAACACTATACACACATGCAAACGCATGCGCAGAGAAGAAGACAATAATAAATAAATAAATAAATAAATAAACAGATTAAATATAGATGGCGTAGACATACAATACAACAGGAGGACACATAATAGCACCACTGACGATGTTGCAGATGTGCAACGAAATAACTTTGTTAGACTATATTTATGTGTTCGTGTCTATAATATAGCTGTATTTTTGACCGTTGGTCAGTCAATGGTAGCATTGAGGACCGAATAAATTAAATTAACTGATATAAAAGATACAGAAGCGAAAACAAACCAAACAGTGAGGGTGTTCTGTTATTTATTCTGGCAATATTATTACACAAATATGACCCTCCCCAAGTATAACAATATATATACATATATATATATATATATACACACATATATATATATATATATATATATATATATATATATATATATATATATATATATATATATAAATAATTAATATCTAGTAACATATATATACATACAGATGCATATCAATGCTAGCAAATATATAGGTTTTGTCTTAGTAACTTTGCGGTTCAATGCATTGGGTTGCAGAACAATTATATGAGAGACGTAAAATAAGAAAATTATAAAATTAACTTACTTACTAAAATATAACTTCCAACTAATTAGTTTCTGAAATGGAATAAATATACTTTCCGAAGAAAACATAGAGAATTATTTCGTCGTCAGGGAAGACTATTCTCAGCTAAGTATCCAGGCAAAGCGTGGACTTTGGAAACTTATTCAAAAATAATTCAGTGGTTAGAAAATAGCAAAGCGTGGACTGAATTCCTAGCCATTGAGAAAATCACTGCCTCTGCGTCGGTGGCAAATTCAAAAAGAATCAATCACGTGACATCGAGGTCAATCAGTGGAAAGTGGTTTGCTAATAAGACAGCGGCCTGCCTGCTACCATAGCAGCAGTCTTGGCCAATATTGCTCGACAAATAATTTGGAGATAATTATAAAGAATTAATATCTAGTAACATATATATACATACAGATGCATATCAATGCTAGCAAATATATAGGTTTTGTCTTAGTAACTTTGTGGTTCAATGCATGGGGTTGCAGAACAATAATATGAGAGACGTAAAATAAGAAAATTATAAAATTAACTTACTTTCTAAAATATCACTTAGTTTCTGAAATGGAATAAATATACTTTCCGAAGAAAACAGAGAATCATTTCGTTCTGTTCTGCAAATTTCATTATTGTTCTGCAACCCCATGCATTGAACCACAAAGTTACTAAGATAATTATTGATAATCCAATAATATCTATTGATAATCCAATAATATCCACTTTCCGTGACTTACCATCTGATTAATTGCTGAATATATTTCTTTAATGGAATGTATACAGGGAAGATTAATCATATTAAAAGGTATCTATTTTTGAAGTTGTAGTCAACTTTATTTATTTGTTACCCAAATAGCTATGCGTGGTTACACGCTTGTAAAAATGACCTCCTGTGATTATTCATGTATATATATATGTTAATCAATTTCTAGTTATTATAAAATGCTCGGACCTATATTTGAGCTTATTTTCTAGGCGATATGGCGCACGCCGTTATGGCATGACACCCACAATTTTGATTTAGATTAAATTCATTTAATTTATCTTAATTTTGGATATAGATATATAAATACGGCTCCTTAATTTCTAAATAGAGCTATTTATGTTGAAGGGAATCGACTGCTGTTTCTAGTTGTCGAATACCTATTCACGCCACTGAAACGAGGCTGCTGTGATGTGTGGACACAACACGCGGTAGCGGCCAGTTGAGGATTTGAACTCGCTGTGTGAGCATGGAGTGCTGGACATTATTCTTCCTTGTTGATAATCTAATAATATCCACTTTCCGTGACTTACCATCTGATTAATTGGTGAAATATATTTCTTTAATGGAACATATACAGGGAAGATTAATAATATTAAAAGGTATCTAATTTTAAAGTTGTAGTCAACTTTATTTATTTGTTACCCAACTAGCTATGCGTGGTTACACGCTTGTAAAAATTATCTCCTGTGATTATTCATGTATATATACATGTTAATCAATTTCTAGTTATTATATATATATATATATATATATATATATATATATATATATATATATATATATATATGTATATATATATATAAATATATATATATGGGATAACAAGTTATCGTTTTAGGTAATCCAGTTAGAGGTTGTGAGTACTCTGTAAATAAAACCATTTTTGTACAGCCTACCATTTTATTCTTCACTCTTTCACTATATATATATATATATATATATATATATATATATATATATATATATATATATATATATATATATATAGTGGAAGAGTGGAGAATAACATGGTGGGCTGTACAAAAAGGGTTTTATTTACAGAGTACTCACAGCCTCTAACTCGATTACCGATATCTTATATACATATATACATATAAGTTGAAATAGGATGAAACGAAATTTCATTTCTCACTCTTAGTACGGCACTTACTTAAATGTAAATATGTATGTATACGTACATACATATATGTATACAGATGTACAGTAGTATGCATATATATATATATATATATATATATATATATATATATATATATATATATATATATATATATATATATATATATACATACAGGTACACATATATATATGTACGTATTAGTTTAGCGGACGTTTATTATAACGCCCGCTTTGTCCGTTTGTAAACAAACGGACACCCTGATTTATGCCGTACGGTGTTAAGGCAACCACGTCACCTTTTTGTTCAACACTGACACAGGAACGATGTACTAGTTTCAAGCTTCTTAGCTATGATCAGCACCGTATACCCTTCTGTCAGATGGTTGAACGTTCGAAAGTATTTACTTTCCTTATGAAAATTAACGGCTGAGCAGCCTAATTTGCATATCGAGTGAGTTCAGTCGGCCAGGCTGTCCCTTTGTTTACAAACGGACAAAGCGGGCGTTATAATAAACGTCCGCTAAACTGATACGTACACATATATATGTGTACCTGTATGTATATATATATATATATATATATATATATATATATATATATATATATATATGCATACTACTGTAGGTCTGTATACATATATGTATGTACGTATACATACATATATATATATATATATATATATATATATATATATACTAATGTAAAGTATCATAACATATATAATATGAGGATGATTCAAATTTAATTATATACATAGAGAGAGAGATTGCAAGGGCCAAATATTGTTAGAAAAACACAATATTTTGTACATATGTATAAAGCATATAATATTTAGGAAAAAGTATATATATTCCTTACGCTCACTGTTTCATAGTTCGTAAACCGAAGCAAGAGTCGTTCTAAGCAAGGAAATCGTCTTTGGATAATGGATAATCGATTACTCAGATCGATATTTTCGCTTCGCTTTACGAACTATGAATCGGTGACCGTAAGGAAAATAACAACTTTACCATCTTAAATATATACTTCTTCCTAAATATGATATGCTATATGTACAAAATACTATGTGTTTCCCTAACGGCATATGTTTCTTTCTCGCTCTATATATATATTTATATACATATAAATTTGAATTTGAATCTTATATACATACGTATATATATCATATGAAAACCTCTCACCACAGCATTCATACTCCATTTCCCTTCTTTTGAATTAGGATCCGAATTCCGAAATATCTTAAACAATAATATTTAAAAAATTGGAATTTCCTTTATTTACCAAATTTTACATTAATTTCAGTTCATTATATCTAGGTTTATGTATATATGTGTGTTTATATATATATATATATATATATAAATACATACATACATACATACATACATACATACATACATACATACATACATATATATATATATATATATATATATATATATATAAATATATATATATATATATAAATACATATTTATATATATATATATATATATAAATACATATATATATATATAAATACATATTTATATATATATAAATACATATATATATATATATAAATACATATATATATATATATATAAATACATATATATATATATAAATACATATATATATATATATAAATACATATATATATATATATAAATACATATATATATATATATATATAAATAAATATATATATATCGCAGCAAATGGGGCCCTCTCGAGGGAAACAACGATAACAAGTGGCGTGCCCCAGGGGACAGTCCTGGGACCACTACTGTTTTTGGTGGCTCTCTCGGACATGCCCTCTGTGGTGCATGCAACAACATCCCTAACTAGCTATGCTGATGACACTAAAGTAGCACAGGCAATCAAAAACCCGGCTGACGCTGCCCTTTTACAGCAGGATCTGGATGCCATATACAGATGGGCGGAAGAAAACAACATGCAGTTTAATGCTGGCAAATTCCAAGCCCTACAATACAAACCTGCAAACACAAATATAGTGGAACACAGCTACAGAGGACTAGGAGGGACCGATATCCCCGTGTCAAAACCGATACGAGACCTGGGCATAGACATGAGCGATGATGCATCTTTTTCTTCACACATCATGAAAGTGGCGACAACGTGCAGACAACTCGCTGGCTGGATATTGAGGACTTTCCGGACAAGAGATCGAGACACCATGTTGACACTGTGGAGGACATTTGTCCTAAGCCGCCTGGACTACTGCCCCAGTTGTGGTCACCCCTTAGTGTCAAACTAAGCACGGAGCTTGAGGCAATCCAGCGAAGCTACACCAAGAGGATTGCCAAGATGAGGGAGACAAGCTACTGGGAGAGGCTAAATGAACTGAACCTCTACTCCTTGGAGCGAAGACGGGAGAGATACGCAGTGATCTACATGTGGAAAATCCTGGAGGGACTAGCACCAAACTTTGGCATTGGGAGCTGGACCAACCGTCCAACGGGACGTCACTGTGTGGTGCCAAAGGTCCCATCTTCCGCATCTAGAATAAGGAGCAGGTATTGCAATAGCCTGGGATTCAAGGGCCCTCAACTCTTCAACAGGCTGCCGAGGCATCTGAGAGACTTGCATGACGTGGAGGTGGATGTCTTTAAGAAACATCTCGACACCT
>OZ024742.1:135649702-135679702 GCA_964016885.1 Eledone cirrhosa
CTTTATATCTGGAGATCTCTCTGCACTTGTCATCACATGGTGTAGTGTTTGTACCAGAGTTTTCAATTCGCTGGCTGGACTAAAAATCACACTTCTTCAGCGCATCGGTAGGGGTTCTCCTACATGGATATAAAGTAGTGGCCGTACTCGAAAAGGAGTTGGCAGCCACCATGTATATATATATATATATATATATATATATATACACATATATATATATACACATATATATATATACACAGGTATATATATATATACACACACACATATATATATATACACACATATATATATACACACATATATATATATACACACATATATATATATACACACATATATATATATACACACATATATATATATACACATATATATATATATACACATATATATATATATACACACATATATATATACACACATATATATATATGTACACATATATATATATATATACACATATATATATATATACACATATATATATATATATACATATATATATATACACATATATATATATACACATATATATATATACACACACACACATATATATATATATATATATATACATACGTACATACATACATACATACATATATATATATAAACATATACATATATAAACCTATCCATGTACATATATAAACACATACATACATTCATACATATTTACATAGATACATGCATACGTACATATGTACATATGTACGTACGTACGTGTACACACATTCATCCTCTCTTATTTCAATCTAATTTCTCTAACTACATATTTGCAAAACAAGATGTTGATGCCAACCTTTTAAGTGGTATTAACTAGAAATAGATAAACACAGATAGGAAAAAGTCCGTCGTTGGTAGGTCAAAGTTGAAGATCTACTTGGGGAGAGGTCATGTCTTCAAATGACATTATGAGCAGTTTTAGGTACTTAGGATAATTTAAACTAACTTATCTCTTATCTCGATGACGTTGTGTATGGTCACCTGATATTCCCTCCCACAAAGAACATTACACCCATATATGGCATTCACTTTCTCACACTGTCTCCTCTCTGTACACACAAACCCACACGTATAATATATATACAGTATATATATATATATATATAATATATACACATATATATATTATATATATAATATATACACATATATATATTATATATATAATATATACACAATATATATATTATATATATATACGTATATATTATATATATATACGTATATATATATATGTGTGTGTGTGTGTGTGTGTGTGTGTGTGTGTCCATGTTTGCACTTGTGTGTAGGTTCTTTTAAAAACATACTTTAGAGATTTAAGACTTAGGTTTCTTATTTTGATTGTGGTATACTTGTTTGTATTAGTTCGCGAAATTGGAGTATCGTTTAAACGTCGAATTTCTTTTTTCTTTGATAGCTTCTTATGTCCCTTTCTGTTCTTAATTTGTATCCTATTCAAATCAACTTTACCGTTTAAAGATTTAGTTTAAGTACCAGTTAGGTATCGTTTTATATATTTTATCTGCTAAAATTCTTAACAAAATACAGGGTGTCCATAAATTCGACGTTAAACTTAAAACGTTACAAATATTTTAAATTGCACACGGGCTTTATGGACACCCTGTATATTTGACCTTGATCCAATATTATAACAATTTTCTTTTCGGTAGTGTCAGTTTGTCGTAGAAAATGCTTTGATTGAATAAATTTTGTGCGTTAAGTTATGATGTCAAATACAGCCGAGATAAACTATGTCTTTCATTATTTCAGGGTCGATAAGGCGGTGGATAGGCAGTATCGGTAGAACGTCAGACACCATGCTTTTCAGCATAGAGTTGTGGCCCTTTATGTTGTGAGTTCAATCCCGCCGAGGTTAACTTTGCCTTTCATCCTTACGGGGTCGATAAAATAAAGTACCAGTAATGCAATGGGTAATTGCTGGCCTTGTGCCAAAAGTAGAAACAATTATTATGTGGATTGACAGTATCGATAGAGGATCGGACGCCATACTTTATATCATTGAGTTACGTCCCTTTACGGTATGAGTTCAAATCCCACAGAGATTAACTTTGCTTTTCATTCTTACGAGGCCGATAAAATAAAGTACTAGTAATGCACTGGGATAATTGCTAGTATTGTGCCAAAAATATGAACAATTATTATATTAGTCACAGTCATGGGTAGTTCATAAATGCTAGAGCGTCCTATGATATTTATACGTATTTAGGTATAATCTTAGTGATCTTTTATATTCTAATTTTTTTTCTTTTCTTTTTTTGTGACTGAAGTATTAAATATGATCGGATGAAGTTACTCTCACACCAGGGACATGGCTTCAGAGGTTGCAACTACATGGATTTTCTGAAAACATCCAACGGTCAAATAGAGTAGAGGGAATAACATAATATTATGATGAACATGAAGAGAAATGGCAAAATGATGCTCACCCGATGTATTTGATTGTTTCAATAAGGGTTTGTATAGTATAATATCTTTAACTCACATTTAAAGATTTGTTTTGATCATTTCAATACGCTGGTAAGCTGTATCGTATGTATGAATTGAAAGGCGGTCGATTAACGGAGTCTATCGAGCGTCTCACACATGCTTCGTGACATATAGTTACGCCATTTTACTTTCTAAGTTCAAATCCTACGATAGCCTTACGGGATTGATAATATAAAGTACCAGTAATGCAATAGGATCGATTTATTCAGTTTTCTCCTCCCCAAAAATTGTTAGCCTTTTGAAACCATTATGGCGGTGGATTGGCAGTATCGGTAGAGGGTCGGACGCCATGCTTTGCAGCAAAAGAGTTACGGCCCTTTATGGTCTGAGTTCAAATCCCGCCAACTTTGCCTTTAATCCTTACGGGGTCGATAGAATAAAGTACCAGTAATGTACTGGGTAATTGCTGGCCTTGTGCAAAAAGTAGAAACAATTATTATAATTTGTTTTGGCAGATATATTAGATTGTCGGACGGAATAAGCATTTTAATTGAACCCATAAGATTATGCAAATTTCATCTTACCAGAACCTCTAAGCTAAAGGAACTTAAACAGGGTAACAACAAATAAATCCCAGGAATCACTAGTTTACTGGACAGACACAAAACAGACTCGGAGAAACAGACACACACATACGTGAACCTAATACCAACACTTTGTACTGCACTCTTCGTTATTGTTTTTGTTTTCTGTTTTAACTTATATATATATATATATATTATGTATATATATATATATTCCGTTGCATTACCATCTCTGTTTGTTTACATGTCTCGCTCGCTTCACCCTATTTTACGTGTCCCAATCACTTTTTTAGTTATTTCTTGCACCAACCAGAGGTATATGATCTTTAATGCGAAGAAATACCAATGACGGTTGGAAGATCACTGATGAAGGACTAATTTTATTTATATGTACACCCTTTACAACAACGCAGCACGCCATTTTTTCATATATATATATAAGTGAACTATAACCTCCTCCATATATATATATATATATATATATATATATATATATATATATATATATATATATACATAAATGTGTCTGCGTATGTGTATGTCTGTATGTATGTACATGCATGCGTGATCCCGTAACTCTTGTTGGCACCGTAGGCGCGCTGTGCTAACATACAGCATTTCTGTGACAATATTTACACCTGGCGGAGGCCATATTCCCAGGTCTGAATACAGCAGATTTCTTCCAGAGAAGCATAAGTGGGAGAATGGAAGTGAGAAAGAGATATAGTGGAAGAATCGACCACAGTACTTGACTGGTTTTATTTTATCGATCTCGAATATGAGGAAAAGCAAAGTTGACCTTGGCGGGGTTTGAACACAGACAGCAGAGAGCCAAAACAATTACCGCAAATAATTCTATCCACCATTCTAAAGATACTGCCAATTCGCCAACTTATGTGTGCATGTGTTTATGTGAGTACGTGTGTGTGTATGTGTATGTGCGTGTGCGTGTGTGTGTATGACGGACTTCTATAGTTTCCGTCCATAAAAGTCTCCCAACAGGACATTGGTCCACTCAGGGCAATAGAATATACATGCACCCACTTGCCAGAAGCCAGACTGAACTTAGGTCCACATGATTGCAAAAAAAACTTAGGTCCACATGATTGAAAGTACTTAACCACAGTATTTATATTAACAGTGAATGCTGTTCTTTTATTTTGCTCATACACACGTGTACACGCACACACACTTTTTCACCCCCCCCCACACACACACACACACCCACCCACCCCCCACACACACACACACACACACACACACATACACACACAGATATATATATATATATATATATATATATGGGTGTGAGTGTGTATTTCGAGTATATGTCATTTCACCAATCCCTCGGCGTCGATAAGGAGTTCGTCTCACGCAACCAAAGATACCGATACATTTTGTAGTTAGCTTAGATAATACCATGAGAAACGTCTAGGGTAAAGAGAGTCATAAAGAAACACCTGCAACGGATGTAAATTTCACAATCGCGACTGCTTATCAACATGTATATTTTAACCGTTCCTCAATTTTGTCTTTCTCCCTTGCTTTATTCATCTATGTATATGTTTGTGTGTGCAAACGGGAGAAACCAAACTTAATACATTCGTAGAGTGCTATGCGTTTTATTATATACAGGAAGTTTTACCAATGTGTTGAGTGTCAAGAATTACATGCTTCCGGACACTTATTTGATAATTATAAGCACAATATCTAGATATAACCAAGGTATCTTCGAGATCATATTTTCTTATTGTAAATGCTACTCCAACATATATCAAGTAAATTATAATTTATTAAAATCTAGCATATATCAGGTTGAGATGGAAAGAAATGAACAGACTTGCATGTAAGAATTGTACCATAGTACAGTCT
Source organism: Eledone cirrhosa (assembly GCA_964016885.1). Lineage (NCBI taxonomy): Eukaryota > Metazoa > Mollusca > Cephalopoda > Octopoda > Eledonidae > Eledone > Eledone cirrhosa. The sequence goes on from OZ024742.1 coordinate 135,654,616, forward strand.
ATGTCGAAATAATGTACTACCAAAACATCAAGGGAAATGCTATCACTTATTTCCGTTAATTTAATGTTTATGTCTTTAGTATCCATGCATGGTCCAGTCGCTCCTGTAATGGCATACGGCGTTTCTGGAGCATGTTTAATCCTGGCGGAGTCTATCCCTCTACAGGTCGAAAGTCAGCAGATTTCTTCCAGAGTAGGATAGTAAATGAGAGAGAGATAATGATAGAGACTTATAAAAGAAGAATCAACCTCAGTACTGGACTGGTACTATTTTTGTCGACCTTGAAATGATAAGAGGTAAATTTAACCTCAGCGGGATTTGCACTCAGAGAGCAGAGAGCCGTAAGAAATGCCTCAAAAGCCTCTACCCAACGACTCAGTCAATTCGTCGTTTTATGTTAGCTACTGTGTTAGAATACAAACGCTGCAAGATTTGGGCAGCGTGCAATAAAGTTGAAATGCAAAGACAAACTGCAACTCATATTAACTATAATATTAAACATAAGAAAATAGGGATATCAATTCCTCAGTCGAAAGAAAACTTGAAATGAATTGGTTACGGGAATTGAACGATATATTTGAAAATAAAAGGGGACTTCATTGTTGGGTGATCTATTTTAATAATGATTTCTACTATACGCACAAGGCCACCAATTTTGGGAGAGGGGGAAAGTCGATTAAATAGACCCCAGTGCATGACTGGTATTTTATTTTATCGACCCCGTAAGGATGAAAGGCAAAGCTAAACTCGGTGGGATTTGAAATCAGAATATATAGGGCCGTAACTCTATGCCACAAAGCAATTTACCCGACGCTCTACCAATACAGCCAATCCACTGCCCTGATGTATTTTAATAATACAATAATTTCTAAAGAGATATTTTTTTAATTAAAACATTTGATTATTAAAATTTACTAACATTATTCTCCTATTTTAAAGTATGCGTATAACTTGCTGTACCACAGTATATTGTTGGTGTCAATGTACACGACTTCCTCCTCCTCCCTAAAGTTCCCGCTTTGCGCCTAAAGTAGAAACCATTCGTAGAGATTAAACTTAGCTAGAGGAATAGTATATATCTAGATATACAAAAATAAATTTCTGTATGTGTAAAATATATATGTACACACACACAGGTGCGTACTAGATTGCCCTGAATTACTTACAGGCGCGCACATAAGTGCAGGCACAATGTTCTTACTCATATATTTCAAATCATGGAGTTGTTTATTTAAAAAATAAACATGATTTCGCACCAAAACACACACAAAAAAGATTGTTTCGAGAGTTAATGAGTTGGTTAGTTCCTGTGCTGGTGAGTAACGTATAGGCAGCCAATACTGAAAGGTGAAATGTGATTTATGAAAATATAAACAAAAGAAAATCTAAGTTTAGATTATTGTAATAATCTATGTGGACTGGATGATATTTTAAGTTGTCACCATAGACTTTGCTGTTTCTAAATAGATATCACTCGCTCACACATTGACTGTGTCAATCAAGACTTCCATCGTTTATATAATACAAACAGGATTGGCCATGGGGTTAAGACGTTCGTTTTCCTATCTTGGGGTATGTGTTCTGATCTCTCTGCGTAGAAAATGTTTTTACCGTTAGCTTCCTGTCAACCCAAGAATTGAGAGTGAAATTGGGCCGTCAGAAACTTTATGGAAGCCCATCAGAATATTTGTACCAGTAGTTCAAAAGTCCAGCCTTGTTACATTTTGCGTCACGCTGACTTTGCCTGAGAAGTTCTCCAAGCGTACACACATGTGCTATACTCAACCACCTAATTCACTGTTTGCTCGATTTACTGAAACCTCACTGTCGAAACGAATTGTGGCTCCGTGATCATCAACAACATTTTAATCATCGTTACCACTACCACCATTACTATCACCACCATCACCATCATCATCATCATTAACATACACTACAAAATATCTCCTATAAATAGTTTCTCGCATGCGAGCAGCTACGTTGTTATTCGATATGGTAGAAGCAGCAGACAAATGTTAAACAAATTGCACCTTACTCTCTTTTTAAATATGTAAGACACATTTGGCTATATAGTTTTAAATACAATTTCAATGGGCACACTCTTTCATTATCTTGTTTTTTCATGACAAAGCAAGTTGTTCAGACATAGCTCTGCTATCTTTTAATTAGGAGAGGGCGTGAAAAGGAGCCCTAAAATACTGCATACTCATAAAGAGTTGCCATCTTACTGCGGTTGACTGATTATCCACTATACAGTCAAGACAAAAAGACAAAAAAAAAAAATTCCATAAAATGTTGGTTCTTTGATTGTACGTACTCTTCAGAATAGCGCAGACTCATTAAAAAGGACAACAGCTCTTGTGTCAAAGGTCTTAAATTAGTACAATATAGACATAGCAGCGTTACTTGAAACTCCACTTCCTAGTTATGAACAGCTAGATGGGAAAGAGGAAGTTATACGTTCTTCTGGTCTGGAAAAAAATGAATTTGTTCTACGCTCTTCAGTTGTTGGTTTTGTTATTAGAAGTAAGATAATACATACATTGATGTCTTTACAACAGGTGGTGACTGATTGTTGAATAACGTTGAAAATTAAACTGGCTAATGCCATAATCAGTTGCTATACTCTAAACTTGAACTCCAGAGAATGAGAAAAATTTTATGAGCAATTATCTTCTATTGTCAAAACTATTGGTTATCATGTTAGACTTCTTATACTAGGAGACTTCAGCGCCACAGTTGTATCAGATTGAGTCCTAGGGACATAAATATTCTTGGCTCTCATGGCATTGGAAATATGAATAGCAATGGATTTCGCTATCTATCGTTTTGTCATGAACTTCGCCTCTTTATCACCAACACTATGTTTCAAGAAACTAACAAGTTCAAAACCAATTGGATCATACACAGTCAATAGAATGGCATTGGATTGATTACATTTTAAGAAGAAAATATAATCCACGTGATATTCATTACACTTGCTCCTTCCATAGCACACTTAGTTTATCTGATCACTCTCCGTTGAGATGTAAAGTACCATTTCGACTTCAGGTAAAGCATATAAGACACAATGCTAGATTGATGCACCCCATCTGGACACATTTCTTCTCATGTTAGTGAATACTCTTCCGCCGGGTTTATAGGCAGATGTGGGTATCAGAGGCTATCTTGAGACGCACGATAAGGAACCATTTTGTAGAAAAATGAATGCTGAGTGGCGTAATCCTGTCTTCTGAATTTTGGCAATGTTGTGGTTGCATGTTAGAGGGACTCAGGTATAAAACTATATTTTAAATTCAGTGCTTCTTGAGCATTTTAGATCCTAATTCTAATGAACTTAGTATATTTTAAGATTTTCGTCCGAATGATAAATTTTATTTATTTGGACAGTGCATTTCGATTCTAAAATAGTTATTGTTGGTTCTCAATATAATGATTTATTCTGAATTATGTTTTTGTATTGTTTATTCCTAGATTTACAGCATGTTTATTTATTTTAACTTTACTTTCTTGGTGGGGTGTTGGTTTTGGAATGCAGGAACGGCAGCCATCAATTATGTTGATTGACTGTTTATGGCTTGCTAGTTTTATGCTCAGTTGCTTTGCAGATTGTACGGTGTTATTTTATCTAGTAGCCACACTATTTGACGGAAACTGGATATGGAGGGTGATTATGGCCTGTGGAATTTTCCCTCACAGTAGCAGTGTTTGCGGGTTGGTTTAATTACTTTAACGTCTTCCTGTTTTGTTAAAATTGTGTTTAGGTTTATTTCTTTGCTATGTGTTTTAGGTTTTGCTGTTTAGACATTACTTGTTTAGTGGTTAATTTGCGGGTGCTGGAAGTTATTTTTGTGTTTAAACTTGTAATTTGTGGCTGAGTAAATGTTTTGGTATAAGGCAGGCAGAGTTATTAAAACGACGAGTACAGTGATTTGGGTTATTCATTCAAGATCATTGTTCAAATCCCGCCGAGATCAAGTTTGCCCTTCACCCATTCGTGGACCATAGAAAAAGTACCAGTCCAGTAGTGGGGTCGATACTTTCTCTATATCTCTTTATCATTTTCTTTCTCTCATTTCTATCATTCTTTGGAAGAGATATGTTGTACTCTGGCATTGAGAGGAGATGGACTCCATCATGTTTTAAACTGCCTTAAAAAACCGCCGTATGTCAATAGAGCACCCTTAGATCTCACTCGGGAATTACGGGTCCGTACCATACCAAATGTATTTGTGTGGCGAGTCTTGGCTACGATTCCATTGTGGGCTGGAGCTGTAAGAGAAAATTATATATGTGTGTGTGTGTGTGTGTGTGTGTGTGTGTGTGTGTGTGTGTGTGTGTGTGTGTGTGTGTGTGTGTGTGAGTGTGCTTGTGTGCTTGTGTGTGTGTGTGTGTGTGTGTGTGTGTGTGTGTGTGTGTGTGTGTGTGTGTGTGTGTGTGTGTGTGCTTATGTGCAATTATGCATACACTAATTGAAACGTAACACCACAAAAATAATTATACATATATATATGAAGTGCCTAAGCAAAGGAAACACACTTGAGTTCAAATTGAAAATGTTATCGTTTTAATACAAAAATAAAGAAGTCTCTGATATATACAGAACAATTCAGGACAGAATTACCAGTACAGAGTACAATGATTCAAAGCTGGTTCACGAAATTATAGCTTCTATGGGGAAGGGGAAGTTTCCTATTGTTAATTGTCTCAGCTTGCTTACACGATTGACATTGCTTATACTTTGCTGTTATTTGTACGTATTAATTTCTATTTTTCATATATTTCTTTCTCCTCCATATATATATATAAATATATATATATATATATATATATATGGGGGGGGGGACGTACGCTTGTGTGCATATATGTGAGTGTGTGTGTGTATTATGGAAGGTGGATAGAAATAGAAATATGGAATTCACATTTTAGTATTTATTACATAACTAACAACGTTTCATATGACATATATATAAATATATATATATATATATATATGTGTGTGTGTGTGTGTGTGCGTGTGTTTGTGTACATGTTTTTTTTAAATATATTTTTAACTTTATATAACAAAAGAAGTTGCGAGTGAGAAAATTTAAGCTCAATGTGTTTGTGCAATTATGGAAAGAAATATATGAAAGGGAACCAAAGAGTAGATGAAAAGTTTCGTTTTGAACACAGACTATATAAAATAAATTAAAATGACAGAGAAAAGTGCTTAAATCATTTAATCTTTACAATTGTTTCCACGCAAATTTCATTAAATACATAACTAGCATAGACAAAATGAAATAATAATAATAATAATAATAATAATAATAATTATTATTATTATTATTATTATTATTATTATTATTATTGGCGACCTACGTAGTAAATCGTATCATCGTGAGCTCCGCAAAGGTTTGTTATTTTCAGTAGTTTAAAATTGCCATTTATGGAAAATTGTTATTGTTAACTGCATATAAGTGCACATACATTGTTATCTGAACAGGACACCCAAAAAGATTGGGGCCTTAAGCCCAAAATTTAAACTTTTATAATTATCAAACAAAAATTTTTCTTTGAAAAATCATGGACGATTCAGAGTCACTCCTTCCTCACAAACTAACACCTCACATCGACGCCACCATTGTAAATATTACTACGTTTGCCAACCCTAAAAATATAAGCAGTAGCAATATTTTAAATTTGTCTCAAGCAGACATTCATTTCCCGCCATTACCAATGACTGCAGGTGTTAAAGCCGCCACCACCACCGCGACAACAGAAACAAAAGAAAAAATTAATTAACTCGTGATATCGAAATGAATTCAACCAAAAGGAACTCTTCCACACCGAACACCACTGACGCCACCACCACCACAACTGAAACTAAAATTAACAATAACAAAAATAACGATAACAACAACAACAATGAAATTAATAAAAACCACTCTGAGTTTTGCCAGAGTAGCGAAACAGTGCGAAGCATTTCAGCTAACTCAGGAGGAATTAGAAGAAGCCAAAAAAATGGTAAAGAAAGATGGGTACAGAGTCAGCTCCCTCACCCCCACCTAATAAAATGGAGCATCGGCGCCTATGCACCGTGTCTTATAGAACAATTAATATAAAATCGCGCCGAGTGGAACGGGCATCCGAGTCCAAAATCCAAAAAGCACTGGGACATGTGTGGGCAATTAAACACCACATCAGACGTGGGCAGAAATATATAACCGTGGACGTGTTCTTTGAAATACCACAGGAGGCTAGAGAACACTCCATGGCCCCTTTAAGAAGTGACGACTTCAGACTCGTCCCAAGCTATTGTGGCGGCCAAAGACTCGTAAAGATCAGGGTCACCCACGTTCCACCGGCCATCGAAATTCCCTGGCTAATAGCTGCCGTCCTCGCCGGCATCGAAGCCAACACCAAGATAATCGAAATAGCGAAAGAAAAGCAGGAGAACTGGTCCGGATCTGGGATGGAGCTCCTGATCCAAGCGGACCAAAAAAGCATTGAGGAGATCCCAGAGGTAATAGACCTCACTGACGGCAGCCACCTCACCGTCATTGTCGAGGGCAGAAGGCCTATGTGTGTCGTTTGTGGTGAAGGAACCCACCTAAGGGCTTTCTACCCTCAGGCTAAAAGGTTAAGGCCACCTCTCCTACCCACCCCAGTGACTCAACCATCAACACCACCAGCAGCAGAGGTGGCAGCAACAACTGTAGCAGCAACAACAGAAGCAACTGTAACAGCAACAACCCCAGCAACAGTAGCAAAACCAACACCACCACCACCCAACGTGCCAGAACAAGCACCAGCGCCTACATCATCCACCACGCCACAACCAAAACCAACGCCTGTGGAGGATTTTCCACTCCCCGGCTTATCGCAACTGGAGACAGATTGTGACGACGAGGAGTGGGAAACGGTATCAGGAAAAAAGAAAAAAAGAAACCAAAAAAGAAAAAAATTATCTTCCCTCCCCATCCAAAAACAAAATACAGAAGGAAACAAATAAACTATCAAAACAAAAAAGTTACGACAGATATGCCACCATCCACACCAGCATCACCAACCCCATCACCACAAACACCAACACCATCACCATCATTAACCGCAACACCACCATCACCAACACCACAAAAGTTACCAAAAAGCGAAACAGAAGCAAACCCACAACAAACGCATACAAAACAAAACAACCAAAACGATACAGACTACACAGCATTAAATTTGAACAACAATGGCGGTGGATTGGCAGTATCGGTAGAGGGTCAGACGCCATGCTTTCCAGCATAGTTACGTCCCTTTACGATCTGAGTTCAAATCCCGCCGAGGTTGACTTTGCCTTTCATCCTTACGGGGTCGATAAAATAAAGTACCAGTAATGCACTGGGTAGTTGCTGGCCTTGTGCCTAAAGTAGAAACAATTAAATTTGAACAACAACCAATTATTACACTACATCCAACACAACACCAGCATCACAGAAAAAGACTACACAACAACCCAAAGTTCACACCACCTCCACACATACAAATCACTCGTATCACACAGAAAACGTACACGACACTAAAAAAAAATTCAAAAAAGACATCGGAGACTCCCGGCAAACACTCTCCAGGAGGATTTATAAGGACATCCTTCCGGAGGAGGCCACAAGCAGTGAAAAGGATGGACAAACCATCCTTCCTCTACGAGAAGTAAGGTAAGTGGTCTTTCCCATCGTTTCCACTCCAAATCAACATGACCTCACTCAGAATATGCAGCATAAATGCGCGTGGCTTGGGGTCATCATGGAAGCAGGGCCACATGCTCAACGACCTCAGGTCACTAAACACAGATGTAGTGGCCATCAGCGAGACCAGAATCTCCGAAGCACGGGCCTTCGCACCGATCTTCGGCGGCTACGATGTGTACGCATCTCCCAGCCATCCGGGATCGGGGAGAGGAGTTGCTGTGCTTTTTCGGAGAGGTTTGGATCTCGCCATATGGGCTATCTTCCTGGACCCAGAAGGTAAGTTGGTGGTGCTAAAAGTGACCAACGGAGACGGTCAAGCTTTCAGGCTAGTGACCGTCTATGCCCCGACAGGAGCAGGGCGGCCTGATTTCTTCCGGCGTCTGGAGATCTTTCTTGGAACGTCCCGCTCTTTAGTGTTAGTGGGCGACTGGAAGGGGATCTTTGATGCACGCTGGGACTGTGTGGGATTAGCGGATAGGGGAGGAGGGTTCAAGAGCTTCACCAACATGCTCAGGAGTTTTGAACTGTCTGACAGGTACCGTTTGGATTTCCCGAATGTGCCACTTTGGACTTGGACAAATCGCATATGATCATCCAGATCATATCTAGATAGATTATTTTGTAGGGAAATAGATAGGTCTAGCATAGGCTGTCCACAATTCAAGATAGTCAGCTACACGGACCACGAATTAGTGATCTGTGTGCTTGACTTAGACAGGCTTCATAGACGAGGACTACTGGAAGCTAAACGCGACCTTACCAGCGCGCAAGGCCTACAGAGACCGGCATAGCGAACTAGTTAACAACAAGTGGTGGTTTGCTCTGAAAAGAGCAATTAGATTAGAGTTCATTAGGTTTAGAAAGGCTTTAGCAATTGAGAAAAATAGAGCAGAGGGAGAATTAGTTAGAAAATTAGACGAGGCGCTTAGCAAAGGCATCGCGACCGACATACTTGCGGCGAAATTGGCCCTTGAACAATTCTTCAATGCAAAGCAAGGAGGCTGCGTTGTCAGAGCTAGGGTGCGTGCTCTCAGACACGATGGGAGGAAAGCCGTTCAATGGGCCCGAGTGGCGCAGGCGCGTCGTGGCAACAAAGCCACGATCCGGTCTTTGGTGGACCACGACGGGCGCATATACTCGATCCCGGGAAAATGTGTGAAGCTTTTCAGCGACACTTCGCTCAGCTGTTCGGAGACAGCGGTGGGCCGGGTCGAGGGATGGACTTTAGTGTCTACCTCGACGGACTGCCGCGGCTCTCGCCCACTGAGGCGGAGTGTTACGAAAAGCCGATAACAGCCGCTGAAGTACGGGAGGCAATGACTGGCTGCACAAGGGGTAAATCGCCTAGTTTGGATGGTCTGCCCTATGAACTTTACGTACAGATGCCAGACTTGTTGGGAGGCCTCTTGGCGGACGTCTACTGCAACTGGCAACATAACGGGAGAATTCCCAGTTCTGTGAGCCGAGGAGCGGTGCCACTGCTGAGAAAGGATCCGAACAAGGAGGATAACATATATAATTTTAAGCCCATAACCCTGCTAAACACAGAGTTCAAGATTTTGGCCAAGGTGCTAGCAAAGAGGTTGGCGCTTGTCGTTGGTGGTCTGGTGGGAGAGGCGCAGACATGCGCCATTCCCGACAGATCCATCCACGACAACCTCCACCTCATGCGATACATCGTAGAGAGGGTAGCTAGGGAACCTGGCACGGGTGGGTCCTTGATCAATTTAGATCAGTCGAAATGTTTTGGATAGGGTCGACCATCGTTACCTAGCGGTAGTCCTGAGGGCGGCTGGCTTTGGGCCCGTCTTCAGAGGCTGGATCGCTGCCATGCACAGCGACATCTGCTCTGTGGTGAGAGTGAACGGACACCTTTCGGAACCGTTCAACATCATGCGCTCGGTCCGCCAAGAATGTCCCCTCTCGTCCCTCTTGTACGTATTGACTCTCGAGCCATTACTTCACAAACTGGAGACGTTGAGGGGCGTCCCGCGCGAACTAGGATGCGGAAGATCCGTGTCAGCATATGCGGACGATGTCACCGTAGTGGTGTCGAACGCCAAACACATCGAGGCGATCGGCACTACACTAAGAGAATGTTGAAAGATGGGTGAGAGAAGCAAGAATGGCCCGAGTGAATGGGCCTACTCTGAGTACGTATCTGTAAATTAAAGGTGGAAAACTGGGAGAGGGCACTTGCCTTGGTGGTCAGGGTCACTGTGGCGTTTTACTGGGCTTTCTCCACAAATGTCCCTCCGAAGTCTTCCCCCTATTGGGGAATTTTTCATTGTTATTTTTTGTTACATTCTCTGTTTTTGTTTTTTACACGCAGAAATTCCCATTTGTACCGTTCTGTATTGTCCTGCACTGTCCTTAATGTCTACTTTATGTAAACCCTTGTGGCTAATAAAGAAATCATTGTTATTATTATCATTATTATTATTATCCCGCCAAGGTTAACTTTGCCTTTCATCCTTACGGGGTCGACAAAATAAAGTACCAGTAATGCACTGGGTAATTGCGGGCCTTGTGCCTAACGTAGAAACAATTATTATTATTATCATTATTATTATTATTGTTGTTTTTTTTTTCCTTTTTCTTCAGTATTGTTTCTATTATATGCCGAGTGTCTTCCTGACACCTAGAGCAACTAAACACACTGATAAGCTAGTTAACACACCTAATTGATTATCATTTTCAGAGAGATTGTGCTCTTCTTAATACGTGTGCAGTACCAGTTAAAACCATTCATTGCACCTCTTGCAGAGAAGAATAGCATTGGTTTGATAGTGTAGCGATGTGATGAACTTAACAAGCTTCGTAGAAGGAACAGGGAAATAATATGCACTAAAAGGGTCTCTGCACACCAAAATTAACGAGGACGGGTTGTATCTATAACGACAGAGAGGAGGAAGGGGTGACATTAGCTCTGAAATGTGTGTGAATTCTGAATAGTTGGAAAGAAAAAAATGCATGGTCAATTCTTGTGTGAAATACCTGAGACAGTTGACAAAGATGAGAACTGGGAATTGACTGAGAAAAACGACTTAAAAGGTGAAGTTGAAGCCCTTATTTTTACAGCCAAGGAACATAGAATCAAGTATATGAATTTTAGTCTTGAAAGTCATTGCAGTCCCCCACTTTGTAGGTTGTGTGGTGAGAAACAATAAACTACAATAATTGTGAATGTAAGATATTTGCCTAGAAAGAGTACAAAAGAAGGCACGAGAACATTGCCAGATTGGTTTATAGGACTTTTTGTTATAAGTATGACATGAGCAGAAATGGGAAAGGGCATGACAACCACTCAGGAAAAAGTAGCTAAAAGCGAACAATATAAGATATTATGGGACATGGCCATCCAGTCCGAACATTTTATCGTGACTAGAAAGCCTGACATTGTTGTCGTAGAAAAAAGGTAACAAGGCAAGTGTTCACAGGATAACTAAAAAAGAAAGTGAAAAAGATAGGAAACACCAGGAACGGAAGAAAGAAATCGGGAAACTATGGACAATTCGACATGTTGAAGTGGCAGAAATTGTGATTGGCACACTAGGAGCATTTAGCAAAAAGGTTAGAAGCATTGGTTTGAGAAGCTAGGACTTACCATTAGGATGGGATTATTGCAGAAAACAGCCTTGCTAGGAGCAAGTATTCTAAGAGGGATTTTAGAAAGTTGAAGGAGGAGGAATGACCCAAAGGATTTGGGGCCATAGGTTATGGGTCGTTCTTTTGGTATAGTGTCAGTATAACATCTGTCAGAACAAAAGCGTTAGGAATGATAATAATAATAATTTCTTTATTGGCCACAAAGATCGACATAGAGAGAACAATGGAAAACATAGACAGTGGGAGTCCACAATAACAACATATATAATAACAATAGAAATCCACCAACAGGAACGGTGCCTATTCTAAACCACCCAAGGCTCCAAGAACACCCTGGGAGGGCACCCCTTCCCCTCGCCAAAGCATCCAGATTGCAGGCACATGATCAGTGTAGGCCCATTCACAAAGAACACGCTCGCAATGATCACCTACATTTTAGCAAATGTGCTGAGAGGAAGCACTTCCTTTTCCATCTTACCATCCTCTCCAAGTAACACTTGAACAAGTTGATAAGGAATTGGCCGAAGAGAAATGTGTCGTTCTTCAGTCATCTCAGCGTCACCCACAACTTCTTTCGCGACATCCACCAGGGAGAGGAAATCTGCCTACTCTTACCGGCCAAAGGTAGGTGACAGAGTGATATTTACGAATGACTCTGTCGATAGCTGGATCCATCCTACACGTGATAAAAGCTGTTCTACATTACTCCATAACTTCGCAACACGGACACTGTAAGAGTGTGTGCTAAGCTGCAAATGCATCGACTTTTCCGTGTTCAGTTTGGATAACGTCTATATTTCATACTACTCTAAGTTGCCTACCACATTGATTTCCGTGTAGTCTTCGACGACAAGCACCAGCCACTTTGCTAACACCTTGGCTAAAATCATTAACTCTGTGTTTAGCAGCGTTATGGGGCTGAAATTAGCTGATGTGCCCCCCATGTTCTCGTATTACTACGTCCCGGCTCACAGAACTGGGATTGCTGCCGTTCTGTTGCCAGTTGTATTAGACAGATTCTTGGAGATCGGAGAACAATTCTGGCATATCTACGTAAAAGGAGCCGATCCTCCAAACCGGGTGATATGCACCTCCTTCAACTGACCTGGGCATCATGAATTTTGGGTGATGGCATATGTATATGTATATATGTATATGTTCAGACAGTAGATGCTGTGCATTGTAAACAGGTAAAGATTGAAGGTACCCATTTACGTGCGTTATATTAAATCGAATAACTATGTTTCTACTCTTGGAGTTTACTTAACATTACCTATCGAGTACGGTGAGATGCAACCGGTATTAGAAGTGAAACCCATGTCAGTTCCGTCAACTTATTATATGTAGATATATATATCAATTTAAAAATACGATGAAATAATAGTCAAAAATACACCTAGTTTTCTTCAGAGACCTGACTGCAGTTTCGCTGAATCCGTTTGCAGCAATATACACTTTAGAAGTGCATCATCGCTGTGAGGTTTATAAGGCTTATAAAGACTCAAAAGGAGTGTTTTTAGACGCATTCATAGCAAGTGAGAACTTCTCGATAGGTGGAGGGAGAAATTAAAACGTTATACAGTGGTCACAGAAGGGTAGTAAAGGTGAACAATAAGTTAGTACCATATTTGCTAGAAAAAGCAGATAGCACACGCCTAGTTAACTTGACCATAGGGGAGTTCGGGACAACATGATAATGATATACACACACATATCCATAGGTATATTTGTGTATGTGTGATGTCTGCCTTAAGTTTTGGTCGATGACTGAAAAAGTTAAAATAAAAGAATTAAAATAACTCAATAATCAGAGCTATTTATTTAATTAAAAATACGAGGATGTACTAGACAAAAATATACTAATGTTTTCTTCTAAGTCCCGGCTGCATATGCATATTTCCGTTGCTATATATTCTTGCTTCCTTGTGTGCAAATTCCAGGTCAGAATTGATTGAACAGACCTCTGATAAATACGATAGATTTATCAGTGACGATGTTTATCTAGACTACATTAGCGAATGTGACATTTCTCTATAGTTCAGAGGATAGTGTGTAATTTGAGAATTTCAGTGCAATTTCTAGCATGGCTAATGACCTCATAGCAGTTCCCTCATTAAATTGTGTACAATTGATAGCCTGTAATTAGTATTCAGCTTGAATATTTATCTCCATACTAATCTATTTATTACGGATTTCTTTATTTTATTGCATATGTTTATCAATTAATTTGTTGACATATAGCGCTAGATATATTTTCGAGTGCGATATGGGGATGGGTACGCTGAGGTGAAAACAATTTTGTCTTTGTTTCTAAAAGAAACATAAAGAAAGGTTGGTTATTCTTGAGAGTAGACGCCAGAAACAGTTCCCATAGTAGACACATGCTCGTACATACGTACATCCATACATACTGCATCTTTTCAAACATACCCAATGCTTGCGCGCACATATATATATACACACATTCAGATACATCACTATATACATATAGAATGGCACACATATGGCCATAGACAAAAAACGGATTGTCAGCAATCTGTAACTAAACTATCTCTCAAAAGAAATAAGAGTAGAGTTCTTACAGGCACCCGAACTGAACTGCAACTTATAAATCCGGCGAAAATAAATTAGACACGCACGCACACATACACACATACACACTCACATACATACACTCACACACACACATATACACTCACACACACACACACACATATATATATATATATATATATATATATATATATATATATATATATATATATATATATATATATATACATATATATATATATATATATATATATATATATATATATATACACGCACAAGCGCACTCTTAAATACATTCACATGGACGCACACACAAACACGTACACACTCAAAAACGAGCACTCGCACATACACCCTGAGATATATAGTTATAGAATGAGAGATTGAAATTTATCTGTATGTGTGTAAGTGCATTCATGTCTCTGTGTGTTTCTCGATGGGTGAGTCGGAGATTGGATTCCATCGCCTTGTTACCAAGACGGTTTCGTTTTTCTTCAATGTTATCTATCCAGAGCAGTACTTGCCAGTTTGCTTTTTCTTTTCCCTTTTGCCATTTGTGAAATCAATAAAACTCGGTCACCTCTTTTTAAAAACAATTTAATAAAATAAATTCCAAAATTGTCTTACACTAATATCTGCTTGTTTATTATAAGGGCCAATAACGTTGCTAGAACTTCATGTAATCCTAAGGTAATAATTCCAATGAGATCAAGTGAGGAGAGTTATTATTTTTGTAATAGACTTTCATCAGATCAGATTCCGTTGTGCTTTCTAAACGAAATACAGCGTGAAATATATATCTACGTGTGTGTGTTTTTCTTAATTTATTATATTTTTCTTACTTTATTCTTTTAAATTGAGTCTATTGTTCATAGTTAGTATTTTCTTCACCCTAGCCAATCTGGTCCCTTACGATTTGAACACATAGGTATATATCTGTGTTTATGTCTTTTCTATATTCAATTATATTACATGGCCCTGGAATATATATATATATATATATATATATATATATATATATATATACATGGCAACACATTCAGCAACACATTTTTTTACACGTGGCTCTAATTCACTCAATTGTAGAAATGAGATACGAAGTTACTGGTTCTAAATTAAATATATTGTACTATAAACACCATTGTTTTACGGGTATTAGTCTAGTATATTTATGTCAAGATATGGTAAACGACCATAGAATACGATGAACATGGGTCTCGATCTGAACTACATCGTTATGATAAAAGAAAGGTGCAGCGTTCTCCATTAAATGGAGGATACAGGAGAATTTCGACCCCTTATGTCAATGGAAGAAATTCTGCCATCTGTGAAACTCGGCGAATTGGTATCTACTCTCGCATCTGGTTTCAGGGAAAGGCTACTTCAATACTCGCCTCGAATATTTCAGTCGATGTCCTCATGAAGACATAATCCGCTAGATGAAACAAGCGTCCACGAGTAAGGTCTGTTAATTTGTTGTTGAACTCTCTCTCTCTCTCTCTCTCTCTCTCTCTGTATACTTTTCTACCTATCTATCAATCTACTAATATTTACACACACACACAAACACACGCACGCACGCACGCACGCACACACACACACACACACGCACACACACACACATATATATATACAGGAAAAGAGTCAGGACCCCGACGGCTGAGCTCCCGTAGGGTTAGTTCAGATCTAGCTGTCGAAAAGGCCGGAGCTCACCCGTCGGGGTCCTTTCCTATTACCCACTCTACTACCCTAAGTATTGAGTACTCTGGTGTGTTATGGTCCACCTGGTTCCTTACCACACTACCTTCGTTTTATATATATATATATATACATATATATGTATATATATATATATATATATACATATATATATATATATATAAATACATATATATATATATATATATAATTCTAATTATATTTTTAATATTCGGCAAGGCCAACCGTAGCTCGCTCGTTATGCGAATGAGGCTACTCAGCCGATGTGTACCTAAGAAAATATTATACATTTTCAACCGTTCAACAGAATGACAATGATATACAGTCCTGATGAAGGGTAATGACCCAGAGACATGTCGATTGTTCCTCAAAGCCAGTGTTGAACAAGCAGGTGACGACGGGTCATCGGCATAACTTCAAGCGAATCTAACATTATTATTAATCCCGCCGAGGTCAACATTGATTTTCATCCTTACGGGGTCGATAAAATAAAGTACCAGTAATGCACTGGGTTATTGCTGGCCTTGTGCCTAACGTAGAAACAATTATTAATGTTCGAATTGGCGGTGGACTGGCAGTATCGGTAGAGGGTCGGACGCCATGCTTTGACGCATAGAGTTACGGTCCTTGCCATTCTGAGTTCAAATCCCGATGATGTTTACTTTGCCGTTCATCCTTACGGGGTCGATAAAATAAAGTACCAGTAATGTACTGGGTTATTGATGTCTTTGTGGAGTAATGTACTGGGTAATACTGCCAAAAGCAGAAACAATTATTAATTGTCGATATAACCCATACGTACATATGTATGTGTATGTATGTATATATACATGTGTATGTATGTATATATACATGTGTATGTATGTATATATACATGTGTATGTATGTATATGTATGTGTGTGTGTGTGTACTCGGCCATACTTACATTTATCTATATATACACATATATTTATGTGTGTATGTATGCATGTATATATGCTATCAATAATTATTTCTACTGTTGGCACAAGGCCAGCAAATCACCAGTACATTACTGGTACTTTATTTTATCGACCCCGTAAGGATGAAAGGCAAAGTCAACCTCGGCGGGATTTGAACTCAGATCGTTAAGGGACGTAACTATCTTGGAAAGCATGGCGTCCGACCCTCTACCGATACTGCCAATCCACCGCCTTATATATGCTATCGATAATGCCAGCACTAAAGATGTCCGCAAATACGATCAATCATACATAATGCGTAATTTGCGTTTTTATAAATTAATGGATTTGCATAGGGGGCGCTTTGTAGTTTATGTCGATTACTGAGAAACGGAAGTGATTGACAATATAAATATTATTCTAATAAATTATTTCTGAAAATATAATTATAATTATATAAATAGTCAGAAGTATATGTACTAATGACATACAGGATTAAATGAAAAGGTAAATTCGGAAAATTAACAAGTTATAAGAACAGATGTAGTGTCAGAAGCCAGGAGCACGTGATTGGAACGCGAATTTCTTATTGAAGTAATATGCTTGAAATGAAAAATGCGTGTTCTGTGATGTGTGTGACTGTGTATGTGTGTATGTGTATAAGGGTGTGTGTTTATTTTAACGACTTACAAAGATATATATATAAGTAAACATACAAACGCAAAAGGTTTCAAACACACACACACACACACACACATATAGATATATGCATGTGTGTATATATGTGTGTGTGTGTGTGCGTACATACATACAAACATACATACATGCGTACATTCATACATACACCCAGACACATGTTTATTCATAATTCCAAAGGGTTGGTATTCTAGTTATTAATTCCCTGCTGTCAGCCTTTTGCATTTGTGTGAATTTCTAAATTATGCTTGTTATAATAAATTTATATTATTCTACAATGAAGCTGCAGGCTTCTAAGCTCCAACAGACAGAAGTCCCTAACGATTGTTTAATGAGATACAAATCTTGTCGGTTTGATATCTCACATCTTGCTTCGGAAATGAACTATCCACGACTTCTTCAATGTTCAAAGAGATTCTGAATGCATC
Organism: Eledone cirrhosa; assembly: GCA_964016885.1. NCBI lineage: Eukaryota > Metazoa > Mollusca > Cephalopoda > Octopoda > Eledonidae > Eledone > Eledone cirrhosa. The sequence goes on from OZ024742.1 coordinate 135,672,260, forward strand.
TTAATTACACCTATCGTATATGATTTCCATACTCTCTCTCACACACACAGACACGTGCACACACACACAAACACGCATATATATATATATATATATATATATATATATATATATATATATATATATATATATATACATATATATAGTAGTAATAATAATAAATAGGAAGACTAAAATCCGAAAATCATATATATATATATATATATATTTATAGAATAGACACTCATGTAGAACATCTTACACAAAAATACACTACTACCAACGGGTAGATGCCAGTAAAGTAATCTAAAATAAGAAACAATCCACTTGCATCATACATTAGTGGTAGAATTTTAGTTAAGCAACCTAAATCAAGAGGGTAACTGCAGTTTCAAGAGTAACGAACACTACTGACCATCTCAATAGGTTAAGATGTTCAGTTCTGCCTATCATCAGAGGAGGTTTTGATTATTAATAGAAGAAAAGGATACATTACCGTGTTGTTGAACATCATATGTCTTAAAAGAACTATCCTGGTGTACAATTATTCATGCATGCGTAAATCGATTAACATGGTAAATATTCGTATATCACGGACAAAGTGTCAAGTCTAAAATGGCCACTAAAAATAGCAGCCAATGTAAACCGTCTATCAACACAATATTTAGCAAATATCATACATAAGTAACATTTGACAGTGATATATTTAACATCTCAATAAAAAAAATAATTGCTAATTCAGAGAAATATGTACATATAGAAGACCTTACACAAACATACAGTAATACCAACGGGTAAATCCCAGTAAAATAATATAAAATTATCTAACCATCTTGCTCGGCGTCTAACCTTGAGTCTTCTGGCGGTTGGTTTTGCCCGTAAAATCTGTCCGGCAATTCATTACTGAGATATTCTAACCACATGCCCATAATAGTGGCTCTAACTGGAATGACTCTCTAATCTCCCAACTACGCACTCTATCGAGTAACGTTACTCGAAAAACTCTTCAGAGGAACGCATTTCGCCTGCTTGTCCTCGTGATTGTATTCTTTCGGTCATTATCCAAGATTCACGAATACCGAATTGATGGTCCTGCACTGTTTATAGCATCCCTCGACGAGGCTGAAGAGTTGCTGAAACGCTTCTTGCTTGCCTGTGAAACATTTCGTTTATCAAAAAGCATTAAGGAGACTGACATGTTATATCACCAAGGCCAACCACCCCCAGAGATGTAGATGTTGGGCATGGATAGCTGCTGATGGCTAAGTATGGGAAATCCTTTACTTACCCTGGTGAGTCCCTGGATAATGAAATCGTTATACACACACACACACAGATATCGTAATAATAAATGTGAAAACTATAATCGGAAGAGGGCTAGAAAAGTGAAGGGTGAAAGCAGCGATTCTTTGCTTTAACTTTAATCTGTTCTTATAATATATATATATATATATATATATATATATATATATATATATATATATATATATATATATATATATATATATATATATATATATATAAAAGACGTAAAATAAGAAAATTTTTAAAAAAATTTTAAAAATTAACTTACTTACTAAAATTTAGTAAGTAAGTTAATTTTTTAAATTTTTTTTTTTATTTTCTTACTTTACGTCTTTTATATTATTGTTCTGCATCCTCCTGCATTGAACCACCTAGGTACTATGACATAACCTGTGTATTTGCTAGCATTAGCGTACATCTGTACGCATATGTTAGTAGATATACTAAATTCTATATATATATATATATATATATATGAAAAAGTATGACCCCGACGGCAGAGCTTAAGCCGTTTCGACGGCTATTTCTGGACTAAATTAGAATTTTTAGCCTGGTGAATAAAAAGCCGAACTTGTCAAGGGGGTACTTCCTTATATGGGAAGAATTGCAGTTGTGTATATATATTATATATATATATATGAATGTATGTATAGTAATGTTTGGCAATATACTGTATGTTTAATGAATTTTTTTTTCTCTCTACATGACTGAATACAATAAATCTAATCTGATTTTTTCGAATATTAATAATAATATTCGATTCGTTTGCAATAATGCAAACAGACTCTTTTACAGTTCGGTTTACATGCCAACAGAGGAGCAACAATGAGGGGCTCATTCTACTGACATGGCTTTAATTAAAGAGGGTGTTTGCATAATTGCAAATGAATTGAATATTACTATTGATATTCGAAAAACTCAAATTACACACACATTATATATATATATATATATATATATATATATATATATACAGATTTGGTCATATACAAATATAAATAAAATATCTTTACTCAGCATTTTAAATGTTATTAAAATCCAAATGGTATGACTGACATATTTAATCCTTTAAATATGAACTTCATGTACGATATAAACATGTAGTTTATGCATGACGTTTGTCTGGCCAAAATCTGATATCGAGGAAACTCAAGCTCTATTTTACGTACGATATGTTGGAGCTAAATCATTTGATCATGTGATTTTTATGAATATGTTGCTGTTGTTATTGTTGGTTCTATTATTTTTTTCTGTGATGGTGGGGCCCATGGTAACAACGTATGCGTAATGAGACTAATGTGTCGCACCGGAACTGCTTAAATTGCATACCACTGAGTAATTATTCTGCTTAATATAGATTAAGGAACGGATTAAAGCTGTAATATGTATGTATATATGTATTTATAATGTGCTAGTATAAATGTATGTTCAAAGGAGTGCGTTAAATTTGATATGCGGGGGCGAGCCATTTATGGAAATAGGCATGTATGCTTGTGCATGTGTGTGGTGTGTATGGATGTGTGTGTGTGTGATTGCGTGTGTATGTGTCTGTGTGTGTGTGTTTCTGTGTGTATGTGTGTGTATGTGTGTGTATGTGTGTGCGTGCGTGTGTGTGTGTGTATGTGTGTGCGTGTGTGTGTATGTGTATGTGTGTAAGTGTGCGTGTGTATGTATATGTGTGTATGTGCGTGTGTGTGTGTATGGATGGGTGTGTATGTGTGTGTGTGTGTGTGTGTGTCTGACGGAGAAAGAATAGTTGAACATGTTTAAGTATTTTAAAAAAATACATATGGTGTACATTGAGATATGAATGTCAACATTATTATTGCGTCATTAAGAAAATATATATAAAATGGCAACAACTCCCATACAGGACATACAATCATACACACATATACACGAACAGACAGATTCTACACACACACAACACACACACACACGTACGCACGCACACGCACCACCCCCACCCCCCCCCCACACACACACAAAGAAACGCTCAATTACACATTCAAGCACAGATTTCCGAATTTAATAATCTTGAAATATTTGACATTACTTTCATTAAATCATTAGAAAAATGTGTCAGATAAGCTCCAGACGAAATTCTTAAGACAAACCAATATATTGGTTACCGATTTTTTTAGGAGTCAAATTATGTAACACATTAACGTTTATAGAAATTAGATTTCACCAATAACCCCATTTGCATACTTATCAACTCTGCCAGAACCGAGAAAGACCTAGTTAGTAAATATATTTTATGAAAATGATTGTCATCATAAAAGCAACGAACTGACCTACTACATTTAGACAAATCCCAATGTTTCATCAACTGACTTAACACATTTAACACCAAAAACAGTTCCAGATTCATCCAGTTAGACATGATAGATTTTTACTAGATATAGAAAACGTTATTAGATAGACATTTTGAAATGTTAAGATTAATGTAAGAAAAAGATTCTTAGCTATAGAGAAAAGCTTTTTCCCCTCTAGGTTACAGATATCGACATACTTTAGTAAACATACCATTAACATCGGCTATTCTTGTACCAGAAAGGATGTCTCCTGCATCATCGAAAACCAATGAGCACCTACACAAAAGATTGATACTGCAGAGAACCAGAGGCATTGCCCCTGGACGGAGCATAGAATGAAGTATCAGTGATATATAAAGCTAAGGTGACCACGATTCAAACAAACCAACACCAGGATGTAAGATCCTATGTGTGAATTTCGGAAGGCCAATTTAAAAACCACTTCAAAAAATGAGACTGCATTCACTTATCCGGAAAATGATGAGGCACTAAACTCTCAAAACACCGGCAGAGTGTTTAAAAGAGCAACTTGAATGCCTCCTTCATATGAAAGATTATAGAAACATCCTGGCTCTATACAAATGGTTGGATGATGTGTCAGGTAAAGCAGAAAATAGAATATATTGAATAAGATGCACAACTCTAATATCTGTCTGAACACGAGATCAGTTTTCTTTAACCGCTGCCCACACCCAATCTAATTTATTTTGAATCTGGAAAAGTCCATATTTACCAGATAAAAAAAATGTTTATACCACAGGTTACACATACACACCACGCATATTTACTTCCGCATGTAGCCTCCTCTATAAACAATGCTTTGTATTACCATATCAGATACCATTATATGTTGCACCCTCATTTTGTACCCTCAGTTGGTTAAAATAAAATTAGCACACAAACCGAAGTATTATTTCATAAATGTGCCTATTTAATCTAAGGCGTGAAACTAGCAGATAACCTAATGCGCTAGGTTATCTATTATATATATACAGGTGTGAATTTTGCTTCACAAGCCAGTAGCATTAGGTTCAATAACTCTGTGTAGATTTTTTAGGAACTTCCGTTCTTTCTACATTAGACTCGAATTAACCAATGCTACCAAGTTGGTAAGCGAAAGCTGTAGAAATTCGAGGTGTATATATAAATCACCTTGATCACCTTGACCGACCAGTCTGTTGGGCGCCATTCGGCGCCGCTGGTCACAGCACGTGCTGTTTTAGCCATACGATGACGCCATCCCACTGGCTGGCCATAAGTCTAAAGTCTGTCTTAAGCCAGAAGGCTCATTTGGCCTGCGCTTATCCCGATTTCATGGTGTGAAGCGACTGAGAGTACAAGACCCCCCCCCCTCCCTGGACAGGACGCCAGTCCATCGCAGGATTAAAGCTCAGGCTATTGCATGTAGTCATTTTCAGGTGAGTAAACTGGAGCAACGTGAAATAAAGTGTCTTGCTCAAGGAAACAACACATCACCCGGTCCGAGAATTGACCTCACAACCTTTCGATTGCAAGCCTACTGCTCCACCCACTAAGCCATGCGCCTTCACGTATATATATATATATATATATATATATATATATGGGGGGGGGGTATGTGTGTGTGTGTATGTAAAAGTTAAACAGAAATAACAACACACTCGATACAATGTATGGAAGGGATATATTAGGTTAACGCTTGATATAGCAGGAAGAGGGTTTAACGTTTCGGATGCTAGTCCTTCATCAGAAGAAATGAATGAGAAATAAGATAGATTGAGGGGACGGGTGGGTTGGAATTGGAAAAAATGTCTTTAGATAAAAATAACAGGTCCATTCATATTGACATCTCTTGCAAAACTGTTGGTGCTGGCGTTTTGTGTATGATTTATTTTTCAGAAAAGTGGATGAGCCAGTGTTGAATAAAAAGGTAGCGATCGGTCACCGGTACGGCACATCTTCAAATCAGGCCGTTTGTTTACAAACGAATCGAGCATTATTCTTAATGTTCGATATAACCCATACGTACATATGTATATGTATATATGTATGTGTACATATATACATATATATATATGTGTGTGTGTGTGTGTGTGTGTGTACGTGTGAATACTTACATTTATACATATATATAGCTATATATGTATAATATATATATTTATTAAAGTAACAGATTATATCTGTTATTTTAATAAATATTTGCTCTACGATGTTATATATTTATATATATATATATTATCCTTATCCTTACTTATTGAGCCCTCTTCGTATATATATATATATAAATATATATATATATATATATATATATATATATATATATATATATATATATATACAGAGAGAGAGTGAGAGAGAACAAGAGATGTAAAATCAAGATCGCGGCAACAAGCGGTTTCGGCTTGTGCTATGATTTGTGATTTATAACACATGTAAATTAGGTCAATTGAACTTCTGCAAACAGATAATTGTGTACTGGTGTTACAAATTAGTATTTACTATGTCAATGCAATAGTTTTGACAGATGTAGATGGTCACTCATAATCTCTTACAGTATTTTACTTACATTCTACAAAAGTCTGATTTATGAATCTCCCGTGATCATCATTGTATTTAGGTTCTGCATGATTGACAATATAAGCACAGCAGGTAATCTTTACAGTCAATCGTATCTTTAATGAATTCTTAACATCACCGAGGAGTTAGGAGTAAAGAAACCAATGACGAATCTTATAACAAACCTAAATTCTTACAACAATTGTTAAACTCCTATCAAGCTCATTAAAAATAAAGAATGAATATTTCAACCTGAACATCTGTCCTATATATTACATTTAATTAAAAGAACAAGGTTAATATTTTGTTGGGTTGAAATATATAAATATCCAAACTCATATTTTCTCCTGTAGTTTTATGTCTGAAGCCTCGCACCTGATTAAAGTAATTCATTAATATGTGTACTATAGGAGGTTTCAAGTCTGTCAGTGTCAAGCCGATACTGTTCATTTACAAATTCTACCCGCCAACAGTGAAATTTTGACACGTTTAATGCTAAGAAAATGGTCATACACAGGTAATGCAATCGCTAGCATGATTTCTTAATTTAAGAAATTTCGATTATGAAGTCTCGTCACGTGATGTCTTTAATATTTACTTTTCATTTTTGCTTAATACTTAGTTAACTCTCTACTATTTGAGTTATGGTTATCGTTAAGGGTGGTGTTTAGCGCCATTTTAATCTTCATTGAACAGACGTAAATTAAAACGACTTTTAGCTATGACCTATCACATCTATCTCTCGAGCTTTGCGTATCCATCAAATTATCCAATTTTTCAAGACAGTAAGTTATACTCTGAGATTTAGCTGTTATTTCTTGAAAACTATGTTTGCTGGCAAACATAGAGAGAACATTCTCCCGTTCTATCGATCTCTAATATCACGAGATGCGTGAAGACAGAGGTGCACTAATTTTGAGGTAGTATTAAGCCATAGATTCTTTAGTTTGGACGGTTGTTACAAATGACCTTCATGAAATGCCATAATTTCAAATGCTATCTTGCCAAGAATGAAATAACTTTAAGCCTGCTGAAAAGCAATTAATCACGTTTATATAAAAAGAAAATCTTAATATAATAAATTGTAATTAATAATTTATAATTCATAAGCACTACACAATGACGCAAATACACTCTGTCGGGGCCCAGATTGACCAATGACCGAACAAAATGGCTATGGAAGGCTGCAGCTCCTGCTGTGCGCCTATGGGCTCTTTAAGCTGGGGATTTTATAAGGAATGTATAATGTAATTTGTAGACCCCAGATGGATGGAAGGCAATATCTATCCGAAAGTCAAACTGAGTG
>OZ024742.1:135682202-135699702 GCA_964016885.1 Eledone cirrhosa
TATATGTATATGTGTGTGAGAGAGAGAGAGAGAGAGAGAGAGAGGGAGAGAGAGAGAGGGAGAGAGAGAGAGAGAGAGAGAGAGAGTGTGCGTGTGAGTGTGTGTACGGGGGGGGTCGACTGAAACGTCCATAGACTGATCAAGATACTCTGAATGATAAAATGAGGTTCATTTCTTTCAATATAGACCCCGGATAGAAACAATGCAATAAGAAAATACAATGGGAGTCTTTAAGAAGGTTTATTTACAATGATATATGACTTTACGGGTTCCACATGTTTCATTCATGATTTTCAATGCGAGTTACAAGTCGGTATAACCACGCATCTCTCCATCTCTCTTAACTTTTGAAAATTATGAAATTTGTGAAACCAGTAAAGTTATTGTAAATAATCTTTTGTGAAGAACCAATTCCAATTTTACATTGTTTTTCTGAATTTTTACACGTGTAGGATATATTGAAAAAACTTACTTTCCTTATATGTATAACGCTGAACCGCCAGTAACAATAGTTACACACATACCTACTATGTATATACATATAGTGAGAGAGAGAGATAGATGATGATTGATATATCTCATATTCACATGTGTTTCTTATATACACCATTGTGGTACTGATGACTTATCCCCAAGAATATCAGTACCGATGGGGAAGACCAATGAGAACAAATATGTATCGAAACCGGTTTGCACATCTCCTGGCATCAACCTATTTCCGTTTCCACGATTTCTCTATGTACTCCTTGTATGTTAGAAAACTCATGCATATATTTACAGATATATAAACGAATACATATGCTACAAAAACGAACAATATAGCCACACAAGAACACATTTACAAAAACAAACACTGTCACACACACATGCACACACACATACACTCACTCCCCCCACCCAACACACTCACACATACGTACACAATTACACACTTTCTCTAATATAAAACATGAATGTTTAAGTGTTGTTCATAGTTGCACAGTCATCACCGCCCTCTGATCAAATATATGCACAGAACCAAATGCTTTGTCTTTAAACTATGTATACATATATATATATATATATATATATACATATATATATATATATATATATATATATACATATATATATATATATATATATATATATATATATATATATATATACATATGTGTGTGTGTGTGTGTGTGTGTGTGTGTGTGTGTGTGTGTGTGTGTGTGTGTGTGTGTGTGTGTGTGCGCGCGCAATGTATGCATGCGTATGTATGCCGGAATGTGTGTGTTAGTATGTCTGTGCGTGTGTTTACATATATACATTCCTATTAGCAACATAAATATTAAGTAACGAGACTCGGCATTTTTTCTTGTTTTGGGTTTCAAGTCTTCTCTCACAATATAAGGCCAAATTCCAATCATCACAACACATAACACAATATCCATTTAATCCAAATAAAATCAAATTACCAAATATTTAATTCACATTATTTAATAAAGAGCAGAATCTAGGACGAGGCTATTGAGTTTGTAGTTGACGAAATTTTATAGCTTCAGACTTGCTTTAAATTCCTGTTTGAATGTCCAATTGTCTGAAGAAAGTAATAACAATAATATTGGGTTTCTGATTCAGGCAAAAGGCCACAAGGGGAAAGGCAAATTAACACCAGTGCATTACTGGTAATTTATTTAATCGACACCATAAGGATGAAAAGCAAAACTAACCTCGGCCTGATTTTAACTCAAGAGGAGGGAGTCGGATCGTTCACCACAAAGCATTCTATCTGACGTTCTAACGACTCTGCCAATTCGCCGAAATATTGAAAATGATAATACTAACAATAAGAACAATTTCTTATTTAGGCACAAGGCCAAAACATTTTTGGGGGGAGTTTATTAATTCGACCCTAGTGCGTTATCAGTACTTTAATTTAGTGACCCCGTAATGAGGAAAAGGAAAGGTAACATTGACGGATTTGAACTCAGAACGTAAAGGAAGGTAACTATATGCCGCCACAAAGCATATTGTCCAACGTTCTACCGACACTGCCAATCGACCAAACTTAATAATTGTTTCTGATTTAGGCTCAAGGTCAGCAATTTTTTGAGGGGGAAGGGAAAGTTGATTAAATCGACCCAGTACAATATTGGTACTTGATTGTATTGACACCATATTGATTAAGGTCAAACTAACCTCTGTGGGATTTGAATAGAATTACGGCCCTTTTCATTCTGTGTTCAAATGCTACCGAGGTTAGCTTTCCCTTTCATCATGACACTAAAATAAAGCACCAGTAATTTACAGGAAACAATTTATTCGACTTGCCCTTTCCCCTAAATTGTTGACATTATGTCTAGTTCAGAAACCATTATTATAACAATCATTTCTTTCTTAAGTATGGTTCTCGTATATAAAGCAATATACACGGGGTTAATCGAAGTTTTATATTGATACGGGTTAGAGAAAAGCATTATATAATAGACGGATTAAATGTTGATAAAACCTAAAATAAATTACTATAAACCGTACAATAATTAACACAAAATATAATAGCAAAAGCATTTCGCTTTAGCCTCCGTCATACAGATGTATATCCACTAGTTAAGTCAAGACAGAGAACCCCACAGTCATATGGTTAACGAACAGACATAAAGTTAATTAAGAATTACGTTTAACTATCAATAATAAGTTTAAATAAGTTGTAAACTTAAATGACTGTGAAAACGTTAACTAACAGACATAAAGTTAACTAAAATATGTGCTGGCCGCCTCCCATGTGATGGTGCTTTCAACGAAATTATAAATCATGGCCTGTATAGCGCCGGTTTCAGTTCCCAGCTTGAACCAGCGGGGCTGGACCAGGAGAAAGTTAAAGGCCAAAGAGCATGAAAATTCTCCCGTTTCGTAGGGTAAGCCCCTTATCTAGGATGCCACATGTGAAAACTTCTCCTGCGACAACCTGATGCGTTCGTCTACCAGTTCCGAAGAGGGCAAACTTTCAAATTATCGGCCGGTCTCTGGTAGGTTTGTGATCGAGCTTGTGACAATGGAAACCTCCGGTGTTCTTGGCTCCCAGACGACATCCCTGCTCACTGCTATTGGAGTGGAGCCAGCTACCTGCAAGTGCGAGCTCCGCCTGGTGGAGTGGCTATTCCAGCACGTCTCTCTCACCGTTCTCCTAGACCATGTCGTCTCCATCCTGTCAGCCGGGGCCATGCAGTGGACTGTCCCTTAAGATTCATTTAAGGTGGTGGCATATGTAGGTAAAGCATAAAGTTTCCGAAACGATGATAAATAAAAGAAAATTATTGTAAATATGAGGTTAATTAACAGTCATACGGTTAGTATTCCGATATAAATTTAGCAAACTGTATTAATTTTAACAAACAGTCTTAGTGTTAACTTACAATCATATGATTAATTAATTTCCATAACATTAACTGCCATAATTTTAAAAGAATTCAAGTGGACGAATTGTCATAAGGTTAACTAGCTGCCATAAGTTGAACTAACAATCACGAGGTTAGAGCCGTCATAATGTTGATAGTAATAAATTTGCCTGACAGGAATAAGGCTAGCTAACAAGTATACAGCTAGCAATGACAATTAAGTTAACAATCTTAAGATCGTCTAACTAAGAGTAAAACATAAACAGCCCTAATGTTAACTAACGGTCATACAGTTCACAAACAGTCGGTAGATTATAGATGCTCTAGAAATGGATGATGGGTTAAGGCTGGGACATAATTGAAAATAAGTATGTTAAGCTAAGTCTGACAAGGAGCTAAGTAAGAATTTAAAAAAAACGAAGAATGTGTAGGGGGGGGGGGGTAATGTGGTAGACGTAGGGTGTTTACGGCGAACAATGTTCGGAATCTGTATTATCTAAATATGAATCTCCCAGGGATTTGTTTCCCCGGAGGAAAATAGTAAATAGGACATGTTAGAAACTCTCAAATTACCACGTCACCACAATAAACTATTCTCTTTATTTGAAATAGTTGTAGCTGCTGACGTAAGTATGGCATCATATATATATTCACACAAACCTTTGTATATACATATGTACGAATATTAAATATATGAATATGTAAGAAAGTATTACTTAATTATGATTGTATGTATTGTGTATACATAAAGCATACACACGACCGGGACTAGGAAATGTACTGAAATACACGTGTATCATGCCCGATAGTTTAATGTCTGTCCATTTACGTTTGAATATGTATATCTAAACTCATAAGACGATGTATACAAAAACACAAACACTCACACAATTACACATGCATATATAAACATGTATAAGTATAAATATATGTATGAGTATAAAACTGTCGAGCATTTACAAGTATTAAATAATGAAGATTTGGAGTACATTTCGATATAACTATTATTTATTTATTAAAGCCTTCGCTCTCAAAAGAAAGAACAAACACTTTCAACAGAAATTTTGTTAAAAGATTAAAGACCTTATTTAAATATTCACTTCTTTAAAATGTTCAAATGTCAACACTTCCGTTTATACGACATTCCTAACGTCTTCACGAACCAAAGTGTCATCTTCCTGTTTTCTTTCGGTTGCAACGTTTTTCGAAATATTTACTTCTGCGTTCACAAATTGATTTTTTTAGTTTCAGAAGATCCCGTTAAAGGTGAAAGCAGCGATTCTTTTCTTAAACTTTAATCGGTTATTTTAATATATATATATATATATATATATATATATATATATATATATATATATATATATGAAAATATATATATATATATATAAATTAATAAAAACAATGAAATAAAAAGAAAGCACAAGTTCCTTATATTAAAAAATTCATAATTTTACGAACGTTTCTAGGATGTATATGTGTGTTGGTATATATATCATATAGATCTATGTAAAAGTATTACAAATTATCAGAGAAAATATACATACCTTCACATATACTGAAGACAGCATGTATATTTCCTCTGATAATTTGTAATATTGTTACATAGATCTATATGATATACATACCCACACACATATACATCATAGAAACAATCGTAACATGATGAATTATCTAATATAAGGAAATTGATCTTTGTTTTTATTTAATTGTTTTTATTAATTTATCTTGACTCTGTTTTCCTATGATTTTCATCGAAAATTTTTGAATGCATCTTCTCTTTTCATGATATTCGGATTACATTGAGTTCTTCATACGGATTGGACACTACCGTATATTTTGGTAGATTTCTCTCTCTTTCTCTCTCTCTCTCTCTCTCTCTCTCTCTCTCTCTCTCTCTCTCTCTCTCTCTCTCTCTCTCTCTATATATATATATATATATATATATATATATATATATATATATATATATATATATATATATATATATAATTATATATTCGTGTACAGATATTTTTGCATACACAAAAACAAAATATAAACAAACGTATTTATTTCACGAAAGCACAGACGGCTTATCGTTATTGTTACTGCCGATATGCCACCCAAAATGTCCTAGCCTGGCCGCAAGATCAGATTTTCCAGAAGAAAAAATGTTACTAGAGCAACAGAGAGACTAAGCTTCGCGATTACCATCAACAAAGCTCAGGGTCAAACCCTAAAAGTGGCTGGCCTTCATCTGGGAAAGCCATAGTCAATAGTATGTAGGATACTCCAGTTGTGAGCTCGCCAAACAATCTCTTCATCTTTGCTCCCCGAGGGCCGAACAAAAAATATTGTATACTCTGAGACTCTAATAAATGTAATTTATGTATTTTCTGTTACTTGGAATTTCGATTATGGTTGTACACATTATTGTAAAGTTTGTTAAAAAAATGTGTTCTCTGTTCAAACTTTATTGTTGTACCTATCAATTTTCTTTAACGTACTGGCTGAGAAAAGAAACCTACAATGAAAGAACATCTTAAAGTTTACCCAAGCCAAATGTTGTATTTATTAACATTTCTATCTGCAGGTTCTTAGCAAGCTTACTGGCACTTTAGTATGGTATTCAATTCTCATATGGTAGCTATTCATATGTGTTAAACATTAGATAACGATTGGTGATGTATATTGTACGACAGAATTAGGTGAATTAGCTGAAAAATATTTTGAATGAAAAGAGATATAACAAAGAGATATTTGTTGGTTGGTTCCTTCGCGTATCACACGAAAAAAACGGAAAGTGACTTTCGGAAATTATGTACAGGATTGGGATAAGAGTATATCCAGGAAAGTTTATTGATACTAATTTTATAACACCAAAGAAGAAGAAAGACATACCACGTATGCTAACTAACCTGACTGCTATTTCTAGCAGGTTGGGAATCAACCATAAGGGATTCTATCTGCGAGTTCGTTGTCAGTGATGATCGTGTTTCGCGGCCTATGTCTCCGATTCCAACGGTGGTTTACACACACACACACACACACGCGCAAACACGCACGCGCACACGCACACGCACACACACGCACAGACACATATATATATATACACACACACACACGCACACACACATATATATATATACACACACACATATATACACTCATGAACACTCACACACACACACATATATATATATATACACAAACACACACAAACATAGACACACACACACACACACTCACACACACACACAATACACACACACTGTAAACAAGACAATGCATTCAATACAGACGTGTTCTCTTCTGCCGGTCTTCTCTTATCATTTGTTAACCTTGGCGAAACTGAGTACCTCAGCTAGTAATATATATATGGGTGACAAAAGTGTTAAACGTGGAATATATATGGCAAATATTTAGCCTTTTACTTATCGAGAAAAAAAAAATTATAAGGATTAAGAAAGATAGTGTTACCCAAGTAAAATTTAAACTTGATGAAATATTTACTGTGATAAACGCATATGTATGAGCGTTTAACATCGCATTGAAGTGGAATTTATCCCAGCACATATCTTGGAACAGTTAAAGTATAAATACAAAACACATAACCCCCTCCGCTCTATAACGTCTGAAATATAATCATCGCCACACAAGGCCGCTAAACAATTAAATACGCTTATCTAGTAATGTACGATGTAGAAGCGCAGAGTAATTTCTGTTTACCAAGCATGAAGTGACAACAGAAACTATATTAAATGATTTCTAAATAGGCCAACATAACTGAAGAGTATATCTATAATAAACAATGATGAAAAGAATACTCCCAACGATAAAATCGTCACAGAGAAAACTTACACCAGTAAAAAAAAAATGATAACTTCAAATGCCCTAAGGACAGACACTGGTCTATTGGAGGCGCAGGACATGGCAGCGATAATGAGGGATAGAGACCGCTGGATCTCGGGAATTTTACCCGCCCTAGAATATATATATATATAGAGAGAGACAGAGAGAGAGAGAGAAAGAGAGAGAGAGAGTAAAGAAAGAGAGAACCAAATTTAAACAACATACGAAAATGTCTCTTTCATATATCTAGTTGAGAAACAAATAGTATTATGTACATATATATAGAAAGAAAAATAATAAATGTACTCACTCATAGAACGAATCAAGCTAAAATTGTCTAAAGTTCACTTATATGGCTGTTGCATGGTAAATTCCAGAATATAATGCCTATAATCGATCTAATGAGAGGGCTCAATCACCAATCATTGATCTTAGTAACGGCATCATCAAGACAAGGGAATGTCATTCGTCAGTAAGTGCTTATATCTCACCCTGTACGTTAACTAATCCACTGCACAAGGAAAGACGATCGAATATAACCAATGTCTCCCAGAAGGCAGATATTACATGACTGGTTAGGTTAAATCTATACATATAAAATTTATATTGATTAAGTTACTCAAAAAGAAAAGCTCAATGAACATTAAACTCAAGGCATAATTTATATCTCCAGTTGAGACACAGCCAGTATTGTGTACTTACTTACATTTAGAATGGCAAATAATGATTTCTTATATAGGTACAAACCAGCAATTTGGGAGGAGGGGAAAGTCGATTAAATCGACCCCTGTGCGTCACTGGTACTTCATTTTACCTAACCCCGTAAGGATGAAAGGAAAATGTAACCTCGGTGGGATTTGAACTCAGATTATAAATGACCGTAACTATATGCTGCAAAGCATGGTGTCCGACCCACTACCGATACTGCCAATCCACCGCCCTTAGAATAGCAAATAATAAATGAACTCACTTGAAGAAAGAATCAAACCAAAAATTGTCCAAACTTCTATAAGTGTTTAAAGTCACTATATGTATCTCTCACTGTAAATTAACATTTACCTGCCTATGACGATCGAATAAAAGCACCTGATTTTAAACTAACGTCTCTCAGAATGCAGATATTATATGACTGGTCGTAATAAGTGCTGAAAATAGCAGTCGAAAACAGTCCCTCACTGGCAACTCTACAAATTTAAAATTTAGAGTAGTTATACTATAATTAGGTTAAATCTATAAAAATATAATGAATATTGATTATGTTACTCAACAAAGAAAGCTCAATGAACATTGGGCTCAGAGCATAATTTCTACAAATTTAAACGATATATGACAAACTTACTTCCATATATCTAGTTGAGAAACAACTAGTATCATGTACATACATAGAATTACAAATAATAAATATACTCACTTATAGAAAGAACCAATCTTTGATGTGTCGTTCCTTATCTTCCGTTGAATTTACCGGAATCGATAGTTGGTAATCTATAATCGTTTGCTTCGATCGATTTTCATTTAGCCGGCCTCTCTGGACTACGAAACAGTACTGTCAGGAAATATAGCTTTTCCCATTTCAAGTATGTAATTTTTCATGAAAATTATTTTTATTATATATGTGTACGAAATGCTATATATTTCTCAAATGATATATGGCTCTTTCTCTAAATATATCTTGTAGATTTGAATTATTGATGCTCTGAACTAAGGTGCATTGAGTTTATTTAAAGGGAAACATTGTTAACATGCATATTGAACATGTTTTGATACCTTAACGTTGTGTATACCTATATTATATATATGCAGAGAGAAATAAATGGATAGATTATATCAGAATAGCTAGAGAAATGTATATATATATATATTTATTCTTTTAATTGAATCTGGCAAACCGTATTGTTATAGTTAGTATCCTATTCACCCTAGCGAATCTGGTCTCTTATGAT
Source organism: Eledone cirrhosa (assembly GCA_964016885.1). NCBI lineage: Eukaryota > Metazoa > Mollusca > Cephalopoda > Octopoda > Eledonidae > Eledone > Eledone cirrhosa. Next base: position 135,691,342 of record OZ024742.1, read on the forward strand.
TTGAACAAATATATGTATATATCTGTGTTCATCTCTCTTTATATATATATATATATAAAGTTAACTCTTACACGGGAGGACGCCATCCGTGTAACTTATGCTCGGAGGAAACATTACAAATGCTGTTTTCGAAGGACCAACTCCTAAACAAGAAAGACGAACTGGTAACTGCATGCAAACACGGATTGCGTAGAACTTACCTCGCCCTCAAACCCCATAATGACCCGGGGGGGGGGTAGACAAGGGCTGAAACATCGCACTTGCCGACTTTGTAAAGGTAGACGTAACTTTTTTCTTTTTTTTTTATCTTTTCCTCTATATTTCTTTCTTCCCCCCATCTCTTCCTAGTCCTTCCACCCCAGATCTCCTTCATTGTCGTCCTTTGTTTTTCACCTTTTCGCCCACCCCGATGCAGCCCATCGGTCCTCTGTAGCCTCAGTACCCCCCTCTAATTTTAAGATAGAATTCGGCGATTATCTTTTTATAGCAGATGTGTTAGACACCAGATAATTGCTTTCTTTCTGGTTGCTGCTCCATTTCCGTGATTTCTAGATTTCTTAGTGGTATTTTTGCATTAGTATTCATGTATTAGTATTTACGTATTAGTATTCTGAATTAATATTTCGTATTAGTTTTTTAGTATGTTTGTCCTCAACTTATTAACCTGTCATTGTAAGATAGCATTGGCTAATTACTACTAACTATTGCAGTGGTGTTAGATCCCCTGTAAAGATGGCTTGATAAAATTCTTAGTGGTATTTTTGCATTAATATTCTTGTATTAGTATTTATGTATTAGCATTCGGAATTAATATTTCGTATTAGTTTTTTAGTATGTTTGTCCTCAACTTATTAACCTGTCATTGTAAGATACCATTACTACTAACTATAGCAGTGGTGTCAGACCCCCTGTAAAGATGGCTTTATAAAATTCTTTCACTGCAATCTCGTATTTAGCATTTTTCTCCACCAATTAAAATTTTCTATAGCTTAGCAATACCAATGAGAGATTTGGTGATTGTGTGGATGGAGCAGTAACCAGAAATTGTTTTTATTATATATTTATTTCCTCATTTTTATAAAGGCTTTTTTGTTTACTCCCTTTCGATTTACCTATATTTTCACCACCCCCTCCCCTATCCAGTACTCTTTTTTCGACCTTCTATACACTATCCTTAGAATCTGCTGTATAGATTTCACTTTCAACGCTTGACTGGGTTTCTCCCACTCCCTCTTTGTTCTACCGGCAAGTTCAGCTACCCCTACCTTCCACTAAAGCTATGATAGAATCATCTGTCTTTACAACAAATTTTTGACCAATTCTTTTGACAATTACTATCTTCCCATATATGGAATTACCCCCTCAGAAGTTCGGCTATTTATTTACCAGGCTAAAAATTCTTATTTAGTCCAGAATTAGGCGTCGAAACGGCTTGAGATCTGCCGTCGGGGTCATACTTGTTCCTATTACCCACTCTGCTACCCTAAGTATTGAGTACTTTGGTGCGTTATGGTCCATCTGATTCCTTACCACATTTCCTTCGTTATATATATATATATATATATATATATATATATATATATATATATATATATATATATATATATATATATACCGTCTTATATATATGTGTGTGTGTGTGTGTGTGTGTGTGTGTGCGTGTGCGTGTGCGTGTGTGTATGTATGTGTGTATTCATTTTATTAAGGGTAAATAGTGTCTTGTTAAAATGAATATGAAAACTCTACTTCTGTACGCTTATCCCTTAGCCGTCAAACGCATGCACACACACAGACACACACACACACACATATGTATGTATGTATGTATATATATATATATATATATATATATATATATATATATATATATATATATATATATATGTATATATATATATATACAGAGAGCGAGAGCGGAGGTGAGAGAGGTCTAGAGGTAGATAGAGATATAGATAGCTAGGATAAAACCAGGAACGTCTAAGAGAAATAAAGAACAAGATGATAGAAAGGGAGAAAGAAAAGAAATGTTGGTTAGATGGATGAGAGATTATAGAAGGAGGTGGAACAGCGGAGCTAAAAGTTGAGTGTTTGGGTGGTAGGTTTGGTTAGTTGGTCGGTGTGGATTTTTTTTTTTTCTGGGAGGAGACAAAAACCAGATGTGTACGACCTTTGACTTGTAGAAATATTCCTCCCACCACCAAACATCTCTAAATATCTCTCCTCCTCTCACCAGAACCCTTCCATTTAGTTAGATTAGCCCAACTGGATTCTGGGGATAATGATGGATTGGACTGGCAATCTACTTAGCTTGTCAAACGTCACATTGGTTGTTGTTGCTGTTGTTGTTGTTGTTGGTGTGGTTGCTGTTGTTGGTGGTGTGGTTGCTGGTGGTGTTGTTGTCGTTATCGTTGCGGTAAAGAATGATCTAGTTTCATTGTGGTGTTGGTGGTGGTGGTGGTGGTGGTGGTGGTATAGTGTTGGTGTTGTTGGTGGTGATGATAATGGCTGTGTTAGTAGTGGTAGTGTGTGGGGGGGGTGAGGGTATTTGTGGTGATATATTGTTGGTGTTGTTGGTGGTGATGATAATGGCTGTGTTAGTAGTGGTAGTGTGTGTGTGTGGGGGGGGGGTGATATATTGTTGGTGTTGTTGGTGGTGAGGATAGTGGCTGTGGTAGTAGTATTAGTGTGTGTGTGGGGGGGGGGGGTATTTGTGGTGATATAGTGTTGGTGTTGTTGGTGGTGATGATAGTGGCTGTGGAAGTAGTGGTAGTGTATTGTGCTCGTGGTGGTGGTGGCGGTGGTACTTGTGGTGGTATAGTGTTGGTGTTGTTGGTGGTGATGATAGTGGCTGTGGAAGTAGTGGTGGTGGCGGTGGTGGTGGCGGCGGGGGTACTTGTGGCGGTATAGGGTTGGTGTTGTTGGTGGTGATGATAGTGGCTGTGCTAGTAGTGGTAGTGTGTGGGGTGGTGAGGGTATTTGTGGTGGTATAGTGTTGGTGTTGTTGGTGGTGATGATAGTGGCTGTGGAAGTAGTGGTAGTATATTGTGGTGGTGGTGGTGGTGGTGGCGGGGGTACTTGTGGCTGTATAGTGTTGGTATTGTTGGTGGTGATGATAGTGGCTTTGGTAATAGTGTAGTGTATGGTGGTGTTGGGGGTACTTATGATGGTATAGTGTTGGTGTTGTCGGTGGTGTTGATTGTGGCTGTGGTTGTAGTGGCAGTGGTGGTAGTAGTGGTAGTGTGTGGTGGTGGTGGAATGGGAGGGGGTTACTTGTGGTAGTATAATGTTGGTGTTGTTGGTGGTGATGATTGTGGCTATGGTAGTAGTGGTAGTGTGGGGACGGTGGTACTTCTGGCCGTGGTGGTGTTGTCGGTAATAGTGACAGTGGTGAAGATAGCGGTGTTGTGGATCGTAGTGATAGAGATAGTGGTAGTGGTAGTGGTAGTGGTAGGGTAGTAGTGGTAGTGGTAGGGTAGTAGTATTGGTTTTGTTGGTGGTATAGTGTTGGTGATGTAGGTGGTAATGATAGTCGTAGTGTTAGCGGTGTTGTGTGTCGTAGTGATAGTAGTGTTGATGGTGGTGGTGTTAGTGGTGTTGCTGGTGCTGGTGATGATGGTGATGGTGATGGTAGTGGCGGTGATAGTGTTGGTGGTGTGTGTCTTAGTGGGAGTGGTGGTTGGTGAGATTGTGCTGGATGTACTGGTGGTGTTATATAACGTGTGTGTTGTAGCTCTTAGTGAGAGTGATAGAATTAGTGGATGTAGGGTGTTGATATTATTTTATAGTGCTGAAGGGTGGTGGATTGGCAGTATCGGTAGAGGGTTGGACGCCATGCTTTGCAGCATAGAGTTACTCCCCTTTATGATCTGAGTTCAAATCCCTCCGAGGTTAACTTTGCCTTTCATCTTTACGGGGTCGATAAAATAAAGTACCAGTAATGCACTGGGTAATTGCTGGCCTTGTGCCAAAAGTAGAAATAATTATTTTAGAGTGCTGAAATTGAATGTGGTGGTGGGGAAGCTGATGGTGGTGGTGGTGGTTGTAGTGCTGGTGGCGGAGGTCCGGTTCGTGGTCGTCCTGGTGGTGGTAGTGGTGGTGTTGGTGGTGGTGCTAGTAGTGGTGGTGGTGGTGCTGGTGCTGGTCGTCGTCGTTCTGGTGGTGGTGATGGTGCTAATAGCGGTAGTACAACTAATGGTGTATATGATGGCGATGTTTTGCTTAATGATATAGGTCTTGTTATTCCTAATGTTGTTGTTGCTAATAATTGTGATTTTTTTATGCTGATGATGAGGATTGAGATGGTTGTAGAAACTGTGTTGTTGCTTGTAGAATTTGTGATATTGATGAGTTTTTCGTGGTAGTTTAGATGATAGTGCTGTTTGTGGTTGTGTTGGTGATATATTTAATAATTTAGTTTGTGTTGTTGTTTAGTCATAGGCTATCCCTAATGAACCATATCTATTGACAAAAGCACTTCATCCTTGAATAGCCCGTCTTTTATTCAAACATAAAAGTACATTTTCACATGCATCCTTTTAATAAAGTGTTCATGATTTAATCTAAGCGAGAATTGGCTGTTATTTCTAATGGCTCGAAGGACTGTTTAAAATCATCTTCGTTGACATGGTTGTTGTTTTGATGTTGTTGTGATTGTTCTTGTTTTTGTTGTTGTTATGTAGTGTCTGGTCTATCCTGATCGTTATAGCAAGCCGGTAGTCAGCTGAATGACGTGTTTGGTCTATAGATCCATCTTGTCAGATATAACGATATTTCCGCATAGCTGACTACCAAATTACACATTCTGACATGTAGTGATGAATCGTATTGGGTGCAGCGGGACAATCTTGACGTATTGTGCTCTTTCCGCTGTCCAGGACTGTCCTATACATACACGACAGTAGATTTCAGTGGTTTCACAGTGAATGCGAGAGAATTTTATTTTGTCAGAACATGGAAGTTATTTCACTGCACTTATTGCTAGTGGCCAATGTTTAATCTTCATAGCAAGTGTGAGGATACCCTGAAACTTAAAAACATTTGTTTAAACATTTGTTTAAACCATTTGTTTAAACCATGAAATAACAGACGCGTTGCGAAATGGTTAGAAAATTAGATTCACAATTGTGAGTTTTCGAGTTCGGTTCCGGGACAGGGTGTTGCTTATGTCCTTGAGCAACACACTTTGTTTCACCATGCTCTTTCTGTTGGTACATTGTATCACTAATGGAAAGTCCATTGGAATCATTGCTACCATGGTCCGATTGGACGAGTTCCACCCTACTCGGTAAGCGTATGAGCTCTGGAATCATGTCGATCGTACAAAAAATGTATTTTAACCATGATTTACATGTCATATTTACACAAAAGTTATTGCACAAAATTAGATTTAGAATTACGCAAACAGGGGGCAACTGCATGTAAAATGATCACCTTGGTGGTGTGCATATCAGCACAATATTTGGATCCTTGAGGTTACTGATGATAAAGCTATTTCTGCGTGCAAGTGTTCCTTATACTTATAGGTGAAATAGTAATTTATTATTCTAAATTATTAAAGGTGTTTGTAGGTCGGTGCTGCAATAAACTTGAATCTATCTATGAATTTGATGTTCAAATTGTTTTTAAAATCCCTGGTGGTGCGTTAAATAACTACCTATTTTACAATAAAATTGTATTTCTATAGTAAAAAGCAATACAGCTCCCACTTCAAAGCGTTTACTTTGTCCAAATAGGAAACCTCACCATCTATATTGGTGACTTACGATTATAATGTATTGGGTTTGATTCCTGTACTCTGCAGTGCGTTGTGATTTTTAGCAAAACACTTCATTTTATGTTACTCCAGTATATTCAGCTTAACATGAGTATCAGCAGTAGCTGAGGGATTAGCTCTCCGGTGGACTGGCGTCATGTCCAGGGGGGGAGGGGGTCGTTTACTCTCAGTCCCTTTACGCCACGGAAACCGAGTAAAACACAAACCTGATGAACTTTCTGACTCAAGACAGACATTAGACTTAAATCATCTAGATACACATCATCCTATTTTCCACTAATCCTCTTCAATTTCGGCTGTTTTCCCTCTACATGTATCCCACCTCAAGATCGACAAGACCATCTTTGTCCTTAATAATCGAATTCGGATGTATTCGGGTAGTATATTTTAAAAAAAACAAAAACAATTCTGCAAATGATAAAATACTTGGTGTTTTGATTTATTTTTCCACATATAATATGTGTCATGCATATACGAAGCGAAGCTGCTTAGTAGTTATCATTAGAAGAAATAACACGAATAGCTGGTTTACATTTGATATAAAAGATTTACTTCACTTCACTTCATAACTAAGAGTTATAACGGTTGAAGATGTTTTTGACGTTGCTTCATGATGCTGGTGTAGTCTGTGACCAGATAAGGTGAGAAGTCCGTAGACTAGGAGCGAGAGAGAGAGAGAGAGTAAAGGTTTCTAGAAATTTGTAGACCTCAAGGGCCTCTAGTTAGAGGTGAATGTTTTGCATATCTATTCTCTCGCGTACTGCTCCGATCTCGCTTTGCTTGGTCTGATACACGCTATTTATACCGTCGTTTTCTGTTTCCCGCCTCGAGGGATCACCCACGCGTCAACTTGTTTACGCTGAAAAGGAGGTGACCCGGAATTTGACCTTTCTGTGTCACCCAGGGTTCAAGGTGTGGACAGATTTCAATACATATAGATATGGTAGAGGCAAGGTAGCTTAGTCTATGGTTAATTGGATAGAGTTGTTTAAATATTGTGAGATCAAATAATCTTCTAATATTTCATTGTTTCTAAACAAAATTCTGTGAGAATATTTTTGAACAGTTTTTAAAGTCTTCAGAATATTTTGGCGTTGATCATTATGTAAGACAAGGCCTTGAACGAAAATCTAAATTGTAAAATTTTTACCCCAGACATGTAAAACAGACAAGGGTGTGGTTTTAGCTCGCCTTAGAAAAGATATATTGAAACAGATGCAATTCAAGCTATAGTCTAAAATTATACGACTCAAAAAAGGGGAAAAAATTATTTCCTCAAAATTTTGAAATTTGAGAATACAATTTACATTTCTTTATTAGGCTGAAAGGCGGCTAATTGGTGCAGTCGCTAGAATGTCTGATAGAATGATATGTACTGTTTGTTCCCTCTCTCTATCTATCAGTTCAAATCCTGGCGAGATCAACTTTGATTTTCATTCATTCAAGGTTGATAAAAAAAATGTACCAATCTAGTACAGAGCTTCATTCTTCCACTTTATTTCTTTCTCAATTCTCTCTCTATCTATCCTTCTCTGGAATAATACTGTTGTATTCAGACCTAGCGAAGACATGGGCTCTATCAGCTTTAGTAAAATGCCCTAGAAACACTGTATATCAATATGCTGCCCCTACGACGCCTTCAGGATTTACGGGGAAAAACAAAAGCAAAACGATTTGTCTGACTGAACAGAAATGCTTCCCATGCAAGTATAATCCTAATGTACGGTCTGTTTGAGTAATCCCCGACAAGAGAGAGAAGTATTTAAATAAAATTCGTTGAGTAGACCATCCGGGTCCAGTGATTTATTCATCCTTGACCCGCCCCTCAGTAATATGCATATCTCAGCTCATGTTATCAACTTATCCCTTGCATCTTCAGCTGAGAGTAGTGAATACAATTTAAAGTAAGATTTTAAGTCGATCAATAATTTTAACCCAGACAGTCACACACGATTCACACTTGCCTGGAATTGAACTTGTCATGGTCAAATATTGTACCATACTTTTGTTGGCACGTAGCATTTCCAGAGTCTATCAAAATGCTATCATAGTTTCGAGAATTAATGAAATCCGCTTAGCTCGCACGTTGATGGCTTTGTGCTTTTCACGATCTTCAATATAAGAATTAGTAAAATTCTGGGCAGTATTTCCACACATTGTTTGCATCGGGTGACAATGCCTTTCATTTGACAGTGCTGTTAAATAAATACTAGTCAAATACTAGTCAAATACTGAATAAATTTCGCAGGTTCAAATATTTCCTAAATTATATTGCATTCAACTATTTCGATATATGGTGCAATGCTATGGATTTCAATAAGTATGGTTATTGTTAATGAATAGTACTATTATTATTATTGTTGTTGGGAAGATGGTAGATAAGTAGTATGGTCAGCGTGTCAGACAAATTGTTTAGGGCTATTTCGTCCGAAACTTTACGTTCTGAGTTCAGATCTCGCTGAGGTCAGCGTTGACTTCCATCATTCCTGGGTTGATAATATAGAATACCAATCAATTCCCGAGGTCACTTCATCCAACTTTTCCCTCCCAAGAACATTCCTGGCATCATGCCAATATTAATTTTATGC
>OZ024742.1:135704702-135719702 GCA_964016885.1 Eledone cirrhosa
GTTTATGAAACAGCGATATATATATATAAATATACATACATATATATATATATATATATATATATATATACATACACATATATATATATATATATATATATATATATATATATATACATATATATACATACATATATATACATACATATATATATATATATATATATATATATATATATATATAGAGAGAGAGAGAGAGAGAGAGAGAGAGAGAGAGAGAGAGAGAGAGAGAGAGATAGTGATAGATAGATATATAGAAAGAGAGAGAGAGAGATAGTGATATATATATATGTATATATATATATATATATATATATATATATATATATATATATATATATATATATATATATATATATATATAGAGAGAGAGAGAGAGAGAGAGAGAGAGAGAGAGAGAGAGAGAGAGATACAAAGCAGGCTTTGTTTATGAAACAGCGAGCGTAGTTTGAAAATAAGGTAGGATCATGCATTCCGTTTTATATATTTGAAGTACCTATTCGAGAAACAAAAAGGAGCAATTCTAATCGAAATATGAATGGTATATATTTAAATGGAATTCTTTCTTCTTTTTATTTTTCGTGTCTTGTCTTTCACACCACTGCAATATTTCGATTGGAGATGTGTCCAAAATATATCCAAAGCCGGAATGAACAAGTCAAGTACACATTTGATCAAATGTCTTCAAAGTGAAATTGATCGATAATGATGCATGGTTGTTACTGGGACAGCAATATTTTAAATATCCAGCTGGATAGAAAACATTCACTATTGACATTCTTAAATTATCATCTTCTCAGCCTCTTCTGTAGTGACAAAAAAAGTATTTTGCTGCATTTTTAGGTAGAGGCATAATCTTAAGAAAAGGTTCTAATCCCGTTTTCATAAGGATTTCTTTTACTTCATTTTCAGCTGGTATAATATCCTTTTCAATTTCTGTTTGTTTATTTTAAAGAATATATTGACAGAAGCCTTCTTCAATTTAAATACCAATATTGCATATTGGTATTTAAATGGAACATAATTAAAGTGAACAAAATAAAGGTTAGGCGTTTTCCAAACATTTCAGTAAGTGTCATGAAAATGTAAAATATGTGTCTTTCATAGCTGAATGCAACAGCTTAAGTTTATATTTTATCTTGGAGGTCTTCATAGCATCGTTTCTGATTGTCTATTCATATAATAATTGCTTTGTCGTTTAGTAACCAGAACTTCAAATTTCATGTATGTAACATTGCTGACATTTTCCCAACATTTGAATATGTAAGTTTTCTCTGGGTTCTCGTATGTACGCGTATGAAAATTATTGGGGTGTTAAACTTCGCGACATTACGGTTTTTACCCATTTTAGATAAAAGAATATGGAATTGGCGAAGTCATTAGAGCTTAGGAAAAAATCTCTTTCGGTATTTGTTATGGTTCTCTGCGCTCTAAGTTTTAATCCCACTGAAGGCAACTTAAATTTAATGCATTCGAATTTGAAAAAATAAATACTATTCTAAAGTTTTCGGAGTAATTAGTTTCCTGTATTTATTTCAACTTGATACTGAAGGGCCATAAAACGATCACGTGTAATGCCTACTAAAGAGTAATAAAGCCTACTTTTATAAAAAATAATTTAAATTAATTAAAACACTTTTCCCATTCATTTAACCATATCAACTTATGTTATATGACGTGTATACAGTGAATTATTAAATGAATACAATGTACATATTAAGTACTAAGTTTTCCAAAAATACCCCTAAAGACAGAACACGGCGGCCAGTGATCACTAAAAAGAGACGAGAAGCTGTGATGTAGGTGAAAGTTAAATAGAACATATAGAAGATGCGAGAGGAGTGTGTTGGTACGTACGAGTAATAACTAAAGAAGAAAGGAAGACAAGTGGACATTAACCCTTTAGCATTTAAACCGGCCATATCCGGCCAGAATTCTCTCACGTCTTTCTGTTCAGACCGGCCATAACCAGCTGCTCATACTTATGTTAAGATATTGTTCTCAAAATAAATAACGGGAAAATCTCGTAGATTCGATATTATGTGAGATAACTATGTAAGATAAAGTATTTACCACAAAAATACAATAATATAGTAATGTGAATGCTAAAGGGTTAAGGTTACAAGATGAGTCGATATTAAAGTTACATAACTTACCAGACGGTACAAAACCACAGACGCATCTAACCTCGTCAGCTCTCAATGTGCTTTGCGGTTTCGCACGAAATAATTCAGATGACCTCAATATTTTAAGCTAGCTTAAGCAACACAAAATAAATAAACGTTTCTGTGGGTAAGATGCGTATGTGATGACAACAAACATAACGGAAGAGAAAGACGAATCAGAGAGCGAAAGAAAGTGTGCCCGGCCAGCAAAAAGGACAGGTACATCCCTAAATAGAAGTTGTAGCAAGCGAAAGTGACAGCAGGAACAAGCAAGGTGTGGAGGAGATAGAAGAAAAAGAGAGGAAAAAGAAATAAAGAGAAAACGAAGTGATGTTGTCAGCCCCAAGTCATGATTCCTGCACCAATAGGAACGCTAATGAAACATATAAATAAACATTTGTTGCCTCGAAAATCATCAAGACGAAGAGCTACTGTAGTTGAAAGGATGACAACATTCATTTTTTTTCTTTTCCCTTTCTTCTCTCACTCTTTTCTCCCCCTTTCTCCTCAACCTGTCATTTGGTCTTCTCACGCTTTTTGTTCCCGCTGTTGCTTCCACTTGCTGCCACTTCGGCCCTAGAGCTGTACTTTCCTTTTAGCTGGTGACGGTTACTGACCGGGCAGACTTATATCTTTAATTTTGAATCTTATTGTCTTCCTTTCTTTCATTCTTCTATACTTATCACTGTTACGTACCACCACACACCCCTCTCAATCTTCTATACTTATCACTGCTACGTACCACCACACACATCTCTCAATCTTCTATACGTGTTTTTCTACCTTTCACCAACCTCATAGCTTTCCTTAGTAATCGCTGATCACTGCTTGTCTATCCTTAAGGATGTTTTGCCCGACCGTACATGCTCTTGTCATTGCTGACATTCGGCTGTTTGTGCAGCTTTTCTTTACATTCAAGTTTTCAACTTGTTCCTGTAGATTTCATATATTAGATATATATATATATATATATATAAACATTTGTGCCAGTGAAACAGCGTCGCTTCCATAGTTTTATTACCTACAGAGATGCAGTATAGGTGTGAGCAGTCACATTTCTCCACTCACCTGTGCTGAAGTATCCTATGTTGCTGAGTTGTCAGTACCTGGGGATGGGGGTTGGTCTTACCAAATCTATGCATATGGGAGGGTGTAGACACGCAAGAATGATTGAGGTGATGTTGAGACGGTTATGGTTTAAAAAGTTGAAGCATATAATCATCATATATATAAGTGTGTGTGTGTGTGTCGTTGTATATGTATGTTTATATAAATATATATATATAAATTATATACATGTATATATATATATATATAAATATATATACATATATATATATATTTTTATTTTGCGAGGTTTTTAATATGAAATCGTGTGTCGAAATATTGTTATACTTGGGGAGGGTCATATTGTTGTAACAATATTGCCAGAAATATTAACAGAACACACTCATGGTTTGGTTGGTTTTTGCTTCTGTATCTTTTATATCTCCACAGTTAATTCATTTGGTCCTCAATGTTTATCATTGACTGACCATCGGTCAAAAATACAGATATAATGTAGTTATAAACACATATATATAGTCTAACAAAGTTCTTTCGCTGCCCATCTGCAAATCATAAACATTGCAAATGATAAATATCTGCAAATGATAAATATTGAGGACCAAATGAATTAACTGTGGAGATATAAAAGATACAGAAGCGAAAACCAACCGAACAGTGAGTGTGTTCTGTTATTATTTTTGGCAATATTATTACAACAATATGACCCTCCCCAAGTATAACAATATATATATATATATATATATATATATATATATATATAGAGAGAGAGAGAGAGAGATAGTGTGTGAGTGTGTGTGTGTGTGTGTGTGTGTGTGTGTGTGTGTTTGAGAGAGGGAGAGAGAGAGAGACAAATGGCGAGATTAGAAATAGGCTATTTCCAATCTCACCATTTCTCTATAACCAATGTTTTTTATAGAACCTTACTTCCCTTTTCAAATTAATATATATATATATATATATATATATATATATATATATATATATATATATATACACACAACAACACACACACATGTATTCGATTGGTGACGATCTAGTTATCATTCGATTGCAAACTCTAGCGGAGAGCTTTGCTTTTTGAGGCTGTGAAAATTCTTTTGTCCTCAATCGAGAAAAGAAACACAAAAATTTCGACATCATCCTTTGTGTATGATCACGTGACTACATTCAAAAGTACTACGACAACTAGTGATGAATCTGTAGACTAAAAAAAGTGTTTAAATGGGCGAAACCTGCAGAACACAGAATTTCTATTCGATCGTGGAAGTACACATGTATTATCTGTAATACCTGTGCATTATATAACCTGATATATAACTTCCAGAGCTTCCAGAAACCTATCTGAGATTGTATAGATTATATCGATTTTAATAAATCAGAGAGGGTACAGGGATGAAAGTCCTTTCTGCATTTATCGTGATTTTGTTGTGTGTATACCTGGTGCCATCGGTCGGTTTCGGAGTATCACACTTTATAACTATAGTGTTAACTCTGGATTTAATGTTTGTTTTTAACTTACGAACCATTGTATGCTTCAAGATTGCCTGAAACAAATCGAATAATACTTGCTCTACAAAATTTAGAATTATATATATATATATATATATATATATATATATATATATATATATATATATATATATATATATATACATATATATATGTATATATGTATGTATATCTCTATATATATAAAACGGTAGATGTCTGTATGTGTGTGTATATGATTTTTATGCATTTCCACATTTCTCTACCGATTTGTATGGATTTTTTTCCAATGTGCTCCAAATTTACCAGGCCAGGTCAAGACGTAATTATTTTTGCCAAAAATATCCTGCTTCTATGAATAAAAATCGCTAAAACTGAATATATGCCGTAACCCTCTCACTTACACGCTTCATTCCTCTCACTACTACCATCAAAAATATATGAAACTACATACATGTTGCAACTCTCTTTAAAAGGTTAATATTTTCCTCTACTCCACTCTCAATCTCCTCTGCAACTCTCTTTAAAAGGTTACTGCCTCCGTCTACTACCCTTTACAGATTAGAACAACAAAACTTCTTTTGAAGGAACGCGACACAAACTTTGAAACCTAAGCAACACAACATCCATAGCTTTACTCTCTCCGTCGCTCTTCCCTCTCTCTACAATAGATTATTCCTCCTCTCTACAGTCATAACGACACTCATACATCAAATATCAAAATTTAAAAAGCCGATAACACTAAATACATACTGCACTCTCAACGTTACATTTTACATCAAATAACAAATATTCGAAAGCAACAGATGAATTTATAAAATAACAAACGTAACAATAACGACCTCTCTATAATTTAACTGCTTTACTCTCTCTGTCTCTCTTCACTCCCCATATGACAACACTGCAGAGAGAGAAACAATGTATATGATCAAATGGAGCGTTCCGTATATTCCCTCTCTCTATAATTTAACTGATTTACTCTCTCTGTCGCTCTTCACTCCCTATATGACAACATTGCAGTGGAGCGTTCCGTATTGGCATATGGCTTATCTGGGGCATTTTCAATCGGCTTATTGCAAATAACAACCCGCAAAATAACACTTCATATAAAAGATTAATGCTATAGACATATGAATCGGAATGTAACCCGTGAACTTTTTCCTGGGCAAAATTATTCGAACAGACATGACCTCATTGCCAGAGTGTTCAGACTGAAACTGGCTAAACTCATGGCTTTAATCAAAAAGGTCAGGTATTTGGGGCTATAAAATGTGACATGTTCACCGTCAAATGGCAAAAACGGGGGCTGCCACATGCTCACATTTTGATTTGGTTAGCTGATAAAATCAATTCAAATGCCATAGACAGGGCTAATTTTGGCTGAAATCCCTAACCCAGCAACTGACCAGGAATTACATGACATCGTCAAAGCTAACATGGTCCGTGTGCGTCGGGTCCTAATGAGCATCACACGTGTCTGAAAGGGGGGTCGTGCAGTAAGGGATACCCCCAAATATTTGTTGACCAGGCTCAGACTAGTAGCGACGGGTACCCCTTGTACAGGCGGAGACGGCCCGAGAAAGGTGGCTTCACCACAACAGTAAAGGGAGGTCAAGTCGACAATAGATGGGTGGTCCCTTACTGCCCGCTTCTCTTGAAGAAGCGGGCAGTTAGGACCTCATCAACGTTGAGTTTTGCAACTCCGTCAAGTCGATAAAATACATATGCAAATATGTAAATAAGGGCTCTAATGCCGAAATGTTCGCATTTCAAGCTGAAAATAGCAGGGACGAGGACACAGAATACCTGGCGGGGCGGTTCATCAGTAGCAATGAAGCTTTTTGGCGCCTATTTTGTTTACCCCTACACCAACGTCACCCCGCCATCGTACAGCTTGCGGTACTTTTGGAAAATGGGCAAAGGGTTTACTTTACGGACCAAACCGCCGCGAAGTTTGCCGCCGATCCGAAAGAGACACTCTGACGGGTTTCTTCAAACTTTGCCAGTTCGATACATTTGCACAAACAATTGTGTGCCCCCAGGTTCCATCCTATTTTATATGGTCGAAAAACACTTGGGTGCGAAGAAAGCCAAGTCAGGCTGTTGAAAGACATCCTGATGTAAAATTTGACAGCTGTCTTGGAAGGGTTTACACTGTGCCCCCCCCCCCCCCCCCCCCCCGTCAGCATGAGTGCTTTCATCTCCGCCTTCTTCTGCATGAAGCTGTAGGCCCACAAAGTTTTCAGGACCTCAAAACTGTTGATGGAGAAATATGTGATACGTACCGGGAAGCCTACTTTAAGCGTGGTATTTTGGAAGGTGATTCGCAATGGGATTCCACTTTAGAAGATGGTGATTTGTTGAATCACTAAAGGTCTACGGGAACTCTTTGCCATTTTGCTTCAAATGTGTGAATTGGGTGATCCCAAATCTTTATGGGTCAAGTACAGAGACTTCATAGCTGAGGACTTCCTACGCCTAGCTCATCTGCAGTATACTTCAGTGGAAGTTGGTTACAGCGGCAT
Organism: Eledone cirrhosa; assembly: GCA_964016885.1. Taxonomy (NCBI): domain Eukaryota; kingdom Metazoa; phylum Mollusca; class Cephalopoda; order Octopoda; family Eledonidae; genus Eledone; species Eledone cirrhosa. The sequence goes on from OZ024742.1 coordinate 135,711,949, forward strand.
TATCTACAACAGGGCACTCATTGATATCGAGGACGCCCTGCTCAACATGGGTGAGAGTGAGTTGGCGACGTATGGCTTGCTGTCAACCGTCAGAGAGGAAGCTAACACGTTGGCCCTGGATTTGTTGCGGGAAACAACATTTGACATTGGATCTCTTTCCCAATACTTAGAACCCAGACTTCTGTCGGACCAAAGGTTGGTCTATTTAACTATCATTGACGCGGTTCAAAATCAGACTGGGGGTATTTACTTTCTCGATGCTCCTGGGGGTACCGGAAAAACTTTTGTAACGAAATTGATTCTCACTAAGATTCATCACGAGAAAAGAATTGAGTTGGCCGTTGCATCGTGCGGGATCGCTACTACTTTGCTGCCGGGAGGCAGGTCAGCACATTCAACCTTTAAACTCCCCTTGTATTTAGTAAAAACTGAGACACCAACATGCAATATCAGCAAGAGTTCACACGGAGCTCTGGTTCTCAAAAAATGTTGCCTCATTGTCTGGGATTAGTGCACAATGGCACACAAGGGTGCCCTTGAGGCATTGGTCAGGGCCCTGAAAGACATTAGGGATTCTACGGCTCTTATGGGTGGCGTAACCCTTCTGCTATCAGCGGATTTTCGGCAAACGCTGCCTGTCATCCCCAAAGGGACAAGAGCTGATGTAGTGCGTGCCTGCCTTAAGCCGTCCATGTTGCGGCTCCAGGTGAAGAGTTTGTACCTGAGCACAAATGTGCGTGCTTATTTGCATGGTGAGGACATGTCTGCAGCATTTGTTCAGAACATTTTAGCACTGGTGTGGACAAGGTCCCTGTGGATGACAAGGGCGGCATAGCAATCGACTACCTGTGCAACATTGTGAGCAGCCCTTCTGACCTTTGGGAAGCAGTTTTTCCTAATGTCTCATTTATCTTTAAAAACCTCGATTGGCTCAGCGAATGAGTCATCCTTGCTCCGAAAAATACCATGGTTAATTTTATTAACGAGCAGCTGATTGAGAAGAATCCCGGTAAAGAGCACATCTTCAAATCTATCGACCGGACGTCAGACCCCGACGATATAGTTAATTATCCGGTTGAGTTATTAAATTCCATTGAGCCCCCAGGGCTCCCACCTCACATTCCTAAGCTTAGGGTTGGCTGTCCCAATATGCTAATAAGGAACTTGCGTCCACCAAAGCACTGCAACGGTGCTCGCATGGTCGTCAAGTCACTGACGCCCCATTTGATTGAGGCCACCATTGTAACGAGGTGCGGGAGAGGGGAGAATGTTTTCATTCAAAGGATGTACCTTTGCCCCTCGGCGTCAGATATCCCGTTCGATTTCCGGCGATCCCAATTCCCGGTGAGACCATGTTTTGCCATGTCCATTAACAAGTCACAAGGGAAAACATTGTCGGTGGCGGGCATCCATTTAGGGGAGCCATGTTTCTCCCATGGCCAACTTTATGTTGCCTGTTCCCGCGTAGGGAGCAGGAATGGACTCTCTGCTTACACTCCTCAAGGGATGACACGCAATATCGTCTACAAAGAGGTTCTATAGATGTTGGTGCAGGTGTTGGAGGTGCTGCAGCTATGCCGTCTGGAAAACTGGTAGGGTCACCCATCGCGGACAGATCTGACACCCAGCGGCATCAGGGCCACCATCTTGCAACTTTGGTCTACTAAATTCGGTATTGGAAGATTATTAACCCGACATTGATTGTCCAAAATGCTAATTGGTTCGTAACTTTTAATAACCGGTTCAACTGCTTTATGCACTTAATTGATAAGCCTATTCGCTTTCAAGCCACGTCTACCTGTATGTAACTTTTCATAGTAAATGATCAAACCCGAGCAACGCCGGGCTAAACTGGTAGTATTTACGTAAAAGTTAAACAGAAATAACAACACATGGATTGAATATGGAAGAATATATTAGGTGTTAACGCTTGAAATAGCAGGAAGAGGGTTTTAACGTTTCGGACGCGCTAATCCTTCCCCAGAAGAAAGAATGAGAACTAAGATAGATTGAAGTGACGGCTGGGTTGGAATTAGAAAACATGTATTTAGATAAAAATAAGAAGCCCGTACATATATATATATATATATATATATATATATATATATATATATATATATATATATATATATATATATATAGGTGATCAGTGGATCTGCTAATATACAGATCTGACTGATCAGCCAATCTGCTAATATGCATATCAGGCCGATCAGTCACTGTGTATTTTTGAAAATAGATTATATTTTCACTAGCTCTGACAGTTTGGCAGGTGAACAGTGAGCAGTACTGATGTAGGGTTATACCCAGAAACATAATTGTCTGCAGTTCTGTTCGCATGCCAACATAAGAGCAAGAATGAAGTGTTCATTCTATTGACATGGCTATAAAATTGTGGCTTGTTTGCTTAATTGCAAACGAATCGAATGTTATTATTAATATTCGAAAAACTTAGATTACATTTATTATATATATATATATTTCATGATTTCTCACGAATGAAATAGTTCTAGTCCTGTAGAAGCTCTTCTATATTAAAACTTTTATACTCTGCTATGTATTGAGTACCTTACTTACTGTGGTTACCTCCGATTCAACCCGGAATAACTTATATATATATAGGTACAGATATATATATATATATATAGAGAGAGAGAAAATTGAGGTTGGTAATGGCACATGGAATATATAAGAGACAGAATACATTTTTTGTGAAAAAACATATAATTTTATAAGGTAAGGAAATAATAAAGGGTATAAAAAATGACCGGTTTCGATGGGTCTGCAAAAGCCATCTTTTCAAATGTTGATTAATATTAAGAAAAATTAATAATACGAAGAGTTAAAATTTGAGATTTGAAAATTCAAGTATAAAATTCATTGTGGGATTTCATAGTAGTTTTCATCTAGGTAGCAACAACAAGTTGACTGCTGTGTCCCTTTCTACCAGAAATATATATATATATACATGATGGTTGCCCCGCCGTCATCGAGTAAGGCCATTATATACCATTACTAATAATTATTAATTAAATCTATCGTGCAATGCGTGGGCATGTAGATATTTTTTAAAGTGAGGAAAGACTGCGCACTGAGCCAATCCCACTCACTGAGCGACAGTAGCTATAACCCGAAAAGAAGAAGAGATCAACATCATCGGTAACTACTGAGCCGCAGGTTTTATATCGGAGTTATCCCAGTTTCCTGAGTTGCCTTCTCCTAGAAGAATACCCTGACAAATGCTAGTGGTTTAACCACTGCCAGTGGTTTAACCACGCGATCTCGTGTCCAGCCCGACTATTTCTATGTCCCCGCGCATATACATACACATGCACCCATGTATATACACATATACATATACATACATATGTACATCTGTATATACATATTTACACACTTTTGGATGGCCGTTTACTCTTATGATTTCTTCCCCGCTTTGTCAGGGCTTGATTTGTGTCCTGCAGGGTGTCCAAAATCAACCTCCTCACCAAGTAAACTTGGTGGGGTTGACGGTTTAGTCGTAGGAGGACCCGACCATGTAACAGGTTGTACTGGGTTACATGTTACGAGTAGCACTCAAGTGTGACCTGACACACACACACACACATATATATATATATATATATATATATATATATATATATATATATATATATATATATATATATATATATATATATATATATGTGTGTGTGTGTGTGTATATATATATACTTACATATATTCATATATATGTATATATATATATATATATGTATGTATACATATATATATATATATATGTATACATATATATGAATATATGTGTATGTATATATATATAAAAAATATATGAATGTATATGGATATATATGTATGTGTGTGAGTAGAAATATATGAGGATGAATGTGGCTGTCTGTTGCTTATTCACGGATATATATATATATTACAATAGGTTGTAATGCCAACAACGTTACATATTCGTCATTCTTTTCTCGGGCCATGATCGTTGAATGATCAATGCTAGCACATCTTTGAACATAGGTCTGCTCAATCACCGATGACTTAGTAGAAAACATGAAATAAACAGCAATATATAACTACATACAGCCACTCATTCAAACGCACATTTAGATTTACACACACATACTTATATAGACACTTGCGAAGTAACTAGCTGAAAACACCGGATTCACGTTCGGTATTTTACCCCTTCTCTCTCTCTCTCTCTCTCTCTCTCTCTCTCTATATATATATATATATATATATATATATATATATATATATATATATATATATATAACAAAGGAATTGTGGTAAGGAACAAGATGGACCATAACGCACCAGAGTACTCAATACTTAGGGTAGTAGAGGGTGAAATAGGAAAAAGTATGAACCCGACGGCAGAGCTCAAGCCGTTTCGACGGTTATTTCAGTCCAGAAATAGCCGTCGAAACGGCTTGAGCTCTGCCGTCAGAGTCATACTTTTTCCTATATATATCTTTATATCTCTATATATATATATATATATATGTGTGTGTGTGTGTGTGTGTGTGTGTGTGTGTGTGTGTGTGTGTGTGTGTGTGTGTGTGTGTGTGTTTCGGTGTCTGTGTATTAGAGAATGTAGAGTATCTACCGCGAGGTAACTAGCTGAAATTGCCTCTACTTTCACTGCATCTTACCAATATCGAATATCGATCTGTGGTTTTCCCGGTCCCAGTACTAGAGGCTATCAATATATGTATTGGACATGTATCTTCTCCATAGTGTTGTGTTCTCGCTCGCAGTGTGAGTAAAATTCTAAAATTGAGTAGCAGGAAATGTATCAGTAGAAATGAATGTATACTTCACACCATATACACCGTGTAGTTCTAGGACAACTGTAATTCAAAGGATCAGCCTTGTCACATATATTGTCACGATGACCCAGCTTGGAATATTCGATCAGTTGCATGTTAACTAATGAGCTAGACATTCAGTTAGACTATGAGCTGAAAGCTCATCGAAACATTTGACGGATGATCTACTATATATATATATATATGTGTGCGTAAATATTTATATTAATATAAATATATGTAAGTGCGCGTCTTTGTGTGTATTTGCCAACATAAGATTTGGTTGACGTGTAAATGAGCTGTTACGAATGTGGACATCTCATATATACACAACTCTGTCCAGTATGTGCAGAAAGAAAACTGAAAACTGAAACAGAAAGTAGTAGAACGCGTAACATATATATATATACATATGTATGTATATATAAATATAAATATATATATATGTGTGTGTGTGTGTGTGTGTGTGTGTGTGTGTGTGTGAGTGTGTGTGTTTGCGTGTTTGTATGTATTCACGCAAAGCAAAAGAAAATATAAAATTAGATATACTTATTACACAAAAGAAAGCATAAACACACATTCGTCTGCTCTTTCCATCACCAAAGAAAACCTCAATTTTCTTTTTTTTTTTTGTTTTTTTTTGTATTTTCTTTGGTTTTTTTCCCCATCTATATAACCTGCCGTGATCTGAATGCTGAAAATGGCAGTTTCATACAAGTGGAAGTCTTTGGTTAAAGTGGAATAAGTACATTATGATGATTATAAAGTTTTCATTGCACTATTCTCCAACATTATCTCATTTGCGTAGTCTTTTCGCGTAGTTTTTCTTCGGCATTCTTCAGTTGATTGTTACAAATTTTTGTGGCAGTCTATGATTTCTACCAATTTCTTACTTGCTTTCGTTTTATCGATTTGTTATTGCAGACAGCTTTCCAAGTTATTTTTATCATCTGTTTTCTTTGCACTGGTTCTCTTCCTTCTTTTTTTCCCACTATATACACATTCATACGTATAAGTACATATATATATATATATATATATATATATATATATTTATGTTTGTGTGTGTATGTGTGTATGTCAGTCTATATATATGTGTGTATATATATATATATATATATATATATAAAGTATGTATGTGTATGTATTTATTTATTTATATATATATTCTCACATTCACACACACATATATACATATATAAATATATATATACATACAACATACATATATATATATACTTGAATCATTGTTTGTTTTTACGTTTTCATCTAGAGGTATTTTTCACTTAGGTATTTATTCGTTTTCTTTAATCATTTTTAAGTGTTTTTCTTTGGTGTTAGTTTTCATTTAATTTTTTCCCCTTTTTATTTTCTGTTTTTCTCCTCTGAACTTATATTCATTCGCTTGGTTTGAACTGTTGGATCGATATAACTAACACATGTGTGTGAAATTTTCTACCGTATGTATATGCATGCATACTGTGTATGTATATGCATGTGAGTATAAACACACACGCACAAGGAAACACACATACACCCGCGCACACACAGGGGCTCAAAAGCCTATTCACAAACGTGCTTATATATATATATATCTGTATGTGTGTATTGGGGGGGTATGTGTGTGCATGTGTGTGTGTGTGTGTGTGTGTGTGTGTGTGTGTGTGTGTGTGTGTGTGTGTGTGTGTGTGTGTGTGTGTGTGTGTGTCTGTGCGTGCGCGTTTGCGTGCGTGTTTGTTTGTGCAAGTGCGTGTGCGTGCGTGTTTGTTTGTGCAAGTGCGTGTGCGTTTCTGTGTATTGATACGTATATATATATATATAGATATATGCAATTTATGTTAGCTCAATGTTGTCAGTGTCAAAGGATGTTTTTGACTAAGAAATACAGTCTAGCAAGTTGAGCATATAAACCCCTGGAGACGAAGACAGTGACCAGTGAGAATGTTGTCTTTATTTCTCCGGATTCATGAAAGATATTTTAACAAGAATATTTTTCATAGTTAAAACGTACGATAAAGCTGTTAGCTTTAAGCTAACAGACTTCAATGATTCAAAACTAGATTATATATATGTATATATTCATTTATATATATATATATATATATATATATATGTGTGTGTGTGTGTGTGTGTGTGTATATATATATGTATATATATATATATATATATATATATGTATATATATAAGTATATGTATATATATATATATATATATATATATATATATATATATATATATATATATACAAAGAGCAAAACCCAGAGATACGCGAAAAAGGATGTCTATACACAAGTATATATAAACGCGTAGAGCATATATATATTTATTTGTAGAACAAATTGAAATGTTATGCAATATATTCATTCTTTCATTCTATGCGACAGCCTCTGAAATTGAGAAAAAAATCCATCTGTAGACGCAGAAGTAAATATTTCAAAAACATTACCTCCAAATATTTCTTTAGGAAAACAGAAAGACACTGTTTAAAGTAAATTCGTTGGCGTACAGGATTGTCATGGCCTACGTGGCACAAAGAATACAAGTTCTTCTATTTCTGTTATAGGATCTAGCTTTAGCTCAGATCTCTCAGTGTACCCTATATCAGATATTATTCACTTTTAAATTGCAAGTATCGGCTGAAAGAGAATTCATTTTCCTTCTTCAATTATCCAAAATGAGTGAAAGTGCATGTATCAGTGCTGCTTACATAGATTGGCAGCTATCCCTATGTAAGCCATACTAGTTGTGTGCGTATCAACCTTATATTCATAAACTATATTACTTCATGGGCATTTCTCGACTAGATGACAGTAATCCCTATTGATGCAATTGCAGCTAGAACTAACTTCAGGAATGTGTATGTTACTAGAGCTAGGTTATTTAGCTAAGTTTGATGCAATGATGTTGTGTGTGAAGTTTCGAGTTGGGGAATTGGA
>OZ024742.1:135727202-135739702 GCA_964016885.1 Eledone cirrhosa
TATACGACGTAAGCCTGGTGGCATAGGTCTGTGTCGTTGATGGGGCAGTTGGCTAGCCTGCAGCGGTTGTCATGTCTGGTGGAGTGTCTTTTGGTTAGCTGTTCGCGTAGAGAAGGTCCTGAGTGGGCCAGTTGAATATCTAGACCCTCTCGTCTGATAGCTCTGCGGATGGCTGTTGTTGTTTCGTCACTGAAGTGTGGGAGCTTCAGGAAGCAAGTGTTAGTGCCTTGGGTGTGGTGTCCTCTGTTCTTTCTGGTACGGTTTGTGGTGGATGTGGTGTATCCGTTCAGTTTGAGTACTTCCAGGAAATGTGTAGTGCGTGTATCGCGGTCTGTAGCGTCGGTGCATTTGTTCCGGATACGTGTTAGTTCGTTCCTGATGTACCCGAGCTTAGCGCCGACTGGGAGAGCCGATCTGAAATGTACGAACAGGTCCCTGCTGGCGGCCTTTATATAGAAGCAGGTGTGGATGTTGCCTTCCTCTGTTACCCTGAGTTGGAAGTCCAGTAGGGATAGGGATCCGCGGTCATCGGGGTGTTCCATGCTGAACTTTATACTGGGGTCCATGCTGGGGAATGTTGTGTATATTTTATCCGCCTCCTCACGGGATGATGTAAGGATGAGTATGTGATCTACATATCGGGTGAAGAAGGTATGGGAATGGCAGGTGTTGAGGGCTCGGCATTCTACCTGGTTCATATAGGTGATGGCCAGCAGGGTCGATAGGCTGGATCCCAGGGGTAATCCAGTTGTCTGTCTGTATGTGTGGTGGTGGAATGTGAAGTACGTGTTGTCCACTATGAAGGACAAAAGCTGGTGTATGTCCGTCGGATGGAGGCCGTAGCAGTGGATGTCCTCCGTGACCACGCAGTCTGTCAATAAATCGACAGCTGGGTGAGCGGGGACGGTAGTGTAGAGGGAGACAATGTCGAGGCTAAAGGCGTATCTATTTAGTTTAAGTTGTTCTCGCTGGAGTTGGTGTAGTCTACGTATGACTTCGTCGGAGCTACTGACGAACCCGGGAAAGGTGGAGAGTAGAGGCTTGAGGACCTGAGAGAGGAGCCAGGAAATTTTGTATAGGGGTCCTTCTATGCTAGAGACGATGGGTCTTATTTGTGTCTTAGTACTATTTTTGATGAGGTGGTAGAAAGTGGGCAGTCTGCTATTTCTAGTGGTGTAGTTGAGCTTAACTGTATTTGGGAGTTGTCTTCACCTACAGATGTCGGACCAGATGGAGTTGGTCTGTTTTTAGATCTGGGCTGCAGTCATGTCCGGGATCTCTGTTTATAGTTCATTGTCGCTTAGGTGTTCAAAGGCTAGGTTGTTGTATGTGGCTTGAGAGATGACGCAAAACTCTTTACCTTTGTCGGATGGTAAGTATATAAGTTCCCTATTCCGTAGGTTCTTCAGGGCGAGTTGTTGTGTCCTGGAGAGGTTTGGGGCTATCTTCTTCTGTTTCCGTAAGATGTTAAATACGGAATGTTTTAGCATCGAGAGTTTTTCTTCAAGCTCGCGGTTGGCAGGGTGTGGACAGATTGGGTGATCCAGTTGGTATTTCGGGAATCTGGGTTTGTTAGATTCCGTGGTGTTGTTGCCAAGAGTCGATATCCATTTTAGTTGGTAGGCAGCCCGACAGAAATTCGTTTCTATGTCGAGCCATAATTTGTCATCCAATCTCTGTTTCAATATGAACTTGGGACCCAGGCTGAGGCGGTCTAATTCCTCTCGGGAGAGTGATCCTGTCAAGTCTGTGACCAGGTGTTTTGCGTCAGGTGTGTTGTTGGTCGGCGCGCCGCTAGGTTCGGTGTTGGTACCGTCTTGTTCGCCTCTGTTGGTGCTTAGAGTTGGGATGTTGTTAAGACGATTAGCCGTGCTGAATTTGAGAAATGTTTGCGTTAGGCGTATTTTCTTGCAATCTCGGCGATGGTGGTATGACCTGTCTTTAGCGGCGGAGATAACTCTGGACAGAGGATCTGGGGTTTCAGCGAGTTGTGGTACAAGACTGGAAATAGTCTGTATGTGTTGTTGTAGCGTGCGGTGTAGGTGTTGTATGAGTTTTCTTAGGCAGAATGTTTGTATGTAGCTAAGTGATCGTTTGAGGCCTCGTGATTTGAAGCATGTTGGTAGGTGCAAGTTTTTGATAGTTTTGGGGATGATGTTGTTATTCAGGCCTCGTTTTAGGAAGTTTATTTGGCAGCCGGCTTTGGCGCGCTTTTCAGATAGTTGGAAGAGTTTCTTTACAGTTCTGAACTGGGCCTGGCTCAGGCGTAAGGAAATGAGGAAGTTATTGTTCACTTGAAGCATTGTGTAATGAGGTATAAACGTTTGAATTTGTAAAGCCAAACAATGCAGGTATGGACATAGAATAAAAATGCAAATGTAAAAGATATTGTTGACAATTAGTCTATTACCTTAGATTTATTTAAATGTCCTTAATTTTCGAGATAATATCTCTTCTTCGGAGGGAAGTAAAGCGGTTAAACCAGTGTTCTAAATAGCTTGCCAAGTCATTGATGTATATATATATATATATATATATATATATATATATATATATATATATATATATATATATATCAATCTGTTTCTCCCTATATACACATGTGTTTTGTGTCTTGATCAGTCTTTCTAGTATTTTCAGTCCTCAATTCCGTTTTTCTTACTTTCCATTTCATTCATATTTGCGTTTCGTATACTCTTGCCTTCTTGCAATTCTTCCTTCACTGTCTTTAGGCATATTTGTCAATTCTTCTCACACTCCTCTCAATTCTATTACAGATTTTAGTCATTGAAATACCACTATGCTGGGACACTATCTTCTGGGTTTCAGTCAATTATATGTACTCGTATAGATTTCCTGGTTTGTAGATGTGCACGTATGTAAAGAATGGAAAGCAACGATGTTAGTTGATATGATCTAACCTTTATGGCACACGATATTCAGCTGTTCTATTATACTAATATAGCAAATATTTATTTCGGGTTTTGTGGTTTGCTTCCCTTTATATTCTTTTGACTTTTGTTTTTTGCTGGTTTCAGTCATTATACTACGGACATGCTGGGCCACCGCCTTCAAAGTTTTAATCGACCGTATCGACTCCAGTTTGACTTATCGAGCATTTTTTATTAAACTGCTAAGTCATGTGATAAACAAAACAACAGAACAGACACGTACACACACATTCATACACACGATAATCGTTGAGAAACTTTTAATCAGGTACCCTTTATTTCCTACCACTAAAAAAAAAAATAAATATATATATATACAGGAATTTATGCTCAGAAACATTTATAACCGAATTGTGCCCTCGGTCGGTTATCTTGGCGTCACATTTTATAACTACGGTATTTAACTCTGGACTTAATGTTTGTTTTTAACTTTCCATCCATTGAGTGCTCTGTGACTGCCTGAAAACAAATCGAAGGTAATGTTTGTGAGTGTAGTTATGATAGGGATGAATGAAAAGAATAGGCGAATTTGTCCGGAATTTGACTTCTGATGAAGTTCACAAAAACCCATCCACTGGCTTAATATTTTAAATGCAGCAATGGTGGGACACCGTATTGAAACTTATAGTTAAGTATAATAAGAGCAGTAAATCATTGGTTCGTTCAATAATCGCAACAGAAGCCATGTAACAAGAGGTACCACATGAACGCGCATGGCTTAGTGGTTAGCGCATTGGGCTTGCAATCGAAAGATTGTGAGTTCAATTCTCGGACAGGGTGATATGTTGTTTCCTTGAGCAATACACTTTATTTCACGTTGCTCCAGTTTACTCAGCTGTAGAAATGAGATGATAGGACTGGGCTCCATATCATTAAATTACCCAAGATACCTCCAACGAGATATACCTTGGAGGAGGCTAGCTAAACCTGCACAGGTGTGACCCACACATACAAACGCACATACGTCTCCGTCATGTGTTAAGTATGCATTACCATTTTACATTTAACTTTTCTTTATTTTCAATTTACTCTCTTATCCTTCGTTTTGCTTTTAGGGAGGCAAAACAAAGAGTAATCAGAAGAAGGGTTGTAAGTATAAAATCCAAACTTTAATTTGGTGATCGTGCCAACCCTTACCTACGGTCATAAATCTTGGATGGTCACCGAAAGAATACGATGGCGAATACAAGCGTCCGAATTGGGTCCGAAGGATCTTTGTAGTAACGTTATACGATAGAGTGCATAGCTCAGAGATCAGAGTGTCGCTCCAGGTAGAGCTAATACTTCTCCGAATTGAGAGATCACAGCTCCTATACTACGGGCATGTGGTTAAAATGCCACAGGAATGAATCCCTCGACAGGTTTTGCGGGCGAAACCAACCAGCAGGAGACCCAGAGGAAGACCCCTCGTTATTATTCCCACCACCACCACCACCACCACCACCAAAACCATCATCTTCATCATTATCATCACCTTTTCCCCAAAAGACCAACCTCATCATCATCATCATCATCTACCGCGGTTAGCTTTGCTTTTCATCCTTACGGGGTCGATAAAATAAGCACCAGTAATGTACTGGGATTGACTTAATTGACTTTCCCCTCCCCCAAATTGCTGTCCATGTGCCTATAGTAGAAATCATTATTATTATTATTGCTCTTTTTGTTGCTATTATTATTATTGGATTGTTAGAATCGGTAGAGCGTCACGACATCATGCTTAGCGGCATAGACTTACGGCCTTTTACGGTCTTAGTTCAAATCCTGCCGACGTCAGCTTTGCCTTTCATCCATACGTGATCGATAAAATAAATTACCGTTAATATACTGGGGTCAGTTTAATCGACTTCCCCTCCTTCCCTCAAATTGCTGGCCTTTTGCCTATAGAAGAAATCATTATTATTATTGTTCTTGGTCTTTTTGATGCTATTATTATTGGTTTGACTGATGAACAATAATCAGGGTGTACTTGCAGGTTAATTTTCAAGATGGGACATAAAATGAAGATCCAGAGAAAGAACGGGAGATTGTGTGTGAGAAAGAGTAAGAGAAAGGGTGTGGGAGAGAGCGAGAGAGAGAGAGAGAGTGTGTGAGAGAGAGAAAGAGAGAGGGGGGGCTGGGAGAGGGAGAAAAGGCATAGGAGAGATGGGTGGGTGGGAAGATAAGGGCATAATGGTAATAAAATGGAATAACTTTCTCGAAGAGCAGCCGAATAAACTGACGGGCGAAAGAAAAATGTGCTCCAAAGAGCAATAGACAATTGAAAGCAACAAACATAAATACATAAAGACATAGAATAAAATAAAGATGTCGGAATTAAACCATCCACGACGACGTTCTTTGACACAGCTTAATTGTGTTTCATGGATATTATATATGTGTAGGCGGAGAGAAGTATCGATGGAGATGGCCAAGCGTAGGACTAACTACTAGATTCACTCTGCATACCGATTATAGTAGTCAGTGTTAAACCTAATATAAATCATGCCTACAGAAATGTATGTATGTATGTATGTATGTGTGTGTGTATGTATTTGTGTATGTATCCATGTATTTATGTATGTATATATATATATTATATATATGCATATATGTATATATATGTGTGCGTGCGTGTGTGTACGCGCGCGCCTGTGTGTGTCTACATATTTATATTAGATATCTATGTATACATTTGTATACATATATATACATATACATATATATATATACATACATATAAATATACATATATATATATATAGAGAGAGATATATATAGATATATATATATACATATATATATATATATATATATACACACACATATATATATATATATATATATAGAGAGAGAGAGAGAGAGAGAGAGAGAGAGAGAGAGAGAGAGAGAGGGAGAGAGATAGAGAGAGAGAGAGAGAGAGAGAGAGAGAGAGAGAGAGAGAGAGAGAGAGAGAGAGGGGGAGAGAAAGAGAAAGAGAGATAGAGAATAATGTGAGAAGGAAATATTGTTCTTGCCTGAATTTCTGAGACGGGGGATTATTGTTATTATGAAGGGCTTTATTAGGACTAGTGTTCTTATCTTAGTACAATAGCCGAAACCTTGTGACTTGACAACCATGATGAGTATACTAGTCTGAATAAAATAGTTTAAGATGATATATTATCGAAACTGTCCAGCAAACAAGAGGTGTTTATAGCTCTTAAAATAACAGACGGAGATGGGTACATAATGGTTGAGAACTTGTCTGGCAAACAAGAGGTCTGAGGGCGACACCCATGTGTGGTGATGCCTAAATTTTTCCATTTAATGGTTTTCTAAGTCCCGTTATCATTTAACTATTTCATTTAATCGACGTTACAGCGAAATCTTATTCAATTTTCAAATTCCACCCGGAGTTTTCTCATATAAAGTTTTGATTACATATCGCTATCAGGTTAAAACTCCTAAAATATTATGGACGTAGATGGGTATCTAATGGTTATGCACTTGTTTGGCAAGTAAGAGGTGTGAGTTCGCCTCCCATATATGTTAATGCCCATCTCCTTTTGTTCAGCAGTTTTATACACCCCGTTATTATTAGACTATTTTATCTTGACAAAGTTACGGTGATATCTTCTAATTCAATCTTATATATATATATATATATATATATATATATATATATATATATATAAATATAATGAAGGAAATGTGGTAAGGAACCAGGTGGACCATAACGCACCAAAGTGCTCAATACTTAGGGTAGTAGAGTGGGTAATAGGAACAAGTAAGACCCCGACGGCTGAGCTCAAGCCGTTTCGACGGCTAATTCAGTACAGAATTCAGTACAGAATTAGCCGTCGGGGTCTTACTTGTTCCTATATATATATATATATATATATATATAAAATAAAGTTAAATAAAAGTCAAATGTTTAAAATTTACCTTCGTTTATTACTGCTATATATATTTCAGTGACAACCATCTTTGGCTGTGACCTCTTCAGGCAGTCCGAATTAGTGTGGTATAGACAAGTACATATGTTGTTGAGGTGTATAATTTTGTCAATACTCTGATATGCCCAGTTCCTGGTTGGGTTGTTATTTCACTGAGGAACTGGAATCATATATATATATATATATATATGATTTCTCCCGAATTAAACAGTTCTAGTCCTGTAGAAGCCATTTCTATATTAAATATATATATATACCTTTGTGTGTTATGCATGACTTAAGTTAGCGAGGATTCTTCATTTTATTTCATTGCTAGATCTCTTTGGATTTGCTAATTTGATATTTATATCAGTGTGGATATCATGAAAGTGTGTGAACTGATTTAGCTTTGAAAGACTTCTTTCCCATCGGACAATGTTTTAGTCATGCTAGATAGGGTCGAAAGGCGTGGCTGCATTAACTCCTCACCTGGACCCTAGGGCTTCAGGTATTTCAGGCCCCTCAGGGCACTTCATTTCTTCACACAAACTACAGCTGATAAAACTTCTCGATAGTCTAGTTCTTGCAGATGCCTAGAATTTAACCTTATGAATAATACGGCTATGTCGAAAGGATGAAACTGCGTAGCCTCAGATATTTCTGGAAGAACACCTACGTGTGTTGCCATAATGAGATGTTGCCGTCGCCTTTAATTTTATGCATTGAACAGAAAAACAAGTTTGTGTATTCGACGAGCCAGGTTTAAAACGAGTACTAATCTTTTTCATTTATCCATTATTAGCTACGTATTTATAACACGGTTCTTGCTGACTCGGCCATACCTGATGCTAAACTGTTCGAGTTAATGTTCCAATTTATTACGTATTTTGTATGTCAGATGTCATTATGAATAGAATCTCTAATTTCTGCACAGCAGGTGGCCCGCTTTCTTGGATATTCAAATATATAGAGTTTGCACCAGGCGAAATCGTTTCTATTGATACTAACATTAATTGTTTCTACTTTTGGCTCAAGGCCAACAATTTGAAGGAAAAGGGAATGTCGATCAAATCGACCCAGTGCATAACTGGTAATTTATTTTATCGAAGTCTGGAAGGAGGAAAGGCAAAGCTAATCTCAGAGGTATTCGATCTCAAAAAGTAAACGACCGTAAGTATCTATATGTTACAAAGCTGCTGTCAGACGCTCTGCCTATATTGCTGAGAAGAAGAAGAAGAAGAAGAAGAAGAAGAAGAAGAAGAAGAAGAAGAAGAAGAAGAAGAAGAAGAAGAAGAAGAAGAAGAAGAAGAAGAAGAAGAAGAAGAAGACTGAGGACCCTTCATTTATGACACAGTCTAGGTTGACAACTGCGAAGTTGTTTAGTGAGAAAAAACTATCAGGCGCCCGTGAATGTCAGGCTCGTCTCTCTACGTCTTCTATGTTGTCTAAGGAAAAAGAAAAGATCGATACTGCTTGGAAGCAGAGCCATTGCATTTTATTTCTTTATTAATTTGAGCAGCTTGAGCAACGAGAAAGAACTCAGTTTACAACCTTAGAATCGTAAGCTCAAATAGCTAACCAGTAAGCCACATAACTTCGCTTACTACTACTAGTACAATAAGGTTTTCTGATTTAGGCACGAGGCTAACAATTTGGTGGAGGGGAAAGATCATTAAAGCGACCCCAGCGCATTACTGGTACAATGTTTTATTGATTCCGTAAGGATGAAAGGCAAAGATTGCCAAAGCTGGATGTGAACTCAGAACATAAAAGAACGTAACTATACAGCGCAAAGTATGCTGTCCGACGATCTACCGATAACTGCCAATCGACCTCCCTAAAAATAATGATATTAATAATAATTAGAACAATGATGTTGGTGAGGATGATGATGATGATGATTATGATGGTGGTGGTGGTGGTGGTGGTGGTGGTCATGATGATAATCATCATCATGATTACTGTTCTTGTTGCCACACATATTCCATTTCAGTTATTTTTACCATTACCATCATTATCTCTATCTTTACTGTCACCATCAGCATTACTTTACACTGCACCAATACTGCCACTTTTATTATCCTCGTAAACATAACAGCATTATATAAATATAGTGGTGGATTGGCAGTATCGGTAGAGGGTCAGACGCCATGCTTTCCAGCATAGTTACGTCCCTTTACGATAGCATATATAAGGCGGTGGATTGGCAGTATCGGTAGAGGGTCGGACGCCATGCTTTCCAAGATAGTTACGTCCCATAACGATCTGATTTCAAATCGCGCCGAGGTTGACTTTGCCTTTCATCCTTACGGAGTCGATAAAATAAAGTACCAGTAATGCACTCTGGGTAATTGCTGGCCTTGTGCCCAAAGTAGAAACAATTATATAAATATATTAAGGCGGAGAATAGGCTGAATCGCTAGAACGTTGAATAGAATGTTTTGTGGTTCGGCTCTCTACGCTCTGAGTTCAAATCACGCCATTGTACCTTTGCCTTTCATATATTCGAGGTCGATAAGAAATTACCAGATCGATTCTTCCTCTATATATATTTCCCATTTCCATTCTCTTACTCTCTATCCTTTTCTGGAATAAATCTGCAATAATCTGTGATGCAAAGGAGAAAGTTTCTGCCAGGTTTTAAAATACGACAGAAATGCCGTTTGTCAATGCGATGCACCTACGAATGCCTCGTGAGTTACAGGACTAAATAGAAAGTTAAATATGGTAAATGGTTCTCCGTCAGTTTCGACAATGATTATTTCAGTTGTGCAATCAACTGAAGTGCCTATTCATAGAATTATAAATGATTGGTCATTCCACAAACAGATGCGGATTTCTTGCAGAGAAGGATAGAAAATAAGAAAGAGGAAGTGAGAAATAGATAAAGAGAAAGAATCAACAACTAGTACGAGACTGGTACTTTTTTTATCGAACTTGAAAAGATGAAAAGCAAATTTGACCTCCGCGAAATTTGAACACAGAGGCCAGAGACCCAGAACGAATAAGACAATCCACTCTCTCCGAGGTTCTAGCGACTCTGTCGATGCGCCGCAGTCACCAGCCATTATAGCCACCACCATCAAGAACAATTACTACAATAACAACAACGCCACCACCACCACCATTATTCTAACCCTATTAGTATAATTAACTTCATCTCTTCCAATATTTCAAATGATCCCACTAACACAGTCTTGTGTATTACTTCCACTACTAATACCACAATAACAGCCACCACTAGAAATAATTGTTTCT
Organism: Eledone cirrhosa; assembly: GCA_964016885.1. Classification (NCBI taxonomy): domain Eukaryota; kingdom Metazoa; phylum Mollusca; class Cephalopoda; order Octopoda; family Eledonidae; genus Eledone; species Eledone cirrhosa. The sequence continues at coordinate 135,737,308 of OZ024742.1, forward strand.
ACTTTCGGCACAAGGCCAGCAAATACCCAGTACATTACTGGTACTTTATTTTATCGACCTCGTAAGGATGAAAAGCAAAGAAATAATGATTTCTATTATACGCACAAGACCAGTAATTCGGGGTCAGGGAAAAGTCGATTAAATCGATCCCAGTACGTTACTGGTATTTTATTTTATCGACCCCGAAAGGATGAAATGCAAAGTTAACCGCGGCGGGATTTGAACTCAGGCCGTAAAGGGAAGTAACTTTATGTTGCTATGCATGGTGTCCGACCCTCTACCGATATTGCCAACTCACCGCTAGAAATAATGCAATCAACAACATTACCACTACAGCCAACACCCCACACTACCACAACAATTACAAGTAACAATAGCACTACGTGTAACGACACCACCACTACCATTAATACCATTACACGCTCCACCACTAGAACAGGTGATATCACCACCACAACCGTTAGCAGTATCGGTAGAGGATCGGACGCCATGCTTTGACGCATAAAGTTACGGCCCTTTCCATTCTGAGTTCAGATCCCGCCGATGTTAACTTTGCCTTTCATCCTTACGGGGTCGATAAAATAAAGTACCAGTAATGCACTGAATAATTGCTGGCCTTGTGCCAAAAAGTAGAAACTATTACTATCACCCACTCCACTACAACTACCAATACCATACGCCAGCACTAATACTACCAATGCCATAAACACCACCACAAGTAATACCAACACTATCACTACCACTACCATTAGAACTAATACTATCACCTACAACTACCAATACCATACGCCAGCACTAATGCTACCAACGCCATAAACACCACCACAAGTAATACCAACACTATCACTACCACTACCATTAGAACTAATACTATCACCTACAACTACCAATACCATACGCCAGCACTAATACTATCACCCTCGCCACCATCAACAACATACTTAAACAACTCTCTCGTTCCCCCGCTGTTTCCTTAACCGTCATCTCTACCATCAGAAATCCCACCACACAAAACCCTTCCAAACATCCCACCACACATCATACACCACACCATTACTGCATTCCTCGCGAAATGCTGATAATCAGTGATCTTATATTATCTACCTCCACCCTATGTAACCCCCTACACCTTATATTGCCCCCCCCCCCCTACACTTCACATCCCCCACCCATGTCTATTCCCAGTCTATCTTTCTGATAAACCCCGCCCTCACCCCTACTAATCTGTCATCTAATTTGTCAGAAACTTTAGTGACTGTTGGCATATTGACTGAAGAATTAATTAGTCTTTAAATTGTAACTGGTATCGGTTGGTTGATTGGTTGGCTGGTTCGTTGGTTAGTTGGTTGACTGGCCGGCTGTTGGGCTATTTGGCTGGTTGGCTGGTTGGCGGTGTATTGGTTGGTGGTGTGGTTGGCGGTAAGGTTGGTTGGCTGGTTGGCTGGTTGGGGTGTGGTTGGCTGGTTGGCGGTACGGTGGCTGGTTGGTGATTGGCTGGCTGGCTGGCTGGAGTGTGGTTGGCTGGTTGGCGGTGTGTTGGCTGGTTGGTTGGCTGATTGGATTGTGGTTGGCTGGTTGGTGGTGCTTTGGCTGGTTGGCTGGTTGTGGGTGTGGTTGGCGGTGTGGTTGGCTATTTGGCGGTGTGGTTGGCTGGTTGGCTGGTTGGCTGGTTGGCTTTTGGTGGTGTGGTTGGCTGGTTGGTTGGCTGGTGTTGTGGTTGATTGGTTGGCTGGTTGTGGTGTTGTTGACTGGCTGGCTGGTTGAGTGTGGTTGGTTATTTGGCGGTGTGGTTGACTGGTTGGCGGTTTGGTTGACTGGTTGGCTGGTTGGAGTGTGGTTGGCTATTTGGCGGTGTGGTTGACTGGTTGGCTGGTTGGCGGTTTGGTTGACTGGTTGGCTGGTTGGCGGTGTGTTGACTGGTTGGCTTGTTGGCGGTGTGATTGGCTATTTGGCGGTGTGCTTGACTGGTTGGCTGGTTGGCGTTGTAGTTGGCTATTTGGCGGCGTGGTTGACTGGTTGGCTGGTTGGTGGTGTGGTTGGCGGGTGGCTGGCTGGCGGCGGTGTGGTTTGCTGGTTGGCTGGATGGAGGGTGTGGTTGGCTGGTTGGTTGGTTAGTTGGTTGGCTGGCCGGCTAGTTGGCTGGTGGTATGGATGACTGGAGGGTAGAAGAATGGGTGTAATAATGGGTAGTCGTACTTGAGGAGATGCGGTTGTTGTTGTTGTTGGTGGTGGTGGTGGCTGTGGTGGTGGTAGTGGTAATAGAGGTGGTGGTGTTGAGACTGCTGTAGTTGTTGTTGGTGGTGGTGATGGCGGTGGTGGTGGTAGTGGTAATAGAGGTGGTGGAGTGGTTGTATGTCGTGGTGTTGAGACTGCTGTAGTTGTTGTTGTTGTTGTT
>OZ024742.1:135744702-135764702 GCA_964016885.1 Eledone cirrhosa
GAAGGATTTCCTGGTGGAAATTCAGGTGTACACCGGGTTAGTATTCAGATTCGGGGTGAAAATCCAATTAGAAATTACGAATGGACCTGTTATTTTTATCTAAAAACTTTTTTTCCAGTTACAAACCGCCCGTCCCTTTATTCTATCTTATTTCTCATTCTTTCTTCTGATGAAGGACTAGCGCCCGAAACGTTGAGACCAGCTATATCAAGCGTTAACCTAACATATCTCTTCCATATATAATGTACCGATTGTGTTGTTATTTCTATCTACTCTTTACACACACACACACACACACACATATATATATATATATATATATATATATATATATATATATATATATATATATATATATATATATATATATATATATATATATATATATATATATTTATATACATATATATATATTATATATATATATATACACATACATGTATATACTTTATTATTATAAATATATATATATATATAATCTGAGTTTTTCGAATATTAATGATAACATTCGATTCGTTTGCAATTATTCAAACATACCTCAATTTTATAGCCATGTCAGTAGAATGAACTCTACATTCTTGCTCTTGTGTTGGCAATTTGAACAGAACAGCAGACACTAATGTTTCTGGGTATCACCCTTCATCGGTACAGCTCACTGTTCACCTGTCAAACTGACAGAGCTAGTGAATCTAATGTTATTATTAATATTCGAAATAGTCAGATTACATTTATTGTATTCAGTCATGTAGTGCGAAAATTTTCTTTTGTATATGTATATATATATATATATATATATAATAAAATAACAGATTGAAGTTTATGCAAAGAATCGCTACTTTCACCCTTAATGGGATCTTATATATTTGATATTTATTTGCCCTTAAGATTTGGATTTACATTTATTATTATTACTATAAACGGAAAAAATGAAACGAAATTTCATTTCCCACTCTTAGTACGGCTGTTACTTAAATATAAGTATGTACACGTACATACATATATGTATACAGACGTACAGTAGTATGTATATATATATATACATACATGCACACATATATATATATGTACGTATGGATTCACCGAACATTTATTATAATGCTCGGTGTGTTTGTAAACAAACATCCCGTATTAAGCCGTAGTGTCTAGCAACCATCGTTGCTCGTTTGTTCAGCACTGACAAAGGAACGCTGTACTAGTTTCAAGCTTATTAGCTATCGTCAGCAACGTATACCTTCCTGCCAGATTGTTGAACGTATATACTTACCTTATGCATATTAACGGCTGAGTAGCCCAATTTGCATATCGAGTGGGTTAATCGGCCGGGTGCACCGAAAACGATAAACCAAAAAAATGAAAGGAAATTTCCTTTTCCACTCTTAGTACGGCTGTTACTTAAATATAAGTATGTACACGTACATATATATATGTATACAGACGGACAGTAGTATGTATATATATATATACATACATGCACACATATATATATGTACTTATATATATATAATATATTAATAAATAGAAACTATATTTATAAAACCAAAATTATTTTATTATATATATTTCAAGGGCTACCAAGGCAGTCTTGGTGCGCTTTCATCAGATAAAATACAATATTTGTTTTGTAAATATTGACATAACCGTGGAAAAACAACCTTGACGGTTGAAAGTTCGCTGGATATGTCAATGTTTATAAAACAAATCTTGTATTTTATCTGATGAAAGCGCATCAAGACTGCCTTGGTAGCACTTGAAATATATATAATAAAATAATTATGGTTTTATAAATATAGTTTCCATTTATTAATATATTGAATATGTACTCCAGTAATTTGTTGAGTGTATTATATCAGTTATAAACTTGTAAGCTTGTTGGAATCCCAACAAATTAAATATAACCTCTGCATGTATATATATATATATATATATATATATATATATATATATATATATATATATATATATATATATAAAAAAAGGAAAAAAGATGAAATCGAAAATGCAACTGGAGTCTTTTTTTTTTAATATATTTATTTGGTTCCTTTAACTGTTTCGCTGTTCTTCTGCTTTTCAAAAGTAGAATTGAGATGGAAAACCACAAACCCTCCATCTCAAATCTACTTTTGAAAAGCGCAAGAACTGCGAAACCGGTAAAGGAGCCCAAATAATATTTAAAAAAAAAAGACTCCAGTTGCATGTTCGATTTCATCTTTTTTCCTTATACTTTCACTCGTGTAGGACACCTCGTTTTTTTTTCATTTTGTAAAAAAACCTCACTTTCTAATATATATATATATATTTATTAAAATAACAGATTAAATTTTAAGCAAATAATCGCTGCTTTCACTTTTAACGGGATCTTCTGAAGAAGATATATATATATATATATAACTTATTACAAATAAAACATTTTAAATATCATATTGCTCGTTAATACTTGGTAATTATTTTTTTTTTTATGCGCAGCTAATTACAAGAAAAAATCCGTAATTTGGTGATTATCTGCACGTTTTAGAATTAATACAAAAAATAATTCATCGTGGTTTCTGATTGATCAGGCGGCTAGCATCTTTCGTGATCAACCTTTTCGTCCTAACTTGACATATACTTGCTACTGCTATTGTTTTTAGATATTTTATTCTTTTACCTATGCCAAAGCTAGAGCAACCATTTTGAAGAATTTACTCGAGCATATCGATCACAACACTTATTTTTTCCAGTCTATTACTTGTATCAATCATTTTTGGCGAACAACCAGATTTCGTGATATATACAAAGAGCAAACTTAAACGCAAACACGAACACACAAAACACACATACTCACACACACAAACATACATACACACGAGTCAACCCTGATCTGTTAGACCGGTTGTTACCAATGTTTCTCAATCTATAAACCTCCGCCTTTTTAAAGTGCAGATATCGCCCCATCTTATAGGTACTAGCGTAGGTTTTAAGGGAGATTCGACTATTATTTATTTCTGATCGAGCAACCGTATTCAGGCTCTTGTTTTGTTTTAATATTTTCTGGCTGCTGTATAGAATTTAACGTTTATTTGAGAGCCTATATGGCACGTAAATACACAATCAGACGACAAGATCTTTCTATGAAGTCCCGTGCTTAAGACATACTCTGCCTCAACATCATTCAGTATAACGTTATACAGGATATGTAGAATCCGAGAATTTTCCTGTACGGCAATATGTTCTGATTGTGGTCAGAGTGGATATTGGTATGGTGGAGTTGGTCAGAGCGTGACATCTGCTGTTTCACTACACATATTGATGATATGCAGACCAGTGTCTGTGTTTCTTTTCACTCAGCTTACACATTCCATTCTAATAACTTACGCCATCATTCTATTCACATGTCTAGTAGTGTACATACGCAAAGGAAACTAACAGAATAGCATTGTTTGTATCTATTATCCATAACTGCAAATGCATTATATAGATATTCACTTCTTCATTCCATGTGCATCTCAGCTTTTGATCATAGATTATCTATCCGTCAGAAAAGAATGGAGCATCACATACTTAAGAAGCAGTAACCAAATTAAGCTTAGTAACATTTGTTCAAGGCATTTATCGAAATATGCACATATTTAGATTGCCATTTATATCTAACTGTGCATATGCAAATGTGAATATCTGCAAATCTCTGTATTTGCATATCTATGCAACCATCCAAGCATGTACTAAGGAAGCATTATATCATTGTGGTCTTTGAAACATTGAAACCATATGCAATCAGATATGATTTTACACACACGTACATACTTACTCATATACGTGCTCGCCTATATATGTATGTGTATGTATTTATATATATATATATATATATATATATATATATATATATATATATATATATATATATATATAAATACATACACATACATATATATATATATATATATATATATATATATATATATATATATATATATATATATATAGGCGCGCGTATATGAGTAGGTATGTACGTGGGTGTAAAAGGATAACTGATTATGTATATATATATATATGTGTGTGTGCGCGCGCATGTGTGTGCGTGCTAGTATTTGCGTGTGTGTGTTTTATATTTATGTACAAATATATTTATGTGCGTTCCTGTATATGGTATGAATACGGATATACACACATGCACAAAAGTTGAAAGGCATGTCTGTATGCGCGTGTGGATGTGCGCTTGCGTGTGTTTCTGTGAAAAGATTAACAAGACTAAGATAACATTCTAATTTCCGGAAAGTATAGGATCAACAAAGATAATACCTGTTGAAACGAAATTACGCACAAACATTAAGTTGAAGTGTGAGAAAAATATTTTCCTTATTTCGGCATATATTTGAGATATGTTTCGTCTCCTATTCAGCTCCAGTCTTGTCTTCCTAAATTAGTAAAATAGTCAACCCAGTTTATATTCAATTTGAGTTTGTATAGGTTGATGTGTAAAGAAACAACTTTAGAATGAAGGTCATATTATCGAGAAGTGAACATATGAGAAAACGCCTAATCTTCATGACATCAAACCGGTTGATACCTCAAAATAATTTTGTAAGTTTTTATGCCTATCTAGAATATTTCCCTTATAATTCTATGTAAGTTATGTTCCAAGCTTTTAGTTTCGTATTTTGTTTAACTCCAGATTAGCTCTGATCGGGCAAACATTTGATTATTTGGCAATTTCCAAGCTATTTAGAAAGAAAAAAAAGAATAAATCTCGACGTGCAGAGTGTCTTTGACCTTTTTAAACTGATAGAACCCGATCCACTATCCGACGGAGGGAGATCAGCCGGTTTCCTTCAAAGAAAAAGAGAGAACGAAAGAAAGAAAGAAAGAAAGAAAGAAAGAAAGAAAGAAAGAAAGAAAGAAAGAAAGAAAGAAAGAAAGAAAGAAAGAAATGAAGGAAGGAAGAAAGGTAAGAAGACATAAAGAGGGTGAGATTGTGATAAAGAAGTGAACTCAGAATTGAACTGGTACTTTATTTATTAACCTCAAATGCATGAAAAGCAAAATTGGCCTCTGTGGGTATGAACTCAGAGCGTAAGAATGTACAAATGCTGCTTTGATGGTTCTGGCAATTCACCGTCTAATGCTTATTTTCCCCTTTTTAAAAGCGTATTTAGGGAGGCCATGTATCTACTCTCTTTAGCAGTAAAAAATTCTATTATCAAAAATGTAATGGTGTCGTTTAACTGTTGGGTAGCTATCAGGTATTCTACCGTCAAATCATTTGCGCATTCCCAGATATATACTGGATGTTTGTTTGTGTTTGCATTCGGGCATATCTCTCGTCTAAATTAATTAAAACGAGAGCACTCATGCTCTTATATTTTGGTCACTGTGGTGTCATATTATGGTTTAAGTATAGTGGGTGAAGAGGTAGGAACACAACGAGCATCAAGTAATTATGTTATTATCCGAACATGGTTAATATATGTTTATTTATTCTTGTATTTATTTATCATTTATTTTTGTAATTAGAATGCCCTAAAGTGGTTCCCATTTGTCATTTGATCCCACTCCACTTAATAATGTGATCACTGCTACAGATCTTAAACATCCTCATGACATCCCATGAACAATCGTTTCTTCTTTGTTGTTTACATGTTGTTCTTATTGTCACTTTTTTTAATGTTATTGTTATTGTTTTCGTTGTTGTTGTTCTTGTTCGCCTTGGTTGTGTCTTATTGATCTTCTTCTTCTTCTTCTTCTTCTTCTTCTTCTTCTTCTTCTTCTTCTTCTTCTTCTTCTTCTTCTTCTTCTTCTTCTTCTTCTTCTAATAATAATAATAATAATAATAATACAATCACCATCAACATCATCATATTCGTCGTCGTGGTCATCATCATCGTTAACACCATCGCCGTCATCACCATCGCCGTCATCATCATCATCAGCATCATTATCATCATAATCTCCATTAACACCACTACCATCTTCATCATTATCGGCGTCATCATCATAAACACCATGATTACCACCGCCACTATCAAGACCAACATCACCACTACCATCATTATGACGACCACAATATAAACGCAAATAATACCACCATCGCCACCACTTACACTGCCCCCACTTGCACCATCACCACCCAGACCACCACCCAGACCACCACCACCTGCACCACCACCACCTAGACCACCACTACCTACACCACCACCACCTAGACTACCACCACTACCTACACCACCACCACCTACACCACCACCACCTAGACCAGCACCACCTACACCACCACCACCTAGACCAGCACCACCTGCACCACCACCACCTAGACCAGCACCACCTGCACCACCACCACCTAGACCACCACCTCCTCCACCACCACCATCTAGACCACCACCACTACCTACACCACCACCACCTACACCACCACCACCTCCACCACCACCACCTAGACCACCACCTAGACGACCACCACCTACACCACCACCATCTAGACCACCACCACTACCTACACCACCACCACCTAGACCAGCACCACCTGCACCACAACCACCTAGACCAGCACCATCTCCACCACCACCACCACCTAGACCACCACCCCTACCTACACCACCACCGCCTACACCACCACCACCTAGACCAGCACCTAGACGACCACCACCTACACCACCACCATCTAGACCACCACCACTACCTACACCACCACCACCACCTAGACCACCACCTCCTCCACCACCACCAACTAGACCACCACCACCACCTACACCACCACCACCTGCACCATCACCATTTGCGCATGACAACGGTTACCCTTATAATTATAAGTACATTCCATCCTATGTCCTTCAAAACAAACTCCATCTATTCACTTTCACTCACAAAACATGGGTCGAAGTGAACTCCTGAAACCATTTGGCCTTGCTGCTTACATAGGTTACTCTTCTTTGCCTTTATAGATACGTGTTATTTCTATTGTCATCATCATCCTTATTCTTTATTTATCAATATTCATTTTACCTGCCTCTGACTTCTTACGCGATCACACAATGTGGTAGCTCACAAAATTATTTGATGCCATGATTCTTAGTCTATCCAACTTTTGTGACTGAAATTATGCTGTTGGTAGCCTTAGGACAGTCCCGATCCAATTGCACCTAGTAATTCAAACCGCGACCACAAAGTTTTTCTCTTGGTTATAATATCGAAAGCGATTTGCCTTCTTTTAACCCTTTAGAATTTAAACCGGCCATATCCGGCCAGAATTCTCTCACATCTTTCTGTTGAAACCGGCCATAACTGGCCGCTTATACTTATGTTAAGGTATTATTCCCAAAATAAATATCATCAAAATCTCATAAATTCAATATTTTTTATGAGATAATTATGTGACATAAAGTGTTTACCATGAAAATATGATAGTAAATATAGAGTAATGTAAATGTTAAAGGGTTAAGTGGTTTAAGTTGAGATCTAACTGCTATTTCTAGCTGTCCGACCGGCATTATAGAGTAAAATTAGAAAACATAGAAATTGTGCAGAACCAGAAGCCAGAAATTGTGCAGAACCAGTATATATCAATAGTTGATTGGTAAATTGAATCTATCTATTCTTTAAATAACACTACCTGGACCCATGCGCATCGTTTGCAGAAGTCTGCTCTTATGTGAATATTCTATGTTTCTGGTTCTCTTGCTATGTTGAGGTAAACTATGATTCATGTTTTGGGAAATCTTTTTTTATTCATTTATCCCCACCCATCTCAATGTTTCGGTGTATCGGGCAAAGGATGTAACCTCTAATTCGTTGTTCCACCTGATAGGAGGGAAAGGAAAGAAAGTCGATCAATTAAATTCCCGACCTCATTCGCTTACCGAGTGTGTGGTGGTGGTGGTGGTGGTGGTTGCGGTGATGGCGTTGGTGGTCGTGGTGGTCGTGGTCGTGGTGGTGGTTGCGGTGGCGATGGTGGTGGTGGTGGTGGTGTTGTTGGTTTCGGTGGTGGTGGTGGTGGTCGTTGTGGTGGTCGTCGTGATCATGGTGGTGGTGGTGGTTGCGATGATGGCGTTGGTAGTGGTCGTGGTGGCCGTGGTCGTGGTCGTGGTCGTGGTCGTGGTGGTCGTGGTCGTGGTCGTGGTCGTCGTGGTCGTGGTCGTGGTCGTGGTCGTGGTCGTGGTCGTGGTGGTCGTGGCCGTGGTCGTGGTTGTGGTCGTGGTCGTGGTGGTCGTGGCCGTGGTCGTGGTCGTGGCCGTGGTCGTGGTCGTGGCCGTGGTGGTCGTGGTCGTGGTCGTGGTCGTGGTCGTGGTCGTGGTCGTCGTGGTCGTGGTCGTGGTCGTGGTCGTGGTCGTGGTCGTGGTCGTCGTGGTCGTGGCCGTGGTCGTGGTCGTGGTCGTGGTCGTGGTCGTGGTCGTGGTCGTGGTCGTGGTGGTCGTGGTCGTGGCCGTGGTCGTGGTCGTGGTCGTGGTCGTGGTCATGGTCGTGGTCGTGGTCGTGGTGGTCGTGGTCGTGGCCGTGGTCGTGGTCGTGGTCGTGGTGGTCGTGATCGTGGCCGTGGTCGTGGTCGTGGTCGTGGTGGTCGTGATCGTGGTCGTGGTCGTGGTCGTAGTCGTGTTCGTGGTGGTCGTGGTCGTGGCCGTGGTCGTGGTCGTGGTCGTGGTCGTGGTCGTGGTCGTGGTCGTGGTGGTCGTGGTCGTGGTCGTGGTCGTGGTGGTTGTGGCCGTGGTCGTGGTCGTGGTCGTGGTCGTGGTCGTGGTCGTGGTCGTGGTCGTGGTCGTGGTCGTGGTGGTCATGGTCGTGGTCGTGGTCGTGGTCGTGGTGGTCGTGGTCGTGGTCGTGGTCGTGGTCGTGGTGGTCGTGGTCGTGGCCGTGGTCGTGGTCGTGGTCGTGGTCGTGGTCGTGGTGGTCGTGGTCGTGGCCGTGGTCGTGGTCGTGGTCGTGGTCGTGGTCGTGGTGGTCGTGGTCGTGGCCGTGGTCGTGGTCGTGGTCGTGGTCGTGGTCGTGGTCGTGGTGGTCGTGGTCGTGGCCGTGGTCGTGGTCGTGGTCGTGGTCGTGGTCGTGGTGGTCGTGGTCGTGGTCGTGGTCGTGGTCGTGGTCGTCGTGGTCGTGGCCGTGGTCGTGGTCGTGGCCGTGGTCGTGGTCGTGGTCGTGGTCGTGGTCGTGGTCGTGGTGGTCGTGGTCGTGGTCGTGGTCGTGGTCGTGGTGGTCGTGGTCGTGGCCGTGGTCGTGGTCGTGTTCGTGGTCGTGGTCGTGGTGGTCGTGCTCGTGGTCGTGGTCGTGGTCGTGGTGGTTGTGGCCGTGGTCGTGGTCGTGGTCGTGGTCGTGGTCGTGGTCGTGGTCGTGGTCGTGGTGGTTGTGGCCGTGGTCGTGGTCGTGGTCGTGGTCGTGGTCGTGGTGGTTGTGGCCGTGGTCGTGGTCGTGGTCGTGGTCGTGGTCGTGGTGGTTGTGGCCGTGGTCGTGGTCGTGGTCGTGGTCGTGGTCGTGGTCGTGGTCGTGGTGGTCGTGGCCGTGGTCGTGGTCGTGGTCGTGGTCGTGGTCGTGGTGGTCGTGGTCGTGGTCGTGGTCGTGGTCGTGGTCGTGGTGGTCGTGGTCGTGGTCGTTGTGTGTCTTTGCGCTCGTCAAATTGGACCAAGGAAAAAATGTTTTTCTTAGTCTTTCCATTGCTGACACTATCTACCAGTCGCAACTCCTGAGTAACAACTAAAATCTCTCAAACCACAACTCACCATTGGAGTACGTCTTCTTGGATTTTCTGCACATTGTAAAAAGCCAAGATTGTTATGGATGGAATGCCTGTGATTATAGGTCTGCTCCATTAGAGCTGACCTGGATCTAAATACCAACAAGAACAACGACATTACTACTACTACTACTACTACTACTACTACTACTACTACTACTACTACTACTATTACTACTACTACTACTACTATTACTACTACTACTACTACTAATACTACAACTACTACTACTACTACTACTATACTATTACTACTACTACTACTAACTAGCAAATGTCACATTTTACCACCCATCTTCCTCTTACTTCGTCGTTAAAGGAAAATGTTTCTTTGTCAACTTTACTATTGTTGTTATTGTATTTTTATCAATACTGTTATTATTGTTTTCAATTTCTTTTGCAAATGTAACAGTTTCCGCTTCCTTCTTACCCTCGCCACTTACGCGGCATTCTCTTTCCATTCTTATCATTCATTATTTTTCTGTTTTGCTTTATTTTATTTCATTTTATTCTATTACCCTCCACACTACTCTTTCACAGACGAAAAAACAATGGCCGCGTTAAAGATATCTTCCAAATGAAATCCTACCTTAAATAACGCTGATAATTTTATGATAATCTTGTACAAAAATAATACAAAAAAAAAAAGAAACCCATGTGTGCTCGGTATATATATATAAATACATACATACATTTATATATATATATATCTATATATAAACAAAAAAGCGATTGTATATATATATATATATACTGTCGCTTTTTTGTTTATTTATTAAACGGTGCTTCTGCTTATTTGGACAAGTCCAAAGACTGGGGATTACTTTAGCGTGAGAAGATTGATAAAGATAGCTTGGTGATTCTGGAAATTGTTATGGTTATGTTATCGTCGTTCTTGTGTTTACGTTTTTTGTTTGTATTGTTGCTGCTGTTGTTATTGTTATTGTTATTGTTATTGTTATTGTTGTTTATTTTATTGTTGTTATTGCTGTTGTTATTGTTGTTGCTTGTGATGTTGCTGCTGCTGTTGTTGTTGTTGATTTTATTGTCGTTATTGCTCTTTGTATTGAATGGATGTTTATGGCAGAGTCTCGGACAAATGCTTAACTGTAATTGTTCCAGCTATGTACGTTCTGAGTTCAAATCTCGCCAAGATTAGCTTTGCCTTTCATACTTTCGGAGGTCTACAAACTAAAGTACAAGTAACGCACTGGGATCGATTTAATCAGCTTTTCCCTCCCACAGAATTGTTGTCCTTGTGTTTTAGTTAGAAAGTATTAATATTGTTGGTATGGTGGGAAAAACACATTGTAATAATTAATTGCATTCCTTAACGATCTGCGTTCAAATCGACCGGAAATAAACTTTGACATTCATTCCTATATAAGAGCCAAAATATCCTCAGGTTATCTTCTGCACACCCATGATCTAAGGCGTTCCATCTAAGAACAGCGTACCTTTTTGTATCATTGGCATGATATTGTCCACGATGCCATTTACTTTAGGAGATAGCAGTCTGTGTTTTGACTGCTAATTATAGCAAATACAATGACCCACAGGATTCCCTGTGCTGGTTTACAATTAGGGAGATAGAATAGAGGCTAGTCAATCATATATGATAAATATATGTGGGATATGGAATACCGCAGAAAATTATCATTATTCTTTATAAAATTATCATTATTCTTTAGAGGACATCTGGTAAAGATAGGTTTTCCTATAGAATGGTGGACAAGGTATTTTACCTTGGGATAGTTTGTTATAGCTGGGTATATACGGAGTTCAAATCTCACCGAGGTTGATGTGCGTCTTTCATTCCCCTAGGTTCCATAAACTTATTACCAGTTACGCAATGGTTCATCTAATCGATTGCATACTACCCTAAAAATATATAGGCTTGTTCTACTGTTATAGTTCATTATTATTGTGAGCCAATAACAGAGTTCTTACATAGTGGTTTCAACTGCTAGAAGTAGCTGTGAACGATCTTTCAAATTATAGATTATAATCTACCGTCTGAAAAACTGAAGGATTCATTCAATTATGTAGTACTAGATACTATATAATAAAGATAATGACGATTTCAATCATTGGTCTGCAGAGAATGGGCTTACCTGGAACAGAATAACATCAGCAGCGTATCAACAATGATGTTTCACAAAAACAAAATGAGATCATATCCCACCAGGTGTAAATTGGAATTTTATCTATACGGGTTCTATGAAATATTTCTTGATATGAATGAAAAGCCAATATGAATGTATGAATCTCTCTCTCTCTCTCTCTCTCTCTCTCTCTCTCTCTCTCTCTCTCTCTCTCTCTCTCTCTCTCTCTCTCTCTTTATATGTAAATATATTTATTTATATATAAATATAAATTTAGCGAGAATCGCATTTCGGCGAGTAGAAATTAGCGAAAGGCAACTTCCGATTTGTGTTGGCAAACGCTCAATGGATACGAAGATACTAGAGCAATAAACATAAGTTAAAAGGCCATACCAACTGAGACGAGGGTTAGGAAGCCATTAAACACCTAAGCACAACAAACGAGCAAGCTAAGCGGGTCAAAGAAAATAAGATATGATTATATATATATATATATATCTTTTCATTTGCCACCGACGCAGTAGGCAGTGATGTTCTCAATGGCTTGGAATTTAGTCCACGCTTTGCTTTTTTCCATCCACTGAATTATTTTTGTATAAGTTCCCTGTGTCCACGTATTGCCTGGAAACTTAGCTGAGAATAGACTTCCCTGATGACGAAAGGCTTCTCCGTACATTTCTTCGGAAAGTATGTTTATTCCCTTTCAGAAACTAATTAGCTGGAGTGAAATTTTAGTAAGTAAGTTAATTTTATAATTTTCTTTATTTTACGTCTCTCATATTATTGTTCTGCATCCCCATGCATTGAACCACAAAGTTACTAAGACAAAACCTATATATTTGCTAGCATAAGTATGCATCTGTATATATATATGTTACTAGATATACTAATTCTTTATAATTATCTCCAAATTATTTTGTCGAGCAAAAATTGGCCAAAACTTCTACTATAGTAACAGTCCGGCTGCTGTCTTCTTAACAAACCACTCTTCACTGATTGACCTCGATGTCACGTGATTGATTCTTTTGAATTTGCCACCGACGCAGTAGGCAGTGATTTTCTCAATGGCTTGGAATTTAGTCCACGCTTTGCTTTTTTCCATCCACTGAATTATTTTTGTATAAGTTCCCTGTGTCCACGTATTGCCTGGAAACTTAGCTGAGAATAGACTTCCCTGATGACGAAAGGCTTCTCCGTACGTTTCTTCGGAAAGTATGTTTATTCCCTTTCAGAAACTAATTAGTTGGAGTGAAATTTTAGTAAGTAAGTTAATTTTATAATTTTCTTATTTTACGTCTCTCATATATATATATATATGCAAAAGTTCTATTTAAATTGTTGGGATACAACAAGCAAATATTTTTATAACTGATCTAAAGCACTCGACAAGTATTTGGAGTAAATATACGATATTAACAAATGGAAACTATATTTATAAAACCATATCTATTTTATTAGACATATTTCAAGGATACCATGTTAAATTATGGTATGCTTTCATCAGACGAAATACAATATATATCAGTTTTATAAATAAATTTTGACATACCCTTTCAAAATGCAACCGTTACTTTTGGAAGACATCAGGTATATTGGATTTCTTAGTAAGTCATTGTGACTTACTAAGATAAACAAATCCAATATCCCTGATGTCTTCCAAAAGTAACGGTTGCATTTTGAAAAGGTATGCCAAAATTTATTTATAAAACTGGTATATATTGTATTTTGTCTGATGAAAGCATACCATAATTTAACATGGTACCCTTGAAATATTTATAATAAAATAGATATGGTTTTATAAATATAGTTTCCATTTGTTAATATCGTATATATATATATATATATATATATATATATATATATTTATATTGTTGCATTTTTCGCATTTTCGATTTTATCTTTTTTCCTTATACATTCACTCGTGTAGGACATCTTGGTTATTTTTCATTTTGTAAAAAATAAAACCTCAATTTCTAATATATATATATATATTTATATTTGTGTTTGACTTTTATATATATACTCATTTAAAACAACAACAGAAAGGCAGACTGGAAAATTATTTTAATTCCGCGAAAACACTATACATATTTCAATGGCCCACCTTCATCATCCGAATATGATGCAAGACATAGGCGAGTTCATCAGGTGCTAATTGCAGAATTGGTTACAGAAAAGAACAGGATTTTGGAGAGCACAAACAGAGAACAGAAAATAAAAATTTGAGGACCGATTTTGTTTCTGGGATGGCACGCCGATTCCGTGTTATTGTAACGGTAGGTCATCCGCAAATGTTACATATATATGTGTATATATATAAGAGAGTATTGAAGTTTGCTTGAAGCATTGTAGAATAATAAGATGTATTTTCTGTTGGCCGTTTAGGAAGCCTCAACAATGCAGATGGGTAATTCTTCGGGTAACAGGATCCGGTGGTGAAGAGAGAGATGTAAGGGAATGTAGAATGAGATGTATAGTGTGTAGAGGAACGTAGGAAAGAGCGTAAACAATAAAAATAACACGAGATATAGTTACCTTGGGACAGATTTAATTGTCACTATATTTCGGATTCGCATCCATCAACTGGAGGGTTTCCGGGGACGGGGGAGGTTATCTGTCGGAGAGGAACGGTACGTGTCCACTGCTGTTCGCTGTTTTTGACTAACTGAGGTATTCAGCAGAGCGCGCGTGCGCGCGGAATAAGTGCAGTCAAGCAAAGGTCGACGGTCGAAGTAGTCCTTTTAATGGAATAGCTATCAAGGGATCAGGATTCCACTTGTTATTGGGGTTAGTTGTATGGCTTGCTCTAGTACATGTTTCTTGTACTCAATGGTTCCGTTAATTGTTTTTAAATGTATGTTGTTCTTTACTCCCAAAGAGATCAGTAATGGAAAAGGCGTCTAAACAATATAGTGATCTAATAATAATTATATTGACTACTAGAAAAACCACCAATCGGGCGGTTTTCTACTAGCATGTGTAATGTGCATACTTATATTATATGCAAATACACATGCATGTAGTTATATGTCAAATAAAATCGTAATTGACAATATGCACAGAAATTGAAGAGAGTCTGTGTTACACTTTCTTCTGTAATCAGAAAAGTAATCCACGATACATTTAAAAAAGACGATATTATATATAAACTGCATTACGGTGAAATGTAATGAAACACCTTATTTAACGATGCAAATATATGGATGTTTACATAAGTGATGTAATAAGTGTTATGATATAACGGACGCTAACCGGAAATGTAGACATTAGAAAATGTTAAAAGAAGTGAATCTTAAAATAAGCAATCATTATATAAAATATTTATGTTTAATCAACAACTACGATATTTAGTAGATAAATTATGTAATATTCATTCATTATTTATTCAAAGTAATCTAACTTATAAATCAGGATAAAAAAATATAATCGGGACGCAGTCCCGCACTCCTCCCTTTATTATAGTTATGATTAGTGTTCAAACACGTTCTACCTATCAGTAGATTATGCACTTCTACATTATGTAGGCGAGGATATATGAATGCTATTGTTTCGTTGCGTGTGACGGCTAAAGGCGATTTCATTGGCTCGACTCGAACATACTGAAGACAGTGTTGCATGTGAGACAATAAAAGTTCGATGAAAATTATAGCACCACTGCATGTCAACGAACAATTTACATGTTCTGTACAAAAGGCAGTGAATTAATGTCTAAGGTAAGGATAGGTGGCTTGGTCACTCTTCCGCTAAGAAAACTGACTACCACTAAATAAAACTTTTCTATGTCACTGTTATTCATCCATTCTACTCATCAAAACACATTAGTCCCTAAGACTACAAAATATGTTACTACAAATTTGCGTGTTGTGCTCAGAATTTTGTCATTTCCAATTGTTAATTTATATATATATATATTATTTAATTTATAATGTAATGTTATATGTTCATATCCGTTAGCTTTATATATTCGTGGGAGTTTCCAGGAAGGCATTTTGCCCCGGTATCTGATATTTCTATTTTCATGAATAGACTTGTTTCCATTCAGTAAGTCTACACTGCATTCTATAAGTTCATTCTGCTCTAAATATTGCATTATTGTGTATTTCAATATATACCTATATCTATATAAATGGAAGTTTGATAGTCTGTGTGCCCGCCTAAAACTCAGAAACTAACGTACGGACACCCACGAAATTACATATAGATATTCACTAGAACGTCTGACAAAAAGTGGTGGCAATATTTTTGCTTTATGGAGCAAGGAATCCATTTAAATTCAATTGTAAATATTTCATCAAGCATATAGAAAGAAGCCGACCATTTTGTTTTATGTTTCTCTATTCTGTAGAAAAAGAGAGAGAAGATAAAAGAGAGAAAGAGAGAGAAGAGAGAGAATGGATGGAAAAGAAAAAGAAAGAAGAAAGACATGACGAGAGATTGAGAAAGTATAGGGAGAGGAATAAAACAGAAAACGTGAGGGCTGCGTTCAATAGATTTGAGACCGTAATGGGGATGGGAACGCCAGCAAATAACTGATTTATAATTTTTATTATTTATTCTTTACTCACATTTTAACTCTCCCCTTTCTTCTTTGTCTTGCGATACCTCTCTTTCTCTCTTATCCCTCTGTCACAAAAGTGATTATGGGACAGTGTGTGTATGTGTGTGCACCTACATTAGTGTGTGTCTGCGTTCTTAAGTTAGAGACATATATGTCTGTGTGCGCGCGCGCATGCCTGTGTATGTCGGTGTTCTTCAACTCTCTCTTTTTCTCTCTTTCTCTAAGGTTAACATAAGCAGACGTTATATAATCTATCACAGCAAACGCTGATCATCTCTTCATTTTAATACTGGCAAAGTCAAGATTACACATACCGTATTTCCCGGCGTCAAAGACGCTAGTTTTTTCCTAAAATAAGTCTCAAAAATCTACCATGCATCCTTTTTCAAATGTTTGGTTGTCACAATTGGGGTGCGTCTTCCAGGACGAAGCTTCTTCGGCGCCGGGAAATACGGTACATATTGTCGGGTAAATTTGCGCGTTATTATTTTCTTTCAATATTATTTGAATGAACACAAAATATATTTTTACAGTAGTATTTTGTTAAAAGTCGTTGGATTGAGCCTCGCAGATCCTGTCTGTTCACATGGTCAGCTCTATATTGGTACTGCCAATGGTCTCCTCCTTTGCCACAGGGCAAAACCAAGAATGTTGTTTATCCAGAGGCATACTTCAATGACAATACACACACATCATAATTCCTTAGTTTGTAAGGAATTCTCAAGTCTCAACTTTACTGCATAGTCTTACTTTGGGAGAATATGCAGGCATTCATGGGTATCTCTGCTACATAAAGTAGTATAAATATGGTCTTTCTATGGTAGCTAGCTAGACCTATTAGAAATAGAAGCCACATTTCCTTCAAACCCACCTTACAATTTCATGTACGGATATATGTATGAAGCAAAAAGGAAAGGTTCTATGAGATACCTCGATCTACTAGAAATATTAGCAAAATCCCCTTCAAATCAGAACCAACAGTCTTACACACACACACACACACAGACAGCCATGTGTGTGCGCATGTATGTATGCATGTGCGTATGTATGTGTGTATGTATGTATGCCATGCGAGACACTACAGCTGATGATATACTTAATAGAAATAGGAAACAAATCTCCCTCAAACAAGATCCTACTGCCTTGGAGGCAAAGGTGGACGAAAGCTACAGTATAAAAATCTAAATACACTTTCCTAAATTACAGAAATTAGTAAGTAAATGCTTCATAATAGTTCATTTATAAGCCAATGCTAATTAATGTTCGTATTTTGACTCGAATAAACATTAGAAGAGTAAAAGTATGGCTTACAAAATTAATAACATTTATCAACTAAAGATTCGACCAATTTAATTCTACGTATATAGTATGTTAAAAAGAAAACGATATAAAAATTATGGAAGTTTATATTAGTAATAATGTATTAATCAGTAGGATGATTTATGATTCTTAAGAACTGTTAACATAAAAGTTGAGACCATATTCTTTTAATATTGCGTACAAGAGCACACACACACATACGCACGCAAAGAGACACAGACATACACACACACACGTGTGGGTATATATGAGCTCACACAGACATATACACACACGCTTCTATTTGTGTCAACTGATATGTGTGTACATGCGCGTGTTGATGCATGTGTGCTCGCACATACATATATCATATTATGTTAATTAGTTAGTATGTAAATAGGATGTTCATTAGCTAAGTGGATTTACATGTACGTATGGTTGTACTCACATACACTCATATATGCATACATACATGCATATACATGCATATATATATATAATATATTTAGAAACACACAGATACATGCGGACACACACATATACATGAATGCATCCGCACCCAACCGTGAGTTAAGGGTGCCAACTTCACCGATGTTGCTCAATGAATGACTGGGACATATATATATATACATATGCACTTACACATAACTATATGTTTATATATATATATATATATATATATATATATATATATATATATATACATATTAGAGAGAGAGTATTTAGTATTATTTAACAGAGGTCTCCACACTTGGGATAATAGAGAGTGTGAATATATTAGAGTTTGGAATTTGCTGCCAAAACGGCAAGAGCTCAACCATCGGGCCCCGGCTATCTAATATTTGTGTGTGTGTGTGTGTGTGTACACACACACACACAGACACGCACACATATATATATATATAGGAGAAAGTATGACCCCGACGGCAGAGCTCAAGCCGTTTCGTCGGCTATTTCTGGACTAAAGTAAGAGTTTTTTTAGTCAGATTAAAAAAAAACTCTCACTTTAGTCCAGAAATAGCCGTCGAAACGGCTTGAGCTCTGCCGTCGGGGTCATACTTTCTCCTATTACCCACTCTACTACCTTAAGTATGAGTACTCTGGTGCGTTATGGTCCATCTGGCTCCTTACCACAACTCCTTCGTTATATATATATATATATATATATATATATAACGGAGGAAATGTGGTAAGGAACCTGGAGGACCATAACGCACCAAAGTACTCAATACTTAGGGTAGTAGAGTGGGTAATAGGAACGAGTAGGACCCCGACGGCTGAGCTCAAGTCGTTTCGACGGTTAATTTAGTTCAGAATTAGCCGTCGAAACGGCTTGAGCTCACCCGTCGGGGTCCTACTCGTTCCTATATATATATATATATATATATATATATATAATAGGAATTAAGATCAGTATAGGATAATTTCGACCTCGTTGCACACAACTACTCATAAACATATTAATAAGCACATACGCACATACATACAGGCAGATATTCATACATACATACATGCATACATACAAACATACATGCATGCATACATACATACATACATACATACATACATACATACATACATACATACATACATACATACATACATACATACATACATACAAGCATGGCTGCGATAGCTGGCACCTTCAAAATATGCAAAACATTCTTGCGATTCAAGGGATGACAATTTCTTTTCTTTTACAACCTTGCCACCAGGAAGGTGGCCGGTCAAAAAAATATACTCGAAATTAAGAGAAAGAGAAAACATACATACATACATACATACATACATACATACATACATACATACATACATACATACATACATACATACAATGTATGATTGCGTCAGCATTCTCAAAGTAAATTGAAACTCTGGCGGCAAGAACATATGAGAAACAAACACACAATCGTTCACATGATTCTCGAGCACAATAAAATGGCAATAACAACCCAACACTAAAATGATTCCAATGAGAAGATAAGACGCGGAAGTTTCTGAAAGGTCCATGGTGTTCGGAAATTTATTGTTCCAAACAAAACATAAAGCAGTAAAATATAACATTCAAATATACTTTATATAAAGAACGAAAAAAAATTGCAAGTGTGTTGCATTGTGTTGCTTTCTCTAACTTTGAAATCCAACGTAACGTATTTCGTAAATATATTCGGTGTAGAATTTTTTTTAGATAAAAATAACATCTCTCCAAACGAGACACTCAGACTAGTCATGAGCATTCTCTAAGTTGTTTACTACCTGCATGACGCGGAATGTATTTGCTACATAGATAGCATTTACTCTGAGCTTATTGGTTGTCTTTTCATTTTATACTGACCGTTCGTTCTCCATGCTT
>OZ024742.1:135769702-135782202 GCA_964016885.1 Eledone cirrhosa
AGTAGTAGTAGTATTAGTAGTAGTAGTATTAGTAGTAGTAGTAGTAGTAGTAGTAGTAGTAGTAGTAGTAGTGTTGGTAGTAGTAGTAGTAGTAGTAGTAGTAGTAGTAGTAGTAGTAGTAGTAACAGCAGCAGTACTATACTGGTTGTCAAATAGTACTTGGTCATCGAAGTGTTGTTCTTGCTGGGGAGATTTAGTAGTACTGGTGGTTGAGGTAATAACAATAGAGGTAGTAGTATTGTTGCTCATCTCCTTTATTGTTGTTGTTGTTGTTGTCGTTGTTGTTGTTGCCGTTGTTGTTGGCGGTGGCGACGGCGGCGGTCTGGTGGTTGGTACGGTTGGGTTATATTGCGAATGCTTTTTGCGATGACACTGAAAACTGATTGGGTGGTAAGGTTAACCACTTTGACGTTTAATGCCCACTCAGTTTATGGATTCTGCTACATAGCCACAAGCACTGTCATCAACTCCACCACCACAAACGATGGACCCCCGTCGATGAATTTTCCTGTCGTTCGATCAACGGAACAGCTTGCCCAGGAAATTAACGTAGATGTGACTAAGCATTCCACAGACCTTCATATCTTTAACGTAACTTAATTCTCAGGGAGATTCAGTATGGCACCGTATAGGAAGAGATATGTTTGTTGAATTACACGGGAAGTCCATACAAAGATACCCGACTACCCAATTTCACCCATAAAGCATGCTTCGACCCAATGTTATGGTAAATGACAAATGCCCAAAATACCACAGACTAGGATTGAACCAAGACCTAATGGTTTTGGAAAGAAAATATTAACTATACGGCCATGCTGTATCCACGTCCTGTCATTAACACTAACGCAATGAACAACAATAATATCCACATTAAAACTAACAATAATAATGACCAATCTTGGTCTCCCGATGTTTCTTAGATAAACATGTCCGAAACTCCACAACAACCATTATCATCACAAATTGCCTTCACTGCATCTTCATTATCCATTGTTATGATCAACCACAGCATCACCATCATCATTACCAGTATCTTCATCATTGTTATTACTTTTATCGCCGCCATCATTATCATCATCATCATCATCGTCATCATCCTCATGACCAGTATTATTGTGAATCTCCAAATACCTCCCTACCCAGTGCAATTCCTTAGGAACTGACACTCGTTTCCAGATACAAAACCTGCTGCCAACTCCAACCCAACCTAGCCACGGACGGACTACTAAGACCATAAATAAAAATACTCAAAAAGAAGTAGTATAAAAGAGTCTGTTTGACCAACCGCTGGTTCACTCTCGGTCAACGTCACTGCTTCACTTGTCCTACATTTCTCATACTTCTTTGTCAACGACCTACAGTTATACCACCGCACCACTACCACTATGCAACGACACAACAAACACCATCACTAAAAACAACAATAGCTGACCATCATAGCTTCCTTTTCTCAATTACTTCCCTTCTTCCTTAACATACTTCAACCAGCCTCTACCTCCATCAACCAACTGTCCAGCCAGCCAGCCTGTACTGGTCTGTTGAGATAATGACCAGCATCTGTGACCCGTTGTCAGATTTTCTGCTCCATTAACTTTGGCTCGGGTTTTGCAATTTATTAGACAGGGTTATGATATGGTGTATGTATGTATGTGTGTTTCTCAGAGTTTGCATCTTTGTGCGTGTGCGGTTTATACAATGCATGTTATACATGTAAATACACTTTAACGTAAACACTCATACCCAAGCATACGTATAATAATAATAAATAAATAAGTAAACACACACACACACACACACACACACACACATATATATATATATATATGTGTGTGTGTGTAAAATGTAAACAGAAATAACAACATAATCGGTACAGTATATGGAAGGTATATATTAGGTTAACGCTTAGGATCAAGTAGTTCGCAATTATAACGAAAATACTTTCTTTGTACGAAACGTTTTACAAATGATTTCAATAAAATTGAAATAAATATTGTTTAGAATAAGAATAAAATTATATATAAGTAGAGATAAAAGAGAGAGTCAAAAATTAAATCAAGTCACGCATAGAAATAAATAGATAATATGTTCTATACTTTCTATATCGATCATGTTCATTCATATGTTCGTTCTTGATGTTTCGTCTTTTTCCAAAAGTATTGATTTTTCTATCGCACTGTACATAAATAATAACATTTTCATACGACTCCATTCGCAGATCCCGCTGAGGAAGAAATCACGTATCTCGAAGAATCATTGTCCTTAATTCTCTGGAACTGCACATCTCGCCACTGACAACGTTTACAGACAGTGAACACATTTCAGAAATATTTGCCGAACCCCACAACATGTTATTCAACCAGCCATCAAAAATATATGAAGCAGTACTTTCTCGACAGCCTAAAGTCAAAACAAACTTTGAAGCAGACACTCGTCAAAAGTCATAAAGTAATAATCATGCCTCCCCAAAGATGCATGAGTAGATATCATGCCAGCGAATATTTACACGACTAAAAGATACGTTCTGCAAAGGGAACTGAGGGAGTTATTAGGGTCCTTCTAGATCGAAAGCAAACTCACAAACGAATTCAAAATTGCTTCTATAGAGCACATCAAAACACATAAAGGTCGCAGATATTCTAATGTAAAGCAATTCGTAATCTCCCTGTCGTACATTATCATGAAGATCATCATGAGTGCTCTGCTGAATCATCTCATTCAACATCCTGAGTCTGATCTGCTCCCAGAAAGCCACTGTGGTAATTCCTTTCCCTAGTGACACACAATACAACACTCTATCATCTGATTAATACTAGACATGGTGTTTGGTGAGACAACTGCAGGAATACCACCAGGATATATACACCAGTTTGTTGATATAACCATGATATTCGATATTTTAAGTTACGAAGGAGTTTGGAATAATGAATCTAAGTTTGGTCGCCTCTACAAATTTACCAAAATTGTTAGAGATTGTTTCATGGCGGCATGATGGCCCCTGTCCTCGATGGAGATGACTCATCATTACACTTTGAGTCAGTAATTGTATAAACAATAGGAATATACTGGTGCTAACATTGTCCATTATAATGTAATCGGGATCATTCATAGACACGTCCAGGCATATCCTATGTTCGAAATAGTTTTAAAACAGCTGGCGGACTTCACAATCTTGCACGCCTAAAGTTAGTCCAATAATCCAACATACTAATATTCTGGATCTACTCCTTATGGATGATTGTGCACTGAATATCAGCAATATCAATGATATGCAACAAAGCCTGAAAAGTCTACCAGCAGCAAAAATACTGAAGTGTTGTATGAATATTCATCAGATCACGAGTCGATTAAGCTAATTGTCTCCGAGCTTTAAAGAATTATTCTACCTTGGTAGACATCTCAAAAGGCCTGTCAATATCAATGATTAGACATATTCTATGATAATCAAAGATTACACTCCACGTTTTAGGTACGTAGTTTTATCAGCGTCAGCGCTAAGCTTAATGTCTGGCATGCAATTGAACTCACGGAACTAGTCTATACCTCTGAGACATGAAGTATTTACAGCAGTCACGCCATATAGCTGAATCACTTTCATGCCTCAAATCTCCATATAATGTTTCCATTAAACATCAGGACAATATTCAAGACTGGAAATTACTCCAACGGACAGAAATCACATCAATAAATAGGCCGTGATAAAAGAAACAAATGCCGTCTGTATGAGCAATATGCGTCTACTAAAACGAATCCTTAATGGCCAGTTTGCTAGAGGGAACAAGTACATTTGATCCTCATAAAAAATACTAAGAAGATAGCCTGGAATCAACATGGAAACTCGTGCATATAGATGTCTATGTGATGACATTTTGAGGTCAGAATACAATGGATTTTTTCAGAGAGAGAAAGAGGGTGGGTGAGAGAGAGAGAGAGAGAAAGAAGGAGAAATATATATATATATATATATATATAGAGAGAGAGAGAGAGAGAGAGAGAGATGCGGGGAAAAAGAGATATGGAGTAAGAATCGACACCAGTATTAAACTGGTACTTTATTTATCAATCTCGAAAAGAGACATTGATCCTGTTTCAGAGCGCAGAGAGTCGGAACAAATATTACAAAGCAGCAAAATATTCTATCCTATAGTCTCACGATTCTGCCACAACGCCACGCCACCTTAGTATAGACTTAGATTTCATTAAACAGATTTTATATAACAAAACCCGTGGCACACCCTTCACAGCAAATATGTAAAATATTTGCAAGATACATGCATTCAGGCAGCAGAGGTAAAAGTTAAGCTGCCATACACGGTTAGCCATTACTTCCAAAATTCATAATTCAATGATCGCATGTGCTTTATACATACCCGCCATTGCCGTGAAGGAATCGATCTTATCAAGATTTTACGGACATAAAATTCAATGAAAAATATAAACTGTTCGCATCAACGAAGACCAAACTTACACACACATATTTATATATATATATATATATATATATAGAGAGAGAGAGAGAGAGATAGAGAGAGAGAGGGAGAGAAAGAGAAAGAGAGAGAAACATATACATATATACATACTCAAACATACACACACATGTGTACGTTTGTATGTATGTATTCATGTATGTATGTGTGTACATATATATATATATATATTAATATATATATATATGTATATATGTATATATGTATATATGTATATATATATATATGTGTATATATATATATATATATATATATATGTATATATATTCATATATATATATTTATATATATATATTTATATATATATATATATATATATATACGTATTCATATATATATATATATATAAATATATATATATTTATATAGCTATACATATATATATATATATATATATATATATATATATATATATATATACATATATATATATATATATAGATATACATAGATATAGATATAATATTCATATATATATACATAAATGTGTTGGTGTGTCTGAGCGTGTGTTTGCGTGTGTAACGGGGTGGGGGGGGTTATACATATGTAGTGAAAGAAAAGTAAACTAATTGCCTGAGATGGAGATGTAGGTGAGAGCAGAGTGATCCTTATTTCTATATAACTGAAGATAAGAAAATATAAAAGAAAGAAAAATACATATAAAGATAAAGAAAGCTGGAACTAAACATAGGAGAGATGGAGGCGGTGTAAGAGAATGGAGGGGAAGACCAGAGAGGGTGGAGAGAAATAGGTTGTTATGTCTTTTCGTGATTTTACTTTGTTGTTTCTATAATTATTGTATTTTTTTTAAATAATACATTCTCTGATTAAGTATTCCGTGATTAAATCTTGTATTATTTTATTACATAATGTTTTGATTGAATCTCTGCCGCAGTGCAGCAAGAGGACAAATCTAGCACTAATATTAGGCATAGGCATCGTTGTGTGAATCGTGTTGTTGAGGTGCGGGTCCTAATGATAAAGGTGATGGGCTTACGATCATAATATCGTGGGTTCGATTCCTTGACATGGTTGTGTGTTGTGTTCTTGAAAAAAACACTTCATTTTATGTTACTCAAGCGTACTTAGCTGAAAATGAATACCAGCAATAGCTGAGGATTTAACCCTGCGATGGACTGGTGTCTGTCCAGGGAGGAGTCTTGTACTCTTAGTCACTTCACGACACAGAAACAGTGATAATCACGCGCCAGCTGAACCTCCGAGCTCGAGAAAGACTTTAGACTTAAATAGTTATGTGAATCGCTAGGCACCCATATGATACTGTGTTCATCCCCGTCGCCCGTCAGCTTGGGTAAATAAATGGATTTTACTATAGCGTTAGGTTAACCAATGCCTATACCAATATATATGTATATATTTGTGAGTGTTTCTATGTGGGTGTGCCCGTTGTCTTTGCTTCTGCTTCTATCTCTGTCTATGTTTATGTCCCATAATTTGGCGGTTCGACAAAAGGCGCAGATTTGGAAAAGAAATGCTGAGGTCATTACATTAGTTCACTCGTAAGCCTTGGGGAGTCGTAGGGGCACCGTCGTGATATAATGAATTCCTTTGGCATTTTTAAAACCTGACCGAGCATATCTCCTGACCAGATCTCAACACAGCCGATTTATTCCAGAGAAGTGGAGAGAGAGAGTTAGAGTGGAAGCGACAAAGAGAAGAATTTTCCAGTTGTTTCAATCATCGGAACAGCCTGTTCTTAAAATTAATGTGCATGTGGTTCAGCATTACAAAGACACGTTTATCGTTAAGATAGTTCTCAGGGAGATTCAGTGTGACATAATTGTTTCTACTATTGGCACAAGGCCAGCAATTACCCAGTACATTACTGGTACTTTATTTTATCGATCCCGTAAGGATGAAAGGCAAAGTTAACCTCGGCGGGATTTGAACTCAGAATTACAAGGGCCGTAACTCTATGCGTCAAAGCGTCTGACCCTCTACCGATACTGTCAATTCACCGCCCTAGTGTGACATAATGTGTGACAATCTGTCCCATAAAATTACAGGTACAAATTATTTTTACAGCCGTGCAGTCAAGAGCAGAGTGAAATAGCCACCTTGAATTGGTCACGAAATTTTATGATCGAGATATTCTACCAACTAAACTAAGTATTGGTCTTGTCGGTGTTGTTAGTGTTGTTAGAGTTGTTAGAGACGTTAGTTGTGTTGGGATTGTTATCAGAGATGTAATACAGTTTACCTGTTCTGCTGGTTTTGTTGTTCCTGTTGTAAATGACGGATGAAATTGTGATTTCTTATATAGGCACAAGGCCAGCAATTATCCCAGTGCATTACTGGTACTTTATTTTATCGACCCCGTAAGGATGAAAGGCAAAGTTAACCTCTGGGAGATTTGAACTCAGAATGTAAAGGGTCGTAACTCTATGCATGGCTCCCGACCCTCTACCGATTCTGCCAATCCACCATGGATGAAATAATGATAACAATGGTAGCATTGATAACAACTAGGAAGTCAATACAAAGAATATGGTTCTATTAATGTGGACAAGAACTTAGTGTGTGTTGTTAGGATGTTATAGGTGATGATGATATTGATGATGATGACGAGGATGTTGGTGACGACGACGATGATGATGATGATGATGATGATGATGATGATGATGATGATGATGATGATGATGAATAAGATGAGGATGAGGAGGAAGACGGTGATGAATATGATGGTGACGATGACGACGACGACGATGATGATGATGATGATAATGATGATGATGATGATGATGATGATGATGATGATGATGATGATGATGGTGACGACGATGATGATGACGATGACGATGGTGGGGGGGGGTTAGTGGTGACGACATGACTCCGTCGCTGATGACGATGACTTCAAGGCGATGGTGGAGAGGACAATGATACAAATGTTGACGACGGTAATAATGATGATATTCATTACCGGACGTTCTACAATGATGACGATGATGATGATTATGACAATGCCGATGGTGACGACATATGTCAAAATGAACGACGATTATCCTTATGATGATGATGATGACACAACGACAACGGCATTGCTGTTGGTGATGAATGGCAATGATGCTAGTGATGAAAGTGATGACAATATAGTTGTGTACTCAGTATCTGTGCACTAGATGTACCTGTTGATTTGCTGCTATTGTCATCATATATTTGCCATATTGATCGTCGCCATTGTCCAAACTAAATTTCTTTGGACACAACTTTTAAGCAAACAAACAATACAATGTTTTCTTTATAACTATTCGTTGATATAGCTTTCTTTTATTATTAATCATATAGTTTTTATTGATGTTGTTGTAGTGTTTGTTTTTGTTGGTGTTGTAGTTGCTGTGGTTGTTGTTTTATTGTCGTGAATTGGCAGAATGTTTAGAGAGCTGCGGGAAATGATTTGTGCCTTTTGACTTGGCTGCGTATGTTCTACATACAAAATGTCCTGTAGTCAAATTTGTCTTTTTATCATTCTGGAGTGATACAATAAATTACCAGTAAAATACTGGGGTCTAAATAATTGAGAGCCTCCAACAACGTATGACCATCCATAAATCACAAATCAAAATACAGAAATACAGAAAGATTGCGTTTAGTGAACATATCGCCAATTGTGCACCCAACCAACATCCCAACTTTAAAATTTTCCTAATTTACAAATTCATAGACAACGCTACTTTCATCCATCGTACCAATAAGGAAACGTATTTCATTAACAAATTCCAACCTCTACTTAATGCACTAAACTTCGGACTAAAGTAAAACTGGAACGAACAATCAAACATTTACAAATACCTATGTCTCTCTACCTACCCTACACCCTACCTAATCCTTTTTCTTAAATAAATTAAATATCATCCAGCATGAATTACCTCCCCCTGCATCTCTCTAAAAAGGGAAATCATATCAAACCCCAGTCCACCATTTGCCTCCATCATGGATCAACTAAGCACTCTTGCTATATTAACACATTTTGATCTGCTTATCTTCAAGAACTATGTCTGTAAATAACATTTTTCTTTCATATTGCCTTATTATGCTCCACATTACGCTCCTTTTTTTCTTTTTTTTTTCACTTCATAAACCTTGTTTGTAAATAACATTATTCTTTCTGCACCATTTCTTTAACATGTCCAACACCACCATTCTACACCAATACATATTATTATCATTTGATAATGCATAAAAATGCTGACACCGGTAATAGACAATTATTAAATATATAAATAAATAAATAAATGCCATTGTTAATTAACAAATAAATCAACTAATACCTTAACACTTCACACGAAGTAAAATATTTCGTTTTAATCATTTTCTAACCCAGAAAAAAGAGAGAATAAAATAAAAAGGGGAAAAAAAAACATTTTTCTTCCTAATAATCGTCTTTTTCTCCCTGTTTTCATATATATATATATATATATATATATATATATATATTGTTATACTTTGGGAGGGTTATACTATGGTTATATATATATATATAAGTATGTACACGTACATACATATATGTATACAGACGCACAGCAGTATGTATATATATATACATACATGCACACACATATATACGTACGTATGGATTCACCGAACATTTATTATAATGCTCGGTGTGTTTGTAAACAAGCATCCCGTATTAAGCCGTAGTGTCCAGCAACCATCGTTGCTCGTTTGTTCAACACTGACAAAGGAACGCTCTACTAGTTTCAAGCTTATTAGCTATCGTCAGCAACGTATACCTTCCTGCCAGATTGTTGAACGTATATACTTACCTGATGCATATTAACGGCTGAGTAGCCCAATTTGCATATCGAGTGGGTTAATCGGCCGGGTGCAGCGAAAACGATAAACGGAAAAAATGAAACGAAATTTCATTTCCCAGTCTTAGTGCGGCTGTTACTTAAATATAAGTATGTACTTAAATATAAGTGTTTGTTTATAAACACACCGAGCATTATAATAAATGTTCGGTGAATTCATACGTACATATACATGTGTGTGCATGTATGTATATATATATACATACTACTGTACGTCTGTATACATATATGTATGTACGTATACATACTTATATTTAAGTAACAGCCGTACTAAGAGTGGGAAATGAAATTTCGTTTCATTTTTTCCATTTATATATATATACATATATACATATATATATATATATATATATATATATATATATATATATATATATGCTTAAACACACAACATGACCTTCATATCCTCAACTGACATTTCATCCCGCTTATGTTCAACAATTGACAGTAATGAGGCAACTGTAGAGCTACACTCAGTCGCACATTACGTTAGAAATAGCTGCTACATATTCCTTAACGTCTCGCCTTGCCGTTTTGAAAAGAAACAAATGAAAAGAATCATACAATACAGTGCTACATACAATATATCTAAATTTAAACTAGAACGACCATGTCCGGGGGATATTCGTTGATATGACTACCTGATTAAAACTGAACTGGAGCAGCCAACAACCAAAAGAGCATAACGTTACCAACAGCTGTGTTCACCTAACTGTAAATAGCATCGTATCTATCGCTTTGTGAATCTGACGAGTGTTGTACCGAGTCTTGAAGAGAAAGAGATATAGTTCACGTGTTATTACGTCTGCAACAAACCAGAGACAAATACATGTTCTATGTTTCCTTAGGATTAATTCGGTAACGGATTAGCGGAACACCGTAGGTTTTAACCATCATGACTATTGACAAGTCTGTCTTGCTATATGGAGCTGAAATGAAATAGAACATGATATAAGATAGTGGCGGAAGCAATCCTGGTGGTGAAATTTGAATGTTTTCTTTAACACACGTTTATGAATGATGGTGTTGTTGTCACAATACAATCAATAAACATGATGGCTTTTTTTTCTGTGAGAAGAGATTAAATTTACTACAGTAAGGCATCGAATCATTCATCAATTCAACAACTGTGTCACTGGTTCTAGCAGCGATGTTCATCTCTGTGCGTTAATTTCAGATATAAATGATCCATTATAGATTTATACGGCATATGATTAGATTTGAACATTTAATGAAGAATGTTTCTACTCTGTTGACTTCAATATATATATATATATATATATGTGTGTGTGTGTGTGTGTGTGTGTGTGTGTGTGTGTGTGTGTGTGTGTGTATGCATGTTATCTGTATGCATGTTATCTGTCGATAAAAGGGCAAGAAAAACAATGCTGAATCTATTGCACGTGAGCTTACTATGTATATATATATATATATATATATATATAATTTATTACAATTAACATTTATTCGAAACCTTTTGTTTCGGGTTCCAGATATGCTCACCACTGTATAATGGAGGAACCGTTTCTAAACTGGTCTCTCATCGGGTGATAGAAAATTACCATTATACAATGGGTGCCATATCTGGACCGCGAATCCTAAGATCACGCATATATATTGTGTATAAAATTTTGAACATATATATATATACCAGGACTGAACAGAGTCTGATTTTCCGCCTTGGGTCCTGTTTCCATAATAGACTCAACTCCCCTCCCCAATTTCTTTAAAATTATACATATAGGTTCGTCCTTAATTCACTACCCCTTGCTCCCGTCACGTTTACCCCGTCCATTATCACACTAGCGCTTGTACATTCTTCCCTAGATTCCTATGGCTCTCTTATGGTCAGATACATATACTCTTAATGCTGATACAGTCCAACTAAATACGCACACACACCTCTACTTTCTCCTTCACACATTCCCTTATGTTAACATACTTTTCATCAGAGCATCATACTTACAAGCACACACACACACACACACACACACACACACACACACACACACACACACACACACACACACACACACACACACACACACACACACACACACACACACACACACACAGACTCTTTGACATCTATATACACACACTTATCCTCTTAGCTTCGTACGGACGTATAACACACAGGGGCATACGCACGCGCACACGTATAGCTCTAAATACTAAACGTTTTTTTTTTTTTCCATTTCAGATAGACGCGCTCCATCATCCACTTTTCTAAAAAAGTGTATCATACACAAAACCCCAAGAGATGGCAACAAGAATGGACTTGTTATTTTCCTCTAAAAACATTTTATCTGATTCTGCCCTGCCGTCCCTTCAATCTTTCTTAGCGTCCGAAACGTTAAGACCCCCCTCTTGCTATTTCAAGCGTTAGACCTTCCATATACTGTATTCCTTCCATATACTGTACCATTTGTGTTGTTTGTTATGTCTGTTTACATTTTACATGGTGGCTGCCAACTCGTTTTCGAGTACGGCCACTACTTTATATCCATGTAGGAGAACCCCTACCGATGCGCTGAACGAGTGTGACTTTTTAGTCCAGCCAGCGACTTGAAAACTCTGGTACAAACACTACACTTGTGACAATTATTGACACATAGTGCTGGGCCCATGGTACCATGTGATGACAAGTGCGGAGAGATCTCCAGATATAAAGCAATGCCTGTGCTGTGAAGCTTTTATAGTGAGCAAAGGCACTGCACAAAGCCAGTCCCACTCTCTTAACCAAGATGATATTTACCAAAAAGAAGAACAAGTCAACATCATTGGATACCATCAGGGTTGCAGGTGTTATATCAGAGTTTTCCTTCTCTTAGAATTCTGCCTTGACAAAGGCTAAGGGGTCATCTCTCCCAGTGATTTTGGATGGCCATTGACTCTTAAGAGCTCCTTTGCCCTTCGACAGGTTTTGTTTTTAGTCCTGCAGGATGTCCAAAGTCACCCTCTTCACCAAGAAACCTTGGTGGGGTTGCCAGTTTAGTCGCCAACGACCCGACCATGAGACAGGTTGTACTGGGATACATGTTACCAGTAGCACCAAGTGGTGACCTGACATTTTACATACATACATACATACATACATATATATATATATATATATATATGTGTGTGTGTGTGTGTGTCGGTGTGTGTGTGTGTGTGTTTTAATAGTCTTTGCTTTAAGACG
>OZ024742.1:135794702-135812202 GCA_964016885.1 Eledone cirrhosa
CCCGCTTAGTACATATGATAAAACGAGCAGTAGTGTCCGCAATTCTATTTTTTTTTTAAACTGCAACAGCATTTTAACAGGGAAAGGAGAGGGCATAAAAATCAGTTTCCTTTAATAATCAATAATTATATTATTGAGTTAGCTCAAATATTACGCTGATGGTATCATCTTTTATGCTCTCAACTAACACTCAACCTCTACAAAACATAAGGATGGTAGTGGAAGCCAACACTCACATTCATATTGTTAAGTGAGACGTCGTCCTGCTTATATGATATCGAATTTAAGGGTGTCCGTTTTATTGATGTATTACTGCCTATATATCCTGGCAGCAGGACATTGGTCATTACTTTTCTCATCACGAAGACTAATCTGATACGATCATGCAAGAGTGAACTATAAACACACACACACATACACGTATATTTGCTGACAATAAAAACACTCACACCTCTTGGTTTTTACTTCAATTTATTGTAGTTTAATAGCCAGTTTAATAGTTTAATAGTTTAATAGTTTAATGTTCAGTTGTTGATTGTCAAAACTCTTTCGTCACAGATTCTGTGACGAAACAGCTTTGACAATCAACAACTGAACCAGCACCCGGCTATTAAACTAACTAACTGGGAGTTTACAATGAATTGAAGGGAAAACCAAGAAGTGCATGTGTTTTTATTGGCAGCATATAATAATATAATAATATAATATCCTGCATTGGTATTCATTGGTATATTTTGTAATGAGTAAGGTGAAGTCAAGGCACAGCTGTAATAATTTTTTTTGTTAACACTAAAGCACTTCAGGATAGACGATATTCTTTGTTTTTTTCTTTTCGGAACAAACGCAAAGAGATTATCTCGACTGCCAACTTATGAGCAGCCTACGTAGAATTGTCCGTGCGAAAAGCAAGGTTCATCCAAGTGAATTCCAGTGATGGACAGAGTTTGACCTTGCGACTTGTTTAAGGACATCGCAAAGGCAACACGAAGGGGAAATTGGGTTCGGCGAAAGGAGAAGGGAGTATCCACGCCTGATCTAGTCAGGCTAATTTTTGTTATTATCACATCCTCGCCTTTTCCACATCCGGATAGAATGGTAGCGTCAATACTAAGTGGAGACAGTTTTTTCACCACAAGGCGTGTACCATTGCATAGTTTTGGAGGAGTGATATTTCTCAGCAAAATAACTGGCGTTCCCTCTTTCAGAACCAATGTATTAAGAGGTAAACCAGGAGAATTTAAAGAATTTAGAAATTCAACTGGATAGTTGAACGCATCCTGTGGATCACATACAGTATCAATAGATTTATATATCCGTGGACATCCAGGAAGAATCCTGTTTAGTATGTTCCCTCATTGTCAAAAAAGTTTAATGTGTACGAATACAGCTGGAAGCATAGATAATGCCTGCCTCAAATGTGGACGAAATTACTTTAAAAACGTAAAAGCTGTAGGTCCCAATGGTTTGAATGGAAAGTCCCATAAGGATTGTTCTCAAAATAAACAAACCATCATCAAAATCTCGTCAATTCGTGACTGCTGCGAGATTAGGCCCTTACCGCGAAAATTAACACTTAATATAGTGAAACAAGTTAAAACAACAAGTGTTTTTTTAACTTTGAAAGTGCAACAATTTTTTTTTGTATCCACATGGCTTATGAAAGTTTTAAAAATGTAAAAGTTGTAGGTCCCAATGGTTTGAATGGAAAGTCCTATAACGATTGTTCTAAAAATAAACAAACCATCATCAAAATCTCGTCAATTCGAGACTGCTGCGAGATTAAGCCCTTAACGCGAAAATTAACACTTAATATAGTGAAACAAGTTAAAACAACAAGTGTTTTTTTAACTTTGAAAGTGCAACAAAGAATAAACAAGAAACAAACGATAATATTAGTGATTTATCTTACTCTCTTTATAAGGATTGCCAATAAAGTTGGTTATCTCCCTTTTTTATAAGGATTGTCAATAAAGTTGGCTATCTCCCTTACATCAATTTTGCTACCGATAATTTTGATATCGATTTTTTATTGCTCAACGTGGGTCGATTGGAGAAATGTTTGTCATGTGACCATCGTAGCGACCTGTGCAACGTGCACAGAAAATTTGGTCAAATTCGGTTGGTAATTGTAAAAGCCTTAAGTATTCAAAATTGTACACAGACACACACACATCCTCGCTTTTATATGTATAAAGATATATATATTTATTAAAATAACAGATTAAAGTTTAAGCAAAGAATCGCTGCTTTCACCCTATATATATATTTATCCTCATCGAGCCCTCTTTGGATTTTAGTCTTCTAATTTATTATTAATACTATATATATATATATATATATGTGAACATATATATATATATATATACATATATATATGGATGCGTGTAAGTATATATTTAATTTCAATTACCTCTGTATGTTATTTACTTTATTCTTAACTCTGAAGCCGAGAATCATTCGGTTTCCTAATAAAATTTACTAGCTGACGTACCCAGCTTCGCCCGGGTAAACAGATGATAAGAGAGGACAGGTAAAAGAAAAAATGACTGTATTGGATGTTTGTCTGGTTACAGTATGAGGCGAGTCCGTGGTGTCTGTGTGATACCAAAAACAGTAAAAAAAATCTTCCAGATATACCAGATTATTCGTTGTACCGTCTGTGCATAGTATATGAATAATTCTAGGTGCTCCTACCTAGAATAGTGACCTCTAGGAGATGGTTCATGTTCTGCCTGACTGTAAAACGTGTATCATTGGATAGACGTGGTTGTTCCACGTTTCTCAAAAGGATGATGGAAATTCCAATCTTTTATATTTTATGTAGATATAGATAGAGATAACTAATATAAAAGATGTCCGTCAATGTAAAAAAGGTCCCTATTTACTTGAAATGGTTTATACAAATGCCAAATTAATATGGATATGGATAACATGCTTTTCTATAAGTGGTCAGCTATAATAATAAAACAACAAATTATATGACAAAAATGTATTCAGTAATTTCCAGGTCTTAGCCACTGAGTAATAGACAGTCAATATTGCCCAGAGTTCAACTCGGGAGGTGGCCTGGTTTAAATTCCAAATGGCGGATCCTTCTACTTCGAAAATAGAATCGTTTTTCAATATTACTCTAGCCCTGGCCGGCCATAGGTACCAAACTTTTTGCCAGACTCAGCATAGGATGAGGTTTTATTACCACTGCAATCAGAAGCGACAAATTTGAAGGCAATTTCTACCAATACTTGTTGGTTTTTATTGCTCATTATCGACAATAAATGACATTGAACATAAATGATAACTCTGTCAAAGCTCACAATACTGATCAAAAGACAACAATGTCCGAATCATTTACCTCGCTTGATAGCATTAAAGATATGCATACATCAGCTCAAAGCTTCATATGGTTGTTCCTCTGTTAGTGGAATCAATTGCAAATTTATACCATCAGGATCGCACACTCGAGATGCAGCAACATGCAGTTGCCCATGACTGAATGCTAGATCATTCAAGTAGACACCGACTCGCTGAAAGTCTGTCCCTGTGCCTTGTTGACAGTCATGGAGAAGGCCAAATTGACGAGAAACTGTCTCCTTTGCCAAATGAATGGCAGCAGATCTTCACTTGGTCAGCATGATCCTCGTAATGAGAACCGATTCCTCTCTGTCTGGGAGTTTAGCTTCTAAAACTCTTCCGTTAATCAATCTCTCAACAATCAATCTGGTCCCATTGCAAAGACCCATGTTATGATTGATATTTCTAAGCAATATAATCGGCATACCCTTTTTCAACCTCAAAATATGTGGAGGAAAGCCGGGTATTTGAAGTGCATTCAGATACTCAGTCGGAACATCCATATTGTTCTGCTGATTAGGCTCCAATGCATCCGCATTGACGGTCAACCATTCCTCTCCAGGAAACATTCCGGCTACTTGTGAATTTATTTCATCGACAGTTGCATTCGTATGAGTTAGAATAACGCATTCCGATATCCAGGAGATATTCTACCAAAAGGCATTCAAATTAGGGAACACCCAGTCAATCAATGCTTGGCGGTCCAGTGGCATGACCAAATGGTATGGGATTCTTACAGTTTGATTATTACCAACGTGTGGCAATTCATCGTTTCCCAACTGAATCAACCATCGGCCGTATGTCTCAGCCTCTTCGTTTTACCCGAACATACGAAGTCGCATATTATCGTGTAATCGCAAAACTCTGAAATGGCGCCACAACGGGGACTTTTTCAGACATGCATCGACAATTTGCGTTCTTTGAGTATTCCTAACAATTGGTAGAACCTGTCTGAAATCGCCACCAAGAACGATAGTCTTACCACCGAATGGCAGGTCACTACCGCAGATATCTCTCAAAGTTCTGTCCAATGCCTCCAGCAAATATCTGTGTGCCATTGGAGCCTCGTCCCAAATAATCAGAGACGTATTGCGTATAAGGCCCGCGAGTTCACTTTGTCCTGTAATGTTACAGACACTCAACTCATCCGGAGCCAATGGAGCCTTGAAGATGAGTGGAAGGTCCTTCCACCACTCAGCAAAGTGGCAGCTATCCCACTGGTGGCCACAGGGAGAGCAATCTTCCTCTGAGCTCTGACTGCCGATAACATAGTGTTGAAACAGAATGTCTTTCCGGTGCCTCCTGGAGCATCTATGAAAGCACAAAGTTGCTCATTAGTGGAACTCGAGTGGAGAACGCCACCGACCAATTCTCTCTGATATTGGGTCAACATTGGTATACGTTCACCTACAATACGTTGCTGTTCCAGTGGATCAAACTGGAATAGTTCCCTCCGATCGAGTGGCAACCGTCTAAGCTACAATCTCATGTTCAATGCTAAGACACGTTGGCGCATTTCGTCATCAGGAATTGGCAAGTTGAAATCTGTTAACCATTTCAAATGAACTTCAAGCAGTTGCTTGAATATTGAGCAAAACAATAGTTTTCATCAAATTTTCATCATCGAAATGAAGATGATGCCTCAAATCATCAGCCATAATTCCCCAATGGCGTTCAAATAACTCTTTTGGATCGGCAGGATGCAAAATCCTAGAATCGTGACAAACAAATGCCTTATTTGAGCTGGCATCTGTGTTGTTCCTGCAGCTTCCGTGGCGTTATTCCATTCGGAGTCATCCTGAAGGAGTCCCAGATGTTGACAAACAGCCTGGTATGTTTCATATTCCACGCCATTGATTGTTTTCAAATCAGCGAAGCTCTGTTTACCTCTCGAAAAATCACTATGGAACAGAATTCGGAGATAAAACACATCACCAGATGCTGGATGGATATTACAAACCCGTCCAATTGTCATGAATCTCAACTTTTGTTTTCTATCATTCCATTTCTTTTCCTTCTTATCCCACGTATAGTGCGAAGGGAAATTGCAGTAGAGTTGCCTTTGATCCGGGTTCAAAGCATGTTCCCTATTATGCTTGAACCACTCAGTCAATTCCGTATTTCGACACTTCTTCTAGTGTCCTGAAAACAGAGCATTTGCCTAGTCTCTAAGTGAACCGTCAGTTTCTGAACGCTGGGTTTGCGTTCATTGAGATCATAATCGAACAATCTCCAGGAAGCTTCGCTAGATCCAATCGAGCGAACATCCTGGAACCTGCCAACTTCATCTCCTTGGTTCGCTTCCTCATCCCTGACATTGATCATTGCCCGATCATGACCTTTGTAAACATATTTGAATAGATATTTGCAAGCTTTCACTGAGCTACAAATTTCCACATTAATATGACAAGGATATTTCATAATCAAATATGGATTGTATGGCACAGCCCATTGATTTGTAACCTGTCGACCGTTTACATTTTTGACCAAACCGCCATCGGCAGGCGACCGTCTTCTGTATGAGGGATGAGCATCCCCATCGTTCCAGGAAGTGTTCGTGACAAAAGATTTCGTAAAATGCTTACTGCATTGGCCATTTTTCATGCAAGGCGCTTTCCGATTGGCCACGCCGCATTGGTTGTGCACCATTGACTTTGCCACCAAGTTGCCTAGTGCCTCATTCTCCGGCAGTTCAGCACACACAATGCTGTCGACATCCTCAGCACATCTCAATTTGCAATCTCTATGTAAAATGATCAGCAAATGTGCATGTGGCAATCCTCTTTTTTGGAATTCAATTACGTATGTAAAAGCAACTAAACCTCCAAAGATTCCCTCTTTTTCCACATCATCCATTATCTTTTTCAGATATCCTTTGAATACTCTTGCCACAATATCAGGACGGTCCTTTGGCTTTTGTCCTGGCAAAAGTGCATCCTTAATATCAGTCCATTCAGGATTGCATGTAACCGTTATAAACAAATCTGGCTTTCCAATCTTTCTGCCAATAGCAATTGCATCCTGATAGCGAATGATCATATATCTCGGGCCGCCGATGAACGACGATGGCAAAATGATGCGTCGACCAATTTGCTTGTAATTGGCATCATCGGCTGTTATCGCAACCTGTATATTATTATACAATTCAGCTCTGATATGTTGCTGATGTGTAGCTATATAATTTAGCCTTTGATTTTCGATCTTTGCGAATGCCATACAACAGTATTCCTGGAACAATCTGCTGGCTTGAAATAGTGCATTTCTCTGTTGATTCCTCTCGTTCAAATGGAACGCGTAAAAGTCGCGAATCGAATTATTGTGTCTATTGCCACCTCCCTGTTGATGCTTATTCTCATGATCATCTAAATGAACAGACATGTTCCATCCATTTTCACCTTTTGGTAATAAAAGAACATAATGCAATGCATCGTATGCCCTATTTAACTCATTGATAGTCTTGAGACCACTATCTCTGCGATTGAGGACTATATCTCTCGATCCAGGCTTATCGACAATCAACACAGCAAGATCACGAAATCCTTCAGGGGCATTATATCACCGTTCGTGTTGATTCCTTGGCACTGCGTCAGCCTTAATCACCAATGATTGCTGTTGAACATTTTACAGTTCAGCCACCAACATGAAATCCATAACATAAGGATTACACTCTCTAAGCCATGATTGCAAATCACGGATCAAATCACTTAACCTTTGCCGTTCAAGTTCAGTTATATTTCCCGGCAACTTCATCCAACCGATCCTGATATCCTCCTCCGATTCACTATAATCTGGATCGTTAACGTAAATATGAGCGAATCGAGGCCTCTCTCCTGGGGTAACTTCTAAATTACCGATACAATGATACAAACGGCCTTGAACGACTACATTCGGTTGCCATCCTCCACTCTCAAACATCTCACTAACTATCTGCGATGCTAAAGCTAATGAATTGTTAATTTGCCGCGAATATTTGCGCAGGAATCTCCCTTGGTCTCCTTGATCACCCCACATATTTAGTAAGTTAAACTCCGGTGACGCCTCATCACTCGGCATTCGCAAGGGTTCTAGTTGAACTGCTCCTTTATGACAACACATTGTGGTCCACGTCTTTTCGTGCCTCCAAAGCAATGCTCCACAATGTGGACACTCTGCTCGTCCAGCAATCTGAAAATGACACGGTTGCCATGATCCATTTTTAATATCATTCGTTCGCCTTCTAGCCTCTTTACTGGAATGAGGAGCACTTTAAGGACACATTTTCTGAACTTCTGTATTGCGCTGGCGCTGTTCAGCCAGCTCCTCCTCATCCATCGCAGCACGCCGTTGTTGGTGAATTCTGGCTATCTGCTGATGATGCTCAGCCAGTTCGTCTTCACCCATCGCAGCACGTCGTCGCTGCTTGGCTCCGGTGTTTCGTTGGCGTTGTTCAGCCAGCTCCTCTTCATTCATGGCGGCACGTCTTCGTCTCTGAAGTTCGGCGTTCCGATGGTGCTGTTCGGCCCGTTTTTCTTCATTGCTGGCTGCACGCAGTCGCCGCTGTAGGTCACTGTTTGATAAAGTCGAATTGCTTTTATTATAAATATTCATTTCGAGCAATTGTCAAAAAATGACACAATAATAAATATAAAAGATGTCCGCTAATGTAAAAAAAGATCCCTATTTACTCACTTCACAGACAGATAAACTGCGTGGCGATTGTGGAACGCAACACATACACTCATGGAAACGCGCACACGCACGCAAACTTACACACGCACACACTCACACATGTTGATAGTTTTTACTTTCTGTGGAACGCTGCACGCACGCACACACACATAAACATACGCACACGTACATACACACGCACACATGTTAATAGTTATTGCTTTCCTTCCCCTCTTCGACACAGATCTCTATACTGACACATATACCTAGTGTATCCAACACAGCGTTCACTTTTCCTCTCTGTTTCTTACTCTCCCCTCTCACTCCCTCATTGGCATTATGCATATTAATTTAAGTTTGGCATCATTGAGGTAGGCGGAGTCGTTTGAAACTTATGAACCAATGATAATCGAGAATTATGACACACGGAATACTGACATTGTTGAAATTAATATATAGATGTCTACGACTTCAGTTATACCATTTACGTGGTTTTGTCTTTGCGTGTAATTGTTCTCACCGCTCCACATAATGACGTATTATTTCCGTTCATTGCCAGAGAACGTCTCCACGAACCACCTAATAGAATATTAGTCTACGACTTCATTTATACTATAAATGTGGTTTTGTCTTTGCGTGTAATTGGTTTCTCCGTTCCAAATAATGACGTATTCTTCGTTTTTATCGTTATTTGCCAGGGAACGTTTCCACGAACCAAAGTATCGTCTTCCTGTCTTCCTTCGGTTGCAGAGTTTTTTAAAATATTTACTTCTGTGTTCAGAGATTGACTTTTTTTGTTTCAGAAGATCCCGTTAAGGGGGAAAGCAGCGATACTTTGCTTAAACTTTAATCTGTTATTTTAATAAATATTTGCTCTACGGTTCTTATATATTTGATATATATTTATCCTTATCGAGCCCTCTTTGGATTTTAGTCTTCAAATTCATTATTATTACTATATACATATACATATATACACACACACACACACACACACACACACACACACACACACGTATGCATACATGTAGATAGAGATTTGTGTGCGCGTATACTTTTGGTATTAATTCGATAAGCATCTAAGTGTATATTTATGAACGTTTTATGTACGTATATACATATATATATATACATTTAACTAGCATACATATGTGTGTGTGAATGTATATGTGTAAGTGTTGTAAGGCCCGTGTGCTATAAGTAGCAAGATATTTAAGTATGTTAAAAAATACGTATTTCCATATGTTGTCAGTATAAATCAGTCTCTTGTGAACACAACAACATTGTGGTGTTGACAGAGATAAAAGCAGCCCGCGGCCAAAGGTGCCACCTTACATTTTGGTCAGATAAATAAACGAGATGTTTGTTAGATCGGAGTAAGAAAGTAAATATACAAAATGGTGAAAATGTAGATGTACAGAAAGATATGCAAATGAGGAACAAGTAATGTATGCATAGGGTTCAAGATATACGCGTGATTGTACGTATGGGTTTATGTATGTATATTTAATTTTATATATGTAACTATGTGTGTATATGTGTAAGTATTTGCTTGTTTAGGGTTACTCGAAATATATATATATAAATATATATGTATAAATATATATATATATATATATATATATATATATATATATATATATATATATATATATATATATATGTGTGTGTGGTGTGTGTGTGTGTGCATTATGCATGTATGTATATATATATATATATATATATATATGTATGTGTATATTTATATATATATATATATAATTGTGTTTGGCTGTGTCTGTGTGCATTTGTGTGTGCGTATGTGTGTATATGCGTGTAAGAATACATATATATATACATACATAAAAATACAGATATGTATTTCTGGTTGTATGTGCATATGAGTGCGTTGGTGTGTGAGTAGGTTTGTGTTTGAGTTTGCGTGAGTGCGCGTGTGTAAATTCCTACGTGAGATTCCGATTTGCTGGTTGCTGGAAGCGACAACGTCAAGTCGAAGTGA
Organism: Eledone cirrhosa; assembly: GCA_964016885.1. Lineage (NCBI taxonomy): Eukaryota > Metazoa > Mollusca > Cephalopoda > Octopoda > Eledonidae > Eledone > Eledone cirrhosa. The sequence goes on from OZ024742.1 coordinate 135,804,700, forward strand.
AAGTATTAGTTGTGGATATTTTGTAGTTTACATATATGTGTGAGTGTATCGTAACGTATGTAAGGGTACACATTTATCTATACATGATTGTATGTATAGCTTCATAAGCTCGCATATATTAATACACATATGCGCTCATTCTAACACACACAAAAGGATGTACAAAAAATAGTCGTGCAAATCATAATACACACACGCGCGCTATCTCTTCTCTCTCTCTCTCTCTCTCTCTCTCTCTCTCTCTCTCTCTCTCTCTCTCTCTCTCTCTCTCTCTCCTCTCTCTCTCTCTCTCCCTATACATATATATATATATATATATATATATGTGTGTGTGTTAGTGTGTGTGTGTGTGTTTGTGTGTGTGTGTGTGTGTGTGTGTGTGTGTTTGTGTGTGTGTGTGTGTGTGTGTGTGTGTGTGTTGTGTGTGTGTGTGTGTGTGTGTGTGTGTGTGTGTGTGCGTGTGTGTGTGTTAGAAAGTGTCAGGACCCGACGGATGAGCACTTGCCCTTTCAACAGCTTGTTCCAAACTCAGCTGTCGAAATGTTAAAGAGCTCAGCCGTCAGGCGCCGACTCTTTCTAATATAGTAACACTCTTCTATCCCAAGTATCGAATACTGCCTGCAGTTAGATAACGCGTACAGTCAGTCATATGCATCGTGACCTCGTCAATTCAAATAAAATGTGCGATGTAGGGGATTACAGCACTTAAAACGCCAGTTTGCGCAACAGAACGTGGACCACTCTGTTAGTGAAGCATGCGAGACAATACCATGACAAAGGACATCAAGAAAATACCTACTGGTATCTTGCATCCAAAGGCGATATATACGTGAACATTTACGACTAGAATTGAGGGGGCAACAGATCGTGCATGTAAATGTGCAATAAATATCGCCAGAAGCAGGGGGAAATTGACTTTTTGTCAATGAAATACGAAGTGGGAGATATTATGACCGTTCAGTGATGTGACTTCGGCGAGAAAGGTCAAATAGAGGGTCTGACACAGAAAGTAACAGCTGTAGCAAGCGGCCGTGAGACAAGAGGAGGGATGAAGCAAAATCAAAAAAGAGAAAGAGAGAGACTGAGAGAGAGAGAAAGACAAAAAGAAAGAAAGGAGGTCTTCGTCAAGCATGTAAAAACATATAGTTGATCCAAATAGATGCGAGTTGGAGTGAAGGTGTATGAATAAAGCATTAGCAGAAAATGCACACAGTTACATAACACGTGCAGAAAAATTCATCATCACCTCGCCAGCCCACCGCTGGCAGTGCAGATTCGTGCATAAACGAGCTTTTTTTGCCATGTCTTCTTCTCAGTCTATTCAATTTGTTTATTGCTCCCTTCATTTCGCGTCTCATTCAATCTTTTTATTAAACTAAAATATATCTTTATTTACTGTCTGTTATGCTTTGTTGCTTTTCCATTTAAATTTTGCAAACTTAAAATCATTCAAGTGTTTGCTATCCATTGAATTGCTTTATTAGTTTAATTATGTTAGTAATTATTATTACAATGAGAGAGCTTGTATGGTATTGAACATGGGGTGCATCGAACAAAATTATCAACGCCACTAAATTATGCCCCTTTCACCTCATATGGAGTTAACCAAAGAGAGTAATAATCATCATTAAATATTTTATAAATACAGATGCAATGTAAACGAGTTTACAATGACCTGGGATTCCACAAGCCCCAAAGGAAAAGTTGTTCTTTCAGGGGACTACACAGATCATTGTGTAATCGTTAATATTTCTACTGAAGACATACAATATTTATTATGTGTTATACTCATATATTTTGTCGCTCATTAACTAAATTGAAATAACACATGTATTAGTTGAATACACCGTACCTAAACATTTGTACATATATTAAATGTCATCTCAATTTATATATATACAGGGTGGGGCATAAGTTTAGAAGCATATAAAAATGCTTTTAATAACAAAATTATTAACTTCATTGACAAACAACATATATGTAATTATACAAAAATAGTTTTAGAATATAATGTATAGAGTTTATTTTAAATGAGCCTCTCGTGCAGCAGCAAAAGCCTATAACCTCCGTCGAACATCTTTCACCGAAGCATGAAATATTTCTTTAAATCATAGCCTGATGTATGGACGTTTGTAAAGGCTTGTTCTTCAAGGATAGACCATACTGAAAAGTCCATAGGGTTCAAATCAGGCGAACAAAAGAACCTCGAAGATGGTCACTGCACCAAGCTTATGTGACATTTGCTGTGTAGGAAGTGGCTCCATCCTATTGGAAGGTCCACAGATAATCATTGCCCAAATGATTAGTTGCAGAATCAAACATAGGCTCCAGAATACGGTTTATGTAAGATTGGGGGCTGATTTTTGTCCTTTCTTCCACAAAAATGAGAGAAGTGTTCCAAGATGATGAAACAGCACCCCCAGATCATAACAGAAGCTGATTTTATTGTATGGAATATAAAATGTTAGTCAACACTGATTGCTGATGATTTTTTTTTTTTTTTTTTTTTGCTATGATGCGGTCATTTCTTCGGTTGTGTGATTGCTCAACAGTGAAAATCTTTTCATCTGACCAGACAATTTCCCCCGCCATGCCACATTTCATTTTCTTTAAGCACATTCTTACTTCTCTCTAGCCTTTTTTGTTTTGTCTTTTCAGAAAGGGTTTGTCTCTTCTGAAGGGCGAAGGAAGACACTCCTAAGTCATCATTGATTATCCTTCTCACTACCCTAGGTTGACTAGGACCACTTTTATCATTTTTCTCATGGACTTTTTCAGATGTCTTCTTATCCTTCTCGAACGGCTTTACAGATACAAACTGTCCAGTGTGGGAATGCCTCAACAGATTAAGATCTGGTGTTGGTCATGCAAAGGCAAATTTGGCAAAATATGGATATTTAAAGGATGGGGACGTTGTGTGGGACTGCGGCATTGAACCAGAGACTACGATGCACCTTCTGATATTCCCTTGCTGGAACACCCCTGCACTACATTGAACTTGGCAGAGTTTAATGTGAGAAAGGACAGCAATGTGTTCAGATGTGGTGGAACCACATCTAGCCCAGGTTTGTAGCCGACACTCGTGTGGACACAATAAGAAGTTGTCGGTCCTCCACTCCTGGGTCTATCCTACAAATCTCCTTGCTCTTTAAAACGCTCAACAGCTTCTCAAACAGTAGATCTTGCACCCGAAAGTAACCTTGGAATATTCGAATCTGACCTCCCTGTGCAATGAAGAAGTTTGAGTATCATTTCTCTTTTGGATAACATTTTAGAATTCTTTAAGATATTCAAACTCCAATTTTTTTACATAGTCTAATGTTTTTAACCCGAAGATAAAAAAATGTATGATATACAACACTTATATGATACAAATATCAAAAATCGGCCTCCGAACTTAAGCCTTACCCTGTATATATATGTATATAAATATATATATAAAGAATATATATATATATATATATATATATATATATATATATATATATATATATATATATAAAGATAAAAATAAGATTATTTCAATCATATTATACAATAAATATACAGGCTAAAATCTATATTTTTGCAGAGCTTTATTCATACAATATTATATTTACGTATGATAATATATATATTATATTAAGATTACGTGCATAGCAAACAAAAAATATATTTAAGGAAAAACATAATTTTACTTATAATTTGTTCAGTCTATGGGTTCATTTTGAACTAGAAATTATAAAAATTAAGGCTATCATAACTCATTAGGAAAGAAGTCTTCAACTATTCTTAAACTATACTTAACTTACAGCTTTTTCAACCAAAAATTCAAATGAATTATGAAAAATAGCCTCTACACTAAACTAATCATTCAGCCAAAAAAGAATACGCAATTTTATAAAATAAAAGCACGTTGTTTTGCTTCAAATGAATTCAGACTAACGTTAATAGCTATAGATGAAGAAGAAAGCTAGATATAGCTTACAAGATCCTCAAAAAGGAACAACTGAATCTAAATTAATTTAATTAGCTAAATAAAAGGGAGAAGTAACATTATAGAAATAGATCAAAATAAAGTAATTTCATTTATATTATACCATAAATAGCTCATGCTTTATATTTATATATATGTATGAGCTGTTTTAACTTATCCACCTACCTCTTTCCAACTTTTATATTGTTTTTTTGTAAAACACGATATTTTTTCATATATATATATATATATATATATATATATATATATATATATATTATATATATATATATATATATATATATAAAGGTTTACATATACATAAAGTTATAGATATATCTGTTGCAACCGGTCACTTTTTAGCTCTATGAAGAATTAATAAATTAAACAATCAGAGCAATATATCATAAATCATGTCATTAGAATTATTAGATAAAATATATACCATTTCCTCTTCCAATTAGCATAATTAACCATATAAAAAATCAATTAGACCAAGATATAAGAAGAAAGGCTCTTATGAAGAAATCTCCGACAAATAACCGAAAGTGGCCTCTTCGCGGTGGCCCCAATAGAGTATTTATCCAACATTTCGACGGCATGTGTATGGTTGATGATATATTTAGTCAGTTCTATATGCTGTCGAAATGTTGGATAAATACTCTATTGGGGCCACCGCAAAGAGGCCACTTTCGGTTATTTGTCGGAGATTTCTTCATAAGAGCCTTTCTTCTTATAGCTTGGTCTAATTGATTTTTTATATGGTTAATTATGCTAATTGGAAGAGGAAATGGTATATATTTTATCTAATAATTCTAAGGACATGATTTATGATATATATATATATATATAAATATATATATATATATATATACAAATATCGTATTAATATTATGGCTTCTTGCTACAATAATTTCTATACTTTTCATTTATATATATATATATATATATGTATAATAAAGCCAAAACAATGCAGGTATGGACATAGAAAAAAGAATGCAATTGCAAAAGATATTGTTGACAATTCGTCTTTTACCTTAGATTTATTTAAATGTCCTTAATTTTCGAGATAATATCTCTTCTTCAGAGGGATATATATATATATATATATATATATATATATATATATATATATATATATATATGCGGTGTATATATATATAGAGAGAGGGAGAGATAAATATGTTTCTTTATTAGCCACAGGGGCACAAAAGAAGGGGACAAATAAAAAGGGGGAAGTTTACATACAATAAAAACGTGTAAAATATTATTACAAATTCAATTTAAAAATTTAAAAATTAGTCGATTTTCCCCATATGGGTAACACATACCCCCGAAAAAAGATGTGCAACCCTCATCTCCAGGAGTACGAAGAGTTTGTACTTCCTTCCTCTCCTCCTCTTTTTCCTCAACCTACAGGCTGATATAGAGAGAAGGCCCATTCACTCGGGCCATTCTCGCCACTTTCACCCACCTTTCATAAAACTTGCTGGGGTTCAGCACCTCTCTCTCCATCCTGATTCTTCTTCCAAAGTGGTATTTGAAAAAAATAATCAGTTGTTGGCCGCAGAGAAAGGTGTCTGACCTCAGCCCTTTCAACCTTGTCCACCATACAACCTCTTTCGCCATAGCTATCACACAAAGGAAAACCGCCTCTCCTTCGTTTTTGAAGGAGGGTGGCGGTTTGATCATGACAATGGACTCGGTGGTCAACCGGATTGGTCCCACCAGCGACAATAGTCGTTCTACATAGCCCCACGTGTGTGTGTGTGCGTGTGTGTGTACATATATATATATATATATATATATATATATATATATATATATATATATATATATATATATATATACATATATATATATATATATATATATATATATATATATATATATATATATATATATATATATATATATAAATATATATATATATATATATATATATATATATATATATATATATATATATATATATACATATATATATATATAATAATATATCTACAAAGAAAGTGTGGTTAGAAACCAGGTGGACCGTATCGCACCAGAGTACTCGATACTTAGGGTAGTAGAGTGGGTGGGCAATAGGAAAAGAGTCAGGACCCCGACAGCTGAGCTCCTGTCGAATCTAGCAGTCGAAACGGCCGGAGCTCAGCCTTCGGAGTCCTGACTCTTTTCCTATATATATATATATATATATATATATATATATATATATATATATATATATATATATATATATATATATATATATATATATATTAGTCGATCAAACTCCAATGGAGCTGCTTTTTCACATCTTATTTCGTATTTTCACAATTTCTTCTAGAGAATCTTTAAGGCGAATTTTGACATCGCCACGTTTCTCTAGTAGATATTAACATGTCGATGATGTCTAAGTGGCAGTTGTGTAGATAAAGGGAGATAATCTATTAACCGATTACATATTTTTTCTATTATGTAACACTGTGAGATGAATTATTAAATAATCTCACTCCATAAACATTACATAATTCTTCAATTTAACATAAATTGAAATAAATTCAACAAATCGAATCCCTATCCCAGTGTATTCAGAAATGATTTTAACTGTGCCATAAAATTCAATAACTTAACATTTGTTTTATCTTTACTTGAGGCATAATGTTTTAAGATGAAATATTTAATTGCAGGTTCGAAATGTCCAATGAGGGGAATCTGTCTGCCATAAGGTTCCCTAATCAATTGATTGTGTACTGGCATATGTTCTGTTAATGTGTTTCCCATATGATCACTGCATATGAAAAGTCGGCATTCGCTACACTAAATCTCGTTTAGACTTTTGCAATTCATATTTGTTCTAGCAAATATTTTTCTTAACGGATTTGTGTTATTATAGTGATCTGCATGCACTATTTGAGAAAAATATAGCTTAAAACAATGCATAAAAATCTGATATTAATATAAGATATTTGATATTAGTATTAAAAAAATTGATATTAATATAAGATATTTCATATAAATATATGAAGCTCAGGGCCAATCAGATACTGAGGAACTACAACAAAGAGCATTCTTGCTGTCATGGTTTTCATTGATGTCAGTAAGGGCTTTGACTCTGTGGAACGAGTCAGCCTGGTGAAGATCTTACAGGCTTATGGAATCCCCAAGAATATAGTGGACCTGATCTCACTGCTTCACACCAACAACAGAAACCAATTCATTACACGGAGTTCTTTAAGATCCTGGCCGTTGTGCTCCAGGGAAATACATTGGCTCTCTACCTTTCCATCATCGCAGTGGACTACTGTATGCGCCTTGTACTGGAGAAACACCAGGACTCTACCTTTACTGTAGTACTGGCTCAGAGCAGGAGAGTTAGGGCTAAAAAATATCAGATGCCGAATTTGCTGAAGACATAGTTTTGGTGACAAACACAGTGAAGCAAGTAGAGATGTTGATGCGTGATGTGGAGACTGTGTCGATGGGTGTGGGGCTGAGAATCAATGAGATTAATATGAAATATCTGGTAGAGAACATTAAGAAGCCAGAGAAGATTATGAATGTGG
>OZ024742.1:135832202-135837202 GCA_964016885.1 Eledone cirrhosa
CAAACATATATACATAGTATATATATATATATATACATATATATATATGCATATATATACATATATATATATATATATATATATATATATATATATATATATATATATATATATATATATATATATATATATATATATATAATGATATATATATATATATATATATATATATATATATATATATATATATATATATATACATATATATATATATATATATATATATATATATATATATATATATGTATATATATATGTATATATATATATATATATATATATGCGCGAACGTGTTTGTATGTGTAATATATATGCATGTATGTTTGTGTGGGGAAAGGCAAAAAAGGGAAAGAGCTGGAGATACATTACAGAATATATATGTGTGTGTGTGTGTGTGTGTGTGTGTGTGTGTGTGTGTGTGTGTGTGTGTGTGTGTGTGTGTGCGTGCGTGAGGGCATATACAAAGACAGAGAGAAAACGAAAGAGAAGAGTTGAGTGGTTGAATCAACAATATGATTCTAATTCCAGATGTGTTTGTTTATTTCCTGAAAACCTGACATCAGCTTGCGAAGTTGCGTTTATATGGATTCTACATATAAAAGAAGCGGATGATGGCTGTTTAAGCGGTGCAATTCCCTTGTTGGTCATTGACTTTGAAAATATACACTAGGATATTTATTTTCACATATGTTTCTTTTAATTTTTACATATGTTACGTATTTTTTACCTTTCTACTTTTATTTTATATTTATTTTCCTTCCAAATAATCTAGCGTGGGTTGATTTCAATATGACCCAAAAAGTAACGAGTTTCCACAAATGTATCTCTTAGACAGATATTAAAACTTTGACATTTGTCTAATGTTTTCCTTGATCAAATTATATAAGTAAATAAATACATAGATCATAATAATAATATTCTTAAAGATATTAAACACCGTATTTCCGTGAATATTTTCATACAATAATGTGTTTGTATGTTTCATTGTTTGTGTGCGTGTTTGTGTATGTGCATGTGTTAATATATAGTTAAATAGCGATAATGCGTCGATTATTCCCCTTTGATTTTGCTGAAGCTAGGTATGTGACTACCTTAAATTCATAGCGAAAGGCCTTCAAAATGTTTTAAAATAAACATACAGTGTATTATTAAATATATAACACCTACATTCATATATATATATATATAAAGGTAGATCAACAGAAGGTAATATCCGTAGTAGTAGAACCATGGGACGAGTTTCGTAGAAGTAATAACACAAGTAGTAACACGGATCTTCAGCTCGGACTCGGAGTTCGAGCTGAAGATCCGCATAAGGTGAAACAATTGTTCTCGGTTTGGTGAACTAACTGTTGTGTTACTACTTATATATATATATATATATATATATATATATATATATATATATACATATATATATATATTTCCAGTTGCTTTGGTGCCTTACCCGAGACCCAGGCTACTCGGTACATACGAGTTAGCCATTGAATACCTTCTCTATTTAAGAGTTTTAACATCTCGGACAAACATTCATTTTCTCCAGATGTCTTGCCATATTTAAGCACTTCAATTGCTCTTCTGGCTTCAGCCTTCAAGGGTTTATTCCTCGCCCCTGCATCCACCTAATGTACAACAGAATTTGTTGTTGTGTCTGGATTTAAGAGACTAGCAAAATGTTCTCGCCATCCTACGAGGGTGCATCTCTCGTCAAGAAGAACTAGAGAATAGTTCGTGATAGCAGGTGTGGGAAGTTGATTTCATATTACGAAATTGACGTATTGTCTGTCAGAAAACTTTATTTGCTGATGTGAAGAAGGACTCCAGCTTAATCACAAACTCCTCCCATCTTTTAACCTTGGATGTCTTTACTGACTCCGCTGAGACCTTTCGCGCCTGTTTGTACCACAATGAAAAAAGGAAGGCTTATTTCTGAGTCAAACATTATAAGACATTTCTTTTTGCTAAGATGGCAACATTAAACTTCTGATTGAGTCAGGAAGGCCTCATGCCTCTTGGCGCCATACCAAACCGCTTTCGTTTGCAGGATTTAACGGCTGAAGTATAAATAACCGAACTGAACAGTCACTACTCCGGCCCTACGTCCTAGATTTGTTCAGGGAGTTTTCTGAACTTGTATGCAATAGAAGAGGCATACATCATCCGGATGTAGTAATCAGCCCACAGTTTCCCTTTTGTCCTGTAGGTCAAGCAGGACATGCCAGGTTTTCGGTTTTCTTGACTCATATAATTCGATTATCAATTAACAATTCATTCTTTGGTTTTACATGAACATCCAGGTCAGAAATGTAGAGATCAGAAACTAGGATTTTCAAAAAGATGGAAATAAATAAAACTATTTTAGATGAATCTCCTTATTAATCCTCTCCAGTAAAGTCTGTGCTATGTGTCTGACAATGAGATTTCGGCATATTGTCACGTCCAAGGTAGCTGATGAACAGCATGGTGTTTGCCCTGAACGGAGCAAAGCCGACTAAAAAGTTCACTATACAGTAGGGTTTTGAGAAATCGCGAGAGGATTATCAAATATGCTTAATTCGTGGAACTCAAAAAGCCATACAACTGTGTTTTATTATAATTTTCGCCGTATTTTATCTATATATCTAAAACAGATAATGTCTGTCTGTCTGCGAAAAACCGCATATTTTAGGCTTTAAAGGCTTTTTTTAGGCCTAACGGAATAATAATCCAGACGATTTCTTCAAAATTTGCATTAATTATGTCGCTTAAAGTGTTTTGAGCAAAAAAGATTTTCTCAATTTTTGCCCCAGGGACCGCATTAGGCGAAAAACCGATTTTTAAAAGCATTTTGGTTGCGTTAGGGCCTGTAACTCGAGAAGTACCCGATTTTTTTTAAACTTTGCATATGCATTACTTATGTTTCACAAATTGTTTTGACTGAAAAATATTTCAAATTTTTGCCTGGGGACCGCATTGTTTAGCATTTTGGTTGCGTTATGGCCTGTAACCTTAAATTGTCCAACTAAATTCCTTCATGCTCTCCACCACTTCAGTCCCACATGCTCACTGCTCTGTGTCTATTGCTTTCATTGTACCATAGCTCAACAAATACACGTTCGGTTTGTCGAATGCCTTTTTACTTAACCATATCGTCTTGGCTTTCGTGGGTTGAACATTTTACTTTCAGGGACCCAATTAAGTTAAACCCCTGGTAATCTACGACGAATTATTTTTATAAGCACAAAATGAAGACACCATCCCCAGGCCGAGGTATTCCGTACTTCTCTGTACTGTATCAGAAAGGAGGGATACACATGCCAATCTATATTTAGAATCCCGAGCAACGCCTGGCCATTCTGCTAGTTTTTACTAAATAAATTGTTTCATAACATGGCGTACGAGACACTAAAACGAAAAATATCATTATACATGGCAATCGAACAGACAATTCTCATTTTCCTCTGTATGCTGATGACCACTTTCTTTTTCTTTTTTTCTGCGTTCTAGGGTATTATATGCACTGTTATTATTAGACTATTTTCAGTAGTGAATAAAATTTCGGCGAAAATTACTACTTCCATTCAATTTTCATGTATATATCTATGTATATATATATATGTATATATACAAAAAGTAAAAAGAAATAACAAAGCAAGCGACAGTACAATAATGAAGAAATATATTAGTTTAACGCTTGGTATAGTAGGAAAAGAGCCTTAGTCTTTTGGACACTAGTCCTTCATCAGAAGATAGAATGAGAAATAAAAGATTAAATGGAAAGATATTGATTGAGGAGAGGAAGGAACGGAATATATATATATATATATAACAAAGGAAATGTGGTAAGGAACCAGGTGGACCATAACGCACCAAAGTACTCAATACTTGATGTAGTAGAGTGGGTAATAGGAACCAGTAAGACCCCGACAGCTGAGCTCAAGCCGTTTCGACGGCTAATTCTGGACTAAATGAAAATTTATCCTGGTATTTAAATAGCCAATCTTCTCAAGGGGTAATTCCATATATGGTCAAAGTGATTGTCAAAAATCAGTAGTAATTCTGTGGTTGCAAATTAGTAGGGGAGATGGTGGCTAAACCTGCCAGTAGGAGAAAGAGGGGAGGGGGTGGAGTAGACCCAATCAAGCGTTGGTAGTGCCAGCTACAGCTGGGCATGAGGTCAAAGAAGATACAGGGGAGGGGGAGGGGGAGGAAGTCGGAACGGTAGGTAGAACAATGGGGGGTAGAAATATATAGGGAAGAAAAAATACTGAGTGAAGAAAAGCAAATAAGTGTAAAGAAAAAAGTAAAGTAAATTAAATTCTACGACCTAGGTCTCTAGCTATTGTTAGGCTAGAATAAATAAATAAATAAAGAAAGAAAGAAAGAAGTAAAGAAAGAAATAAAGAAATAACGAAATAAGTAAAAGAACTAGGTGGGATGGAATAGGCAAGGACCCTTTTAAGAGGTATAAGTACGTAAATGATACGGTGACGGGTCAACAAAGGGGCCAAAATACTAAAGAGACTACCACGAAATAAACAATAAAGGTTTCCATCCCGGGCACAATGCCAGCAACCACCCAGTGCAGCAAAGTGAACTTGTACGAGATAATAATTCTGAGTTCCGAGAAAATATATATATATATATATATTCCGTTCCTTCCTCTCCTCAATCAATATCTTTCCATTTCATCTTTTATTTCTCATATGCCCCAAGGCTCTGATACCATCAACACTATAAACACAGATCTGGCCTATCTAAGAATTGACTAACTGCCTGATGAGGTCATAGCCATTCAATGGCTATCATCGAAATATATATAGCAGTAAATAAAGGATTATGAGTTCATGCAATTGATTTATGTTTCGTCACTATATATATATATATGTATATATATATATATATATATATATATATATATATATATATATATATATATATATATATATATATATATAAAGAGAGGGGGGGGGTTAAGCTGTTCGCTCCAACATAGCTGTATACATATAAGCATGTGTATT
>OZ024742.1:135842202-135877202 GCA_964016885.1 Eledone cirrhosa
TATAGTGTGTCTGTTAAAAATAGAATGGTATATGAGGGCTTTAGGAAACATTTATCTAGTGCTTTAAAGAATAGCTTTGCTAAAGTTGTTTTAACACTTAATGTGAATGGGGGAGAGTACCAAATAATATTTATAGTTCTAGTGTTTTGTTTGGTTTAGTGTTTAATTTGAATTGTTTATTATTATTATAATTAATACTAGGATGATTTGTCATGTTATTGTTATCCATGTATTTAATTTTATTCGAGTATCCTGCTCTAAGTAAAGCTTCATTATAATATTCTGCCTTATCATCAAACATATTTTTATTAGCAGAGATGCGTGAAATCCGTTGTTGGACGCTATTGACAATAGTGATTTTAATACTTCTAGGATGATTAGAATTGAAACTTACATAATTCAGATTTTCGTTAATTTTATGGAAAAGATAGTAAAGTACTGTGCTAAGGTTTAAGGTTACATCTAAGAAGTTAACGATTTTGTAGCTATTCTCTATTTCTAACTTAAGGTTGTAGATGTTGATAAATTGTATTATGGATTTCCTTTTCCTATTAATTTCACTATTGCTATGGTTTTCAATTAAAATAGTCACGATATAAACTTCCGGTCATCTCTGGCATTTTCCTATGCAGTACATTATGAATAAATAATCCAATGAGGTCCGTTACTTGCGCCGAGTCAGATGATCCCATAGTCATATAAAAATTGTTTTTTCTGTCGGCTCTTATCCAGATATGATTATTATTCTACTTCAATTTCACATTTAATTTTGAATTTAAAACACAACAATATAGACTATTCAATATCTTGGAGAACGATTTCGAAAGAGCCTGTATACCGAAATATGGCTTTATCAAGATTCTGTAACTTGTGTATCGAAGACATTTTTTATATAATGAACTGTCAAAACTCTATTAATCTTAGAACAGAATTATTTTCTTCATGAAGACATCGCCAAAATTCCACGTTCAGAACTATTTTTAATTCATAATATTCCTATATACCTTCAAAATGATCCTATCTTCTTAAAAATTTATATGTAAATTTTAAAAATTTTTTAATATATTTAATATTTTTAATATTTTTATTATTTCTAATTTTTTTTTATATTTTTACCTTTTCACATTAATTTTTTTTAATATATATATTTAATATATATATTTAATTCTGGCCTTATTTTTCTAATGACACCCTTCTAAATATATTTTTTTAGGTGTAGATTGATAATCTTTAATTGACATTCTGAAAATGTATTCTTACGATAGTTCTTCGAAAAGCACATTACATTTTTCCTCTATTTTGGATATTCAAACTTTTACACATCTTTCCACTCAAATAATTAATCTCACACAAAATAATTTATAATTTTCTTTATATATTTTTTAGTAAATCATTCATCAAATTTAACGTTTAACAAACAAAATTGGAGTTATCTTTCCTCTCTCAATCGTGCAAATATAAACATATTATGTATGATAATCTATATAACTTCGCTAAATTAACAATATTCTGAAAACATTTTCAATGTTGAACAAAATATTCGAATCTACAAATGTTCTCCTCTCACAACTTGAACCACCTATTTGTTTATGTAAAATACAAAATCAAAATCATTCGTAACATCATTAGAAATATAAATAACTAATAATTGTAAATTATTTCTATTTCTATAATACTAATACATATGCAATTATTAATATATAGATATTTATATACATAACCTATTGTAATGTAATAAAATAAAAATACTTACAAATATAATTCTTCATATAATCTAATTGATCATATATACAATATTATAACTCATAATATAGGTAAATAAATTTAAGTTTAAACTCTGGAATCATATTCCACATTTTCCCCCAAATTAACGTAAATACAAGCTCTTCTTCCTTTTTCTTCTTTCCTACGCATGCAAACACATATCATAATTATTTAAATTCTCCATAGCGTCTAAAATAACATTTTTTCAACCCTTTACCTCAACCTCATTTGCATACTCATTTGCATACTCATCTTAACAATTTGAAATATCTGACTTTTCTTCTATTATACCTTCACTAAGCAAGGAAAACTTGAACCGTTAAGGTATTTTCTTTGGTATGACAAAATTTATAAAACACACTTCGTATTTTATATGAGGAAAGCCGACCAACGTTGTGGTACCCTTGAAATATATATAATAGAATAAATATGGTGTTATAAATATAGTTTCCATTTATTTAATATCATACATACATATATACTTATATACATAAATACATATATACATACATACTTACATACATTCATATATACGTACATATATACATGCATACATGCATACATACATACATACATACATACATACATACATACATACATACATACATACATACATACATACATACATACATACATACATAATAGAGTCAAGGCAATCAGTCGAATATTTTGGCGTGGGAGTCTATTTATTAAATTTAAGATAATACTATCTCCAACAGTAATGCCACAACTACAGTCATGTTGAATAACTGGTTATTCTTCTAACTATATCTTCTGAAAACACCTTTTATTCGAATTCGTAGAGATATCCGACTAAATACATAATTCATTTTACAAGGATTTGCTACAAACAGCATGGCTGAACACAACATCAACAACAAAATTAAGGAAGTATCGAAGACGAACAACGAGAAAGGTAAATAAAATTTATTCAGTTGTAGCTACAGAAGAAACCGAAATTATAAATCGCATTTCTCTTGGAGTTGCGAACTTAATGATGATTTATTTAATTGTTATAAAATGGCAAAAAACAATCCCTTCATTGCTATATAAACAGAAGCTAAATTATTTCACAGTGAAACAATTACGCCAACAAGCGACGTTTGTTGAACGTAAAAGTAAGATAAATATTAATTGTAAGTTCCCCACAACAAACATGGGATCAACAACACGTGCTACAGATTGCCATGCTACTAGACTGCCTAGCAGCCAGGTAGAACAATGCCTTGAAACAACTATGCCTGTAAGAAACTTGACACCACCTGTACCATCTAAGTCTACCTCGAATACTGGGGAAAACACGATCGATAATAATAATAATCGAAGAAATAATAATAATAATCGAAGAAATTTGACACCACGTGTACCATCCGAGTCTACCTCGACTGTTGTAGAAAATAGTATCGATAATGATAATAATCAAAAGTATAATCAATTGAAAATTTCCCTCAACGAAATCTTCCAGAGAGAAATTAATTCATGTATAAATATCTCTCTTGCTGAACGTATTAAAATGATAATATTTAATAAAAAAATAAAAAATAAATAAAAAAAAATAATGAAATATTACGTGTTATTGACGAAATAGGGGATGAATATTTACGACGGATAAAAACCCCAACATTTTGACAAATCAACGCCTGTTTATATGCCTTAGCAACAACAGTGAAGCATTATCTTGGTGATAGCAGAGATATTAACAAGAAGAAAACACCATCATATATAACTAGAATAGAAAAAAGATTGCTGACCTACGAAAAAATCTAGGGGATATGTGACAATGCTCCTTACATGTAAACAAACGCAAAAAACCTCACTCCTCACCAACAAAGAGTGAAAAATAAAATAGAGACGATGTTTGGTAACAGTAGAACCAGAGGTCTTCAATATAAGCTGATCACCCTCAAACAAGAATTGAGAGCTGTTAGCGAAAAACGCCGATACCTGAAGAAGGTAGATGAGAGAAAAGTGCTTAATGAAAGATTCAGACGAAACCAAACATCAGTCTATAGAGATATGAAGAACAAAATAATAAGTGTCACTTAGGCCCCAACCCAGAACGACATAGATTTCTTTTGGAGCAAAATATGGGGTGAAAAGAAGAATTTCAACCAAGATACAGTGTGGTTAAGAGAAATCCGAAAGAACTATTGCTCCTACACTACAACAAAAATATATGAAATAAGTGAGGGTACCCTTGAGACTGTGATAGGAAAACTCCAAGTTAAGAAAACACCAGGAAGAGACATTATTGTCAGCTACTGGTACAAAAATACTGATATTCTATCGGAGGTATCTTACTGAACTCTACCAACGAGTTCTTAAGGGAGATACACTTATACCAGAACGGTTGACATTAGCACAAACATAAAGACACCCACTTGGCAAAAAACTACCGATGTATAAGATGAATACAGCCTGCCTGAACCTATTCCTCCAGGATCACTGTGAAAATAATAGCATCATCACAGATGAAAAAGCAGCTGGAAAGAAAGGGCTTCGACAACTCCTAATCAACAAAACTGCGATGTCGGAGGTGTGACAACTTAGGATGAATATGGCTACAGTCTGGCTGGACTACAGGAAAGCTTTCGATTCTGTTCCCCACTCTTGGAAGAGGCCCTCCAACTTGCTAAAGTCCCAGACATTTTGGTCAGAGCCATAGAGAGGCTGTCTTCTTCTTGGGCTACTATCCTAAGGGTAAAGACAGAGAGGGAGGACTCTATTTTCACTGATAAAATAAAATATCGCAGGGGTATATTTCAGGGAGACAGTCTTTCTGTGATATTATTCATCCTGTTATTAAACCCCATGTCCTTTCTGCTCAAGAAATGTGAAGGATATATCATTGGTTCACAGAAGGACAGAAATACGAACCTAACCCATAATTTCTTTGTGGATGATCTGAAACTCTATGCCAAGAACATGGATGGGATGAAGAAAAATCTTGACCTGGTTACAACATTCTCAAAGGATATAGGAATGTAGTTTGGCCAAGACAAATGCTCATATATGACTGTAAAGCGAGGGGGAAAAAACAGCCCAATCTAGCAACATTGTCATCAATGGTCTAACTGTTTCACAGATATCAGATGAGGACTGCTACAGATACCTGGGGATAGATGAGAACATATCCTATAATGGTATATGTAATAAGGAACGCGTAACCAGGGAATACTACACCCGATTAAGAAAGATTTGGTCATCGGAGCTCTCTGCGAAAAACAAAACAGTGGCTCACAATGTGTTTGCTGTGCCTGTCCTAACACCAACGTTTGGAATACTCAATTGGACGATAGACGAAATCCGAGCAGTTGATGTTGGAATTCGAAAAATACTAAATAACACCGGAAACTTCCACATCAACAGTGACATAGACCGCCTTTACTTGAAACGTAAGCAGGGAGGCAGAGGCCTAAATCAGTCCAGATAGCATTTGAATGTCGCATTATATCTCTCCGACAACATCTACGAACCTCGAAGCGTAGGAGCCTGTCTCTCGAGCAAGTTTATCTGCATGAAACAGATAAGATCATGAGAGTTGGGAGGGAACTCCTCGAGAGATATTCCCTGTGTGATAATCAAAAACTCACACCCAGGGAAGTCGCTCAGCAGTATCGCAGTGAATCCATGGATGAAAAACTGCATGCTTATCAGCAAAGAATCATGCATGGATATGTTGCCAGGAAGCTCCAGATTGAGAGTAATATAGATAAGGAAATTAGTCTATCTTGGACCCAAAACCGCTATATTGGCTCCCACTCTGAAGGATACGCTTTTGCAATCCAAGAGCAGGAAATTAACACGAAATACCTGATTCATAAAAGAGATAGGGATGCAGGCAAAACAACTAGATGTGATATCAAGTGCAGACTCTGCAGAACTAACATCGAAGATATCACCCATGTGATCAGCAGCTGTCCAAAGATGTCATCGTGGTACTATCTACCTTTGAGGCAGGATGTAGTGGCCAAAACACTGTACAATGCAATCCGTAGAAAAGATAGCCCCGATAATAAACACATTAAAGATCACAGCAATGTGGAAGACATCCATGTACATAATATGAAAGAGTGCTGGTGGAATCTTCCAGTAAAAACCCCAATAAAATGCAGACATAACAGACCAGATATTATGATATGGGACAGGGAGAAGAAAGCAAGCACAGTAGTGGAAATTAGCTGCCCAGCACATGCCAATATAATATCAAAAATTAGCGAAAAGGAGAATATTTATGCAGAACTGATGAGAAATCTGCAGATACTCCACCCTGATTACACCTTCAGATTTATGTCTGTGATTATTGGGGCACTGGGGTATGTTAGTAACTGCCTCAATAGAAAGCTTGAGAAGCTAGGCTTCACACGAACAGAAAGAACACAACTAGTTAGGAAATTACAAAGACAATCCATTAATGGAACAGTAACAATATGTAAAACATTCCAAAAGTGTTGCATCTAATAACTGCATATACACATGTACAGATACAAAGTATGCACACATATAACTCAAAATATACCAGAATTCAACATTCAGAACTATATATAACTTATAATTATACTTATAATATTTCTACTTATTTCCATAACAATCTCATCCACTTGGTTTTAATATATTGATATCTCTAAATCATAATATCTATAACATATGCTGTAATTCCACTTCTTAATGTTTCATAAAATATATACGTATATAATTCTAATTTTTTTTTATTTAAATTTTAATAATTTTTATTTCTTTAATTTTTATTTCTCTAAAAATTACTTATCTCTTATAAATTATTTTCTTTTTAATTTTCTCAAACTTTTCAATATTTTTTCAATACTTTTTCAATACTTTTTCAATATTTTTTCAATACTTTATCAATATATTTTCAATATTTTTTCAATAGATTTAGAACCACTAACTGATTCTGGCTAAATGTATCTTTCAACATCTATACTTATTTTGACTAAATAGTCTTACACTAACAAATAAATAAATTAAACCGGAGTTTTTTCCGTATCTTCAAATTTTAAATCATATAATTATAAATATTCTTCTTACCTCAGTTAATTTAATTTAACTTAATATTTATTTACATTAAATACAAAACCAATATCCCTCATTACTCATTACAACAATTATCTATAACATGATATACCCATCTATTTATTTATTTATTTATTTATTTATTAATTTATTTATTTATGTATTTATTTATTTATTTATCTACTTATAACAGAAGAAAAATATGATATTATAAACAAATTTTAAACAACTAATAATCGTAAATACACGTACTATTAAGATAAATACTTAGAATATATTTCCCTCAAATTAACGTTATATGAGTTTTTATTCATCTTCTCTTGTTTCTTTCTTCTCCCTTTTCTCTCGCACTATCCTTCTCCTCTTATATCTTCTCTCTCCATAGTCGTTTAAATAAAATGTTGTTTTTCAATTATTTACATATTCATTTGCATATTCACCCTTAAGTTTGAAAAATCCCCTATATGTTTCCACTATCCAGAGAATATCCAACCGATAAGGTATGATTTTCATGGCTATGTCTCTGTTTATAAAACAAACTTTGTATTTTATCTGAGGAAAGCGTACCAATGTGTCTTGGTACCCTTGAAATATATATAATAAAATAAATATGGTTTTATAAATATAGTTTCGATCTATTTAATATCATTGAATATTTACTCCAGTTACCCGTTGAGTGCTCTAAATCAGTTATAAACATTTATATTTGTCGGACTTCCAACAAATTAAATACCCCTTATACTTATATATATATATATATATATATATATATATATATATATATATATATATATATATATATATATATGTATATATATATATATATATATTATATATATATATATATATATATATATATATATATAGTATAAAAAACGAAAAATCAGGGATGCATCTGGACTCAGTTTATTGCGTGTTACAATTGGTTCGCCGGCAAGTAGCTCGAGACATGATCACTGTATGGATCTGGCTGATTCTATGGCTGCAGGTTCCTTCGGACACAGGCAATTCGTTCGGAGCAATGGGGTTGAGCGACCATGGGGTCGAGCGACTCGGCGCAGGTGACCGACCTTGTAGGGATATATCTCATCCGTAGGCTAACGGAGCAGATCCCGGGGATCGGCGGTGGAATATACAGAGACAACGCACTTTTCACCTTCCGCTGCCTAAACCCCAGCCAGATGGAGCGTATGAGGAAGCGCATATCGCATTTTTTTAAACAACACGGCTTATCCGTGACAATAGATCCCAGCACCAAGACGGTCAATTTTCTGGATGTTACCTTGAAAATGAATACGGGCATCCACCGACCGTATTATAAGCCCAACGAGAACCTGCAATATGTGAACAGGCAATCGAATCACCCTAAGTCAGTCATAGAAGCCATAGTTAAAGGGGTATCCAAACGCGTATCCACCCTGTCGGCGAACGCAGATTTGTTTAAAGAGCACACCGAATATTATAATGAGGCACTGCGCAGGGCCCGTTACACAGACACCGTACTGTATGCCCCGGACAGGGAAGAGCGAAGTAATGAGACGTGCAGAAACGGCAATAGCGGGGGCGCCTCGATAGATAGAAGAAATGACCCGGTAGCAGTCTCTAGGAACACAAATAGCAACACAGCTAACATTAATGACACAAGACCGACCGTAGGAAGGACAAAGGCACCCATAGGAGCCAGACCACCCAGTACGCGGAGACATCGGCCTGGCACGCACACTGCATGCTTCGCGGCAACTGGGACTAGGGGCAGGACAACGACACATACGGCCGTGGCACCCGCCAGAGAGCACACCCAGCCTGGTTGTAGTGGTACAGCCCCGACAGCAGCATCACATAGACCTAAGGGGACTAGATATATAGCCGACCACATAGAACGACATAACTTAATAACTGAAGGGCATAACCCCAATGCCCATAGCGGGCACATAGATAAAGACAACACAGGATATGTAATTGTGGCTGTTTAGAGCACAGGACGGACATCGAGTCCAGGACACACCAACACGACTCCACGCACGCGAAGGAACAGATCTAAGGCCGTTACTTGGTTTAATGCGCCTTGCTCCAAACATGTACGCACCAACGTGCAAGGACTTTTTTCCGAGCGTTGGATGAGTGATTTCCGCCGACGAACAAGTACCACAAAATCTTCAACCGCCACACGGTGAAGTTTTCCTTCTCCACAGCACCTAACATGGCCGACTACATGGCTAAAACTAACGCGATGAAGATGGCGAGCTTTGGCCGTCAACCGCGGCGACAGAATGACCGTCTATCGGAGCGCGGGGGACACCCGGGGACCGGTCCTCAAATGACAACCCGGCCCCCGAGGGGACCGGAACGCCCGCGGAAGGTGATATGATCCAACGTCGGGAGGGAACGAGTGGCATAGGGGAGACCACCGTGTCGTCGGAACAACATCCTGTGAATCCTGAGAGGGTCATAACAGATCGAGGCCCAGACATCAGATGCGAAAATACTGACAACAGAACTTGTCACTGCAGAGCGGGCACCCAGTGCCCCCTGCAGGGAAAATGCCTGACAAAGTACCTGATATACAAGTGTGTGGTTACAACCCAAAATGCGCATCGCACCTACATCGGCGCAACATCCACGACCTTTAAATCGCGGATGTATAATCACACGACTTCCTTCAGGGACTGTAGCAAAAAGCACTCCACTAGGTTAGCGGACCTGGTGTGGGAGCTGAAAGACCAAGGCATTCCGTACGCCCTGGAATGGAGTATCGTTCGCCATGCAAGGGCATATTCGGCTGGAAGTAGAATGTGCCGATTATACCTACACGAGGCCATGGAGGTAGTAAGACTGAAAGATGACGTGGTCAACCTGAAGTCTGAAATTATCATGACCTGCAGACACCAGAGAAGATGCACATTTGCAGCATGAAATCCTCCGGGTAGCACAGGCCAAGGGCATGGGACCGTGTACGCACATACTCGAGCGGCCCAACGGGATTAAGGGACTTGACACCATGCCCTGATGACATTGTGCGACCCGTGTGGCAAACATAAATAAACCCAGGTGCACACCGGACCGAGCACGCAACATTAGGCAGGTACATCGACTATGCCGGGACCGACTAACACGGAGTCCACGGTCGTCCAGTCAAACACCTCAAACATAAAGAACAGCACACCCCAATCACTGTGGCATACCCCAAGGTGACCGGGCCAAGCGTCCCCTTGAATGTGTACCTCGTCAATCGTGACTATATACTCTCCACATATTCCACTTTGGAACAATTATTATTACTGTTATTATTGTTCGGTTATTGTTGTTTGTTCCATACAGGGACCTAAGTTTGCACCTCATACTACCTGTGTGTAGTATATCACATGAATACACGCACCTCCTCCTTTACCCCCCCCCCCTTTTTTATCTCTTTGTGAAGTTACATACAGATTTTAATGTATTTTAACATATTGTAAATTTATTTATTCTATTTTATTATCTTATTGTGTTTATATGTGTGTTTTTATGTGTAGATCTGTGCGTATGTATATGTGTGTGTGTATGTAGATATATATATATACGTGTGTGTGTATGGGAGGTGTGTATGTGTCCATGTGTACGTATATGCATGAGCTTATACGTGTGTGTGTGCATCCAAGTACATGTATGTACATATGTGGGTGTGTATATATATATATATATATGTATATATATATATATATAGCCGTGTATGAGTATGTGTGTGTATGTGGGTGCGTATGTATATATGTGTGTGTGTGTGTGTGTATGTATGTATATATGGGTCTCTATATGTACGTGTATTTATATGTATATATAAATGTGTACATCTCACAGGAATGTGTACGGATGGATTATATATTCATTTTATTATGTATTATTTTATCATATATATTTTAAATATATATATGTATGTATGAATATGTATGCATGTATATATATATATATATATATATTATATTGTATACTATATTGTTATTTTATTGTTATTTTATTGTATATTGTATTTTGTATATTGTATATTTATTTTACGGTTTTGTTTATATATGTATAAGTGGAAGCATGTATGTGTAGGCAAATATGCATATGTGCATGTGTGTGCATGTGGCCGTCCGTGTGCGTATGCATATATATATACATGTATATATGTGTGTGTGTATATATGTATGTATATATGTGGGTGTGCGTATGCATGTAGAGTTTTATACATATGCGTATGTATGTATGTGTGTATGTTGTTATGTGTACGTATGTGTATTTTGTATGTATGTGTATGTATATATGTATATATATATATATATATATGTATATAAGGTTATGCGTAGGTATATGTGCGTGCGTATGTGTGTGTATATGCGTATGTTTGTGTGTGTGTACACATATAGATATATGTGCGTATAGGTATGTGTGTGTATGTGCGTATATACATGTGTATGTGTATATATGTGTGCGTATGCATATATGTATATGTGTATACGTGTGTGTCTGCATGCGCGTGCATATGTGTGTGTGTCTATGTACACACACATATATATATATGGTGTGTGTATCTTTCTGTGGGGTGTGTGTGTGTGTGTGCGTACGTACACCCACATAGGACAGGGTTTGTCTAAGTGTTTATATGCGGGTACATGTACTTGTGTGTACAGGTGTGTGTATGTGTGTGTACGTGTGCTTACGTCTTTGGAAGTGTGTCTGTCCCTGATGCCTATCCATAAGGATATGCGTGTATGTGCGTGTGTATCCATGTAGGTGTCTGAGAGTGTTTGTGTATATATGTGCTGATGTGCCCGAACGCCGATATGTGTCTTTGTATGCGTGGACGTGTGTGTCTGCGCGTGTGTGCGCGTATGCGTGCGTGTGAGACCGGATGTATGGCGCTGTTTAGGCAGGCGACAATAGGCATGTGGCGGTCGATATGTGTATGTGTGTGTGCCTGAGTTTGTGGAAGAGAGGGAGAGTGTGTGCGTGTATATATGTGCATGGGGTATGTGTGTCTACACATGTATGCATACATATGTGTATGCATGCATGTGTGTGTGCCTGCGCGTGTGTGGTGTGTATATGTGTGTGTGTGTATGTGGGTACATACTCTGGAGTGTGAACAGACGTGTGATATACCTAACCCAGCATGTGTCCATTGAAGTGTGTCGGACGGCAAATGGCTGATGATCCGTGTGATAGTTAATAGTGACCAGACCTTATGATGACGTAGAATAACAATAACCAATGACATGACAAGAGTGGAAGATGTTTTTTGAAGGTGTTTTTTGACGATAACACCCCAGTGAGAAAATTTGCTCCGAACGAATTGCCTGTGTCCGAAGGAACCTGCAGCCGTAGAATCAGCCAGATCCATACAGTGAACATGTCTCGAGCTACCTGCCGGCGAAACAATTATAACACGCAATAAACTGAGTCCAGATGCATCACTGATTTTTCGTTTGTTTATACTATTCACACTCTGCTCTGTATGAATATTGAGTACTAATTTTAGCATACCGCCTATGGAAGCACCATAATTACCATTATACACACGTATATATATATATATATATATATATATATATATATATATATGTGTATATATATATATATATATTTACATATAATTGTTTCTACTTTTTGGCACAAGGCCAGCAATTACCCAGTGCATTACTGGTACTTTATTTTATCGACCCCGTGAGGATGAAAGGCAAAGTCAACCTCGGCGGGATTTGAACTCAGATCGTAAAGGGACATAACTATGCTGGAAAGCATGACGTCCGACCCTCTACCGATACTGCCAATCCACCACATATAATAATATATATATATATATGTGTCTGCGTGTGTGTGTGTGCGTGTGTATATATATATATATATATATATATATATATATATATATATATATATATATATATATATATATATATATATATATATATATATATATATATATATATATATATATATATATATATATATATATATATATTCCGTCATAGAAACAAATCCAATACAAATAAGCAGACACACATCCACATAAACACATACCAGTCTCTCTTTCTCTTTCTCTCTCTATTTATCCCCCGTTCTCCCTTTCTATATTTATATATGTATGTGTGTTTGTGTGTTCGTGTCTGTGTGCACATATGTAATATAAACTTTCAGAAAGAAAATAGAGAGAAATTAACTGGAGGATGATGCGCTTGTTATAGAATAGATGATAGTAATACAGAGACGAAAAGTTGTGTTTCAGAGGAAGTGTCTATAAATTTGTATTCAATTAAGATGGATAGCGTATCTTGAAAAGATAAACGAGAAAAAAATAAAAATAAAAAGCCATCCATCATTTCACTGTAACCTTACTTCTGGTCACCAAGGTGACCACTCCAATCACGTGATATTTTTCTTTATGGTTTATAAAGCAATGAGATGACATAAAAGCAATGTTCCTGGCTAAATGCCTTGCTGTATTCAGTCAATTCAGAATATTTTCTGACTTCAAAAGTCTTTATAGTTGTCATTTTGTTTTAACGTCCCTGGGTTGATGTCTCAAATGTTGAACCGGGTTAAATCGTCTCTGTTTTGTTCATTCAATATTCTTGTTAAAAACCATTGTCATTGTTGTTGTAAAATACCCTAGTTTAATTCTAACATGTTTGAAGAAACGAGATATGACCAAATTCCTTTAAATATACCACGAATCAGAAGAAAACTCTGAAAAAAACAGGAAATATCCACCATGACCTTACTATCATATAACCTTCTATTGAATTTCGTACCTATAAAATCGATTTTGCCGCAGTACGACAACATACTAGCACATTACAAAGAGATTTGATAAAAATAGCTGCTTCAAGTGACATATTCACACTGAAACCCCAAGCAAACCTACAAATCAAGCACGTTTCTAAAATCATCAAGCAAAAATATAAAAAAAAGTAATAATAATCATGGTTTCGGATTTAGACACAGGTCAACAATTTTGGAAGGAGGGGAAACTCGATTAAATCGACAGAGTTCATTATTGGTACTTTATTTTATCGACCCCGCAAGGATGAAAGGCAAAGTTAAACTCAACGAGATTTGATCTCAGAACGTAAAGAACTATAAACTTATGTCATCTCTATACTGTGTGTGGTGTCTGCATTTTCTATTGTGTATGTATGTGGGTGTGATATTTTTTTGTTGGGGGGGGGGTCTTCTTTTTCGTGTGTTTGTGACGCTGTGTCTAATTCAGGTATTTGTGCGTTTGTATTTGTGTGGGTTTTTATGTGTATATTTCTTTAAGGAGGAGGTCAAGTAGTGGGAAGAGCTTTCCTCACTTACTTCGTGGGGTGATTATGTCTTAGTTGTTGTTGGTGGTGGTTTAGCTGCTGCTGCTTCTTGCGGTGCAGTTGCTTCTTCTGTTGCTGCCGTGATTTATTGTCCCGGCACTGTTGTTGGCAGCAACGGAGATTTGCGCCCCCCCCCCCCCCCCCCCCTTGCATTTTTCAGCTGAGGTCAGAAACAGTGTGGCTTTCTGCCCTCAGTGACCAGATGTATCTCGGATCATTCCTGAACATGTTTCGCGAAGTTTTTAAGTTCATCCGGCCTGATTTGGAGAAGAATCTCCAAATCCATCCCGGACCAATCTTCTCTTAACGTCTTACTTACGTCGAGGAAGGGTACCATCATCATTATAAAGACGAACCGATATCAAACCTAAAATTTTAACTTTAAACAAACCGAAAGAATCATATAGACATCCCTCTCTATATCTCATATCACGGACTCAAACAATTATATTCAATCACCATGCTGCTTATAAACTTTACAAAATTGTATAAGATGGTTCTGAAAGCAAAAGAAACGCAGGCATTGGTGGATTGGCAATATATGTAGAGGGTCGGACGCCATGCTTTGCAGCAAAGAGTTACGGCCCTTTATGGTCTGAGTTCAAATCTCACCGGGGTTAACTTTGCCTTTCATCCTTACGGAGTCGATAAAATAAAGTACCAGTAATGCACTGGCCTTGAGCCAAAAGTAGAAACAATTATTATAATTCTAACCGACAAAAGAATAATTTTCGTGGTACCATCTTAAACACAATATGCATAGCACTTCCTTGAGCAAGAATATTAAACGCTGATTACCAATCTATAATTCAGGTCACCAAGCCAATGTATCAACAAATGATTAGAATCTGCAATTTGTCGAATGTAGTAAACCGCAAGAATCCAATTTCTCTCCTATACTATTTAATGTATACCTATACAACTTTCTCACAAGCCCACGAAACACACACAGTTTTACATGCTGATGGCATCACAGCCATACTCTCTCCCCCAATATTTCCACGTTATAGCTGTACAATTTTACTTTACATCAATCACCGATGAGCTTGGCTCTAAAATAAAATATTTGATAAAGTACCTACCAAATCTTCCATCTCTTCTTGCAAGTAAAACAATACATTTATAAAATAAATTATCACTTTAAGAAAAAAAAATACATTATCGATCGGCTCAATCGAGGCATGGATGGTTCTAAAGAAAACAACGCATACTTATGTTTTCAAAATTAATACCACTGCTATCGTATCATCGAAAACTTGGTCTTCCGATTCTCTTGTCATGCTACATTCTTGCCGTTTATATTTATCAATTCTCATTTGTTTATCTACACTAAGGTCTCGTTGGAGTTAGAACAAATTTCACATTTTACTCTATAATATGAAGGCGATATTGCAACAGCTATTGGAATGGGTAAGTATTGGATAAAAAATTACGCATTATGATAGCTTTTACGCATATATTTCAGTGTTATCGACTATGGAAAAAATATGAAAAGAGAACGAAAAGAAAAATCGCAAATTTATCTTGAAAGATGAATCGTCTGATAGATATGTTTTTAGATGGCTGATTGATTATGGAGATATTGTTATCTTTAATATGAAGAAATGAATAACGAAGATGAAAGAAAGGTGGAAGTATAAAAAAGGTGAGAAAGATAAAAAGAAAGAAAGAAAGAAAGAAGTAGCAAGGAAGCCAAATATAGTCGTGACTGATACCATAATAATATAATTACGAAAGAATAAGAAAAGCATTATTTTTAACATTGGCAGAAGGTGATAAATTTTGTTCAAGGACACAGTCGATTAAATCAAAATAATACTTTATTAGTTCTTATTTTAGCAAGGTAGGACAGAGAAATGTTAAAATCTACCATTGCTATCCACCACCCGTTTCACAATGATATTGATTTCTAGCATTGGCACATGGCCATACATTTCTGGAAAAGGGGCATAGAATAAATCGACCCCTGATTGATTTCTAAAATAGGTACGAGGCCGTGTATTTTTACGGCGGGAAAAAATCGGTTAAGAATTGATCAGAATAGTTGACTGTTGACTGTGTTTTTAAATAGACCTCTGGAAATATGACAATTATTTAGTTACCTAAAGAGACGGGATAAAATATAGAAGGATGCTGTTCAATGATCAAGATTCTACCATCCATCCATTAATTTCCTTCTAACAATATCAAAAGATATGGTTCGTCGAATTTTCAATTTATATATATATGTTATTTCTGTTTTCTTGAATAAACTTTACAATGCTCATTACATTGTTTCATTATGTTAAAATCTTTACTTAGCTTTTCGAGGTACCAGCATAAAGAAATTATCTTTTCGATTTTGTTTCGCCGTTTAGGATGTTAAAAGCGTAACACAAAGACACATATGCTTTCAGGTCAGATTACTTTATCGTGATGATGAGGAGGATGGTGGTGA
Organism: Eledone cirrhosa; assembly: GCA_964016885.1. Lineage (NCBI taxonomy): Eukaryota > Metazoa > Mollusca > Cephalopoda > Octopoda > Eledonidae > Eledone > Eledone cirrhosa. Next base: position 135,858,754 of record OZ024742.1, read on the forward strand.
TGATGTCAACAACAACAACAACAATAATGATTTCTAGTATAGGCACAAGACAAGTAATTTGGGAAGAGGGGAAAGTCGATTAAATCGACCCCAGTGCGTGACTGGTACTTTATTTTATCGACCCCCGTACGAGTGAAAGGCAAAGTTAACCTCGGCGGGATTTGAACTCACATCATAAAGGGCCGTAACTCTATGCTGCAAAGCATGGCGTCCAACCCCCTGCCGATACTGCCAATCTACCGCCATAATAATAATAATAATAATAATAATAATAATAATGTTTCTACTTTTGGCACAAGGCCAGCAATTACCCAGTGTATGACTGGTACTTTATTTTATCGACCCCGTAAGGATGAAAGGCAATAATAATAATAAAACAATACCAGTGGTTGTAGGCGCCCTAGGAATGATACCTAAGGGGTCTAATGATTACTTATCGCAAATCCCAGGAAACCCGCGTATAGGAGAAATACAAAAGATAGTACTAATGGGAACTGCCCATATACTAAGGAAGATTCTGTCAATATAAGTACATCACAGGTCTAAACACCTAAAGATGCATGTGTGTGTATGTATGTTCTTTCTTGAACATGGCGGACCTTGTTGTCTCTTGAGGCCACTAGTTGTGACTTGGTGATAACTCGTATGAACATAAAGCAAGATAAATGCAACTGTAATAATAATAATAATAATGATTTCATTTATTAGCCACAAGGGCCGACATGTAGGGGACAATACACAGACAGGGACAGTGGGGTTTACAATAAGGTCGAGTAAAAGTGTACAATGGCAAGACTAATTTAACAAAGAAGATATAAAAATATAAAATAAACTATGCATACATATAACAAAATAAATTGCCCGATATGGGGTGGACGACCCTGGGGTGACTCAGGTATCCCACCAATCCTGAACCACCCTGCGCTTCTAGGGCACCCAGCGAGAGCACCCCTCTTCTATAGGCGCATGGTCAGAGTAGGCCCATTCACACGGGCCATTCTCGCCACATTCACCAACGTTTTAGCAAATATACTATGGAGGGGAGGGGGGGCAGCAATTCTCTCTCCACACTCACCTTCCTTTCCAGGTGAAACTTGAAGAAGTTGATGAGGGATTGGCCGAAAAGAAAAGTGTCTGTCTTCAGTCCTTTTAATCTGGTCCATCATATAACCTCTTCCGCAATAGCCACCAGACAGGAACATTTCATGCGCTTCCTGACCTAAGGATGGTGGTGGGTCGATATTCACTATGGACTCGGCTGATAGCCGGATTCGTTCCACACGCGACAGTAGCTGTTCGACATAACTCCACAAGTCAGTAATGCACGGACATTGGACAAGTGCGTGCAGAACGGTTTCGTCGTTCTGTGCGCATATTGGGCAGGTCCGTCTGACAGCACTTCCTTGCTTGTAGAGTTTATCCCGAACCGGCGCTACCCCCCCCCCCCCTCCCCAGTAGCACTACCAAGCGAGGGATTTCTGGAAATTATCCATCATCCCCGGCTCGAAAGTCCTCCGGTACAAACTGGTCAGTTCGACTTCGTCGAGGACCAAAGCTTCTGCGAGTGCGTCATCGCACTTGCCCACCACTAATCCTATATAGAACTCGAGAGTGGAAGTTCCACTGATCGCATTGCACGCCTGGTAGAGAGCAGTGAGTGCCTGACAACATTCCAGGTGCCAATCACCCAGTCTCGGTCTCTTCTTGTTCAGTACTGCAGCTCAGTCAAAGAAACGAGCTGCGGAAAGGCCCGTCTGATAAACGACGACCACACCTGTTCACCATTTAGGCAGAATATCTGGAGATATAGTAAAATCAAATCTGCAAATCATTAGCCACGGCATGCTCAGCCCTCCGCGTAGAGGGTGCTGGCAGCAGATGGGCCGCCTTACCAACGGAACTTGTCCCCTCCACAAGAATTTGAAGAGGAGCCGTTCCAACTTGACGAGGCGCGGACGGGGGCAAGGCACGACGGTCAGGCGGTGGTAGATGATGGATGCGATGTATGCATTCGCCACCTCCGCGTGACCTTTCAGTGATAGCTTCCTCCCAGCCCGTTTTTGGGGGAGACTGGCTACTCTGCTCGTTACCTCGTCCCAATTCTTTTCCACCTGGAGATCTGGTCCGAACCAAACCCCGAGCAACTTTACCGGTCCGTCCGTCCACTGCCCCACGACGCTGTTGGACGGCATAGGCGTGCCTCTCCGGGTTCTGAGCTACAAGCCCACCAACTTTTCCGGGTTAAATTTGGTTCCTGTCAACCTTTCATATTCCTTCAATAAGGTGCCGACCACCTCGATTTCTGAGGTGTCCGACACCATCACGGTGATGTCGTCCGCATAAGCCGATACCGCCCTTCCACGTCCCGGTTCGAGAGGGATGCCCTGCATCAGCTCCAGTTTCCGCAGTAAAGGCTCGAAAGTCAATACGTACATCGGGAGAGCCGAAATGGTTCCATTAACATTGACCACCGAGCCTGTGCCGCTGTGCATTGCAGGGATCCAGCTTCTGAAGACAGGGCCCAAGCCAGCTGCCTTGAGGACAAACTCCAGATACCGATGGTCAATCCTATCGAATGCTTTCGATTGATCTAAATTGATCTGTGCCCCACCGAAGCCAGGTTTACACCCTACCCTCTCTATGATGTATCGCATGAGGTGGAGATTTTCGTGTTCGGACCTGGATGGGATCGCGCACGTCTGCGCCTCCCCAACCAAATCCTCGACGACAAGCGCCAATCTCTTTGCTAACACCTTGGCCAAAATCATAAACTCTGTGTTGAGCAGAGTTATGGGCCTGAAGTTGTTTAATGTATCCCTCTTGTTCTCGTCTTTCCTTATCAGCGTCATCACTCCCCAGCTCACAGAACTGGGAATACTCCCATTCTGCTGCCAGTTGCAGTAGAGTGCTTCGAGGAGATCGGAGAATAAGTCTGGCATATTTACGTAAAGCTCGTAGTGCAGGCCATCCAAACTGGGTGACTTGCGCCTCATGCAGCCGACAAGGGCGTTCTGAATTTCGGCTGAAGTAATCGGCCTTTCACAGCGATCAGCGTTGACCGTCGAGGTGCGTGGCAAGCCGTCAAGGTAGGGACTGAAATCCGCTACTCTCTCTGACTCGCCACTCTCCCCGAAGTGGAGGGGGAAGAAAGAGAATTTTTTTCTTTTTTGGTTTCTTTTTTTCTTTTTTCCTGATACCGTTTCCCACTCCTCGTAGTCACAATCTGTCTCCAGTTGTGATAGGCCGGGGAGTGGAAAATCCTCCACAGGCGTTAGTTTTGGTTGTAGCGTGGTGGATGGTGTAGGCGCTGGTGCTAGTTCTGAAGCGTTGGGTGGTGGTGGTGTTGGTTTTGCTACTGTTGCTGGGGTTGTTGCTGTTATAGTTGCTTCTGTTGTTGCTGCCATCTCTGCTACTGGTGGTGTTGATGGTTGAGTCACTGTGGTGAGTAGGAGATGTGGCCTCAACCTTTTAGCCTGAGGGCAGAAAGCCCTTAGGTGGGTTCCTTCACCACAAACGACAAACCTAGGCCTTCTGCCCTCGACAATTACGGTGAGGTGGCTGCCGTCAGTGAGGTCTATTACCTCTGGGATCTCCTCAATGCTTTTTTGGTCCACTTGGATCAGGAGCTCCATCCCAGATCCGGACCAGTTCTCCTGCTTTTCTTTTGCTATTGCTATTATCTTTGTGTTGGCTTCGATGCCGGCGAGGACGGCCGCTATTAGCCAGGGAATTTCGATGGCCGGTGGAACGTGGGTCACCCTGATCTTTACGAGTCTCTGGCCACAATTGCTTGGGACGAGTGTGAAGTTGTCACTTCTTAATGGGGCCATGGAGTGTTCTCTAGCCTCCTCTGGTGTTTCAAAGAACACTTCCACGGTTCCATACTTCTGTCCACGTCTGATGTGGGTTTTTCTTGCCCACACATGTCCCAAAGCTTTTTGGATTTGGGACTCGGATGCCCGTTCCACTCGGCGCGATTTTACATTAATTGTTCGATACGACACGGTGCATAGGTGCCGATGCTACATTTTATTAGGTTGGGGGGGCTGGCCCTGTACCCATCTTTCTTTACCATTTTTTTGGCATTTTCTAATTCCTCCTGAGTTACCGTAAATGCTTCGCACTGTTTTGCTACTTTGGCAAAACTCTGGGTGGTTTTTTTAATGTCATCGTTGCTGTTGTTGTTATCGTTATTTTTGTTATTATTAATTTTAGTTTCAGTTGTGGTGGTGGTGACGTCAGTGGTGTTCGGTCTGGATGAGTCCATTTTGGTTGAAAACATTTCGACATCACGAGTTGATTTATTTTTTCCTTTTGTTTCTGTTGTCGCAGTAGTGGTGGGGTGGGGTTGTCGCGGTGGTGGCGGCTTTAACACCTGCAGTCATTGATAATGGCGGGAAATGAATGTCTGCCTGAGACAAATTTAAAATATTGCTACTGCTTATATTTTTTTTAGTGTTGGCAAACGTAGTAACATTTACAATGGTGGTGTCGGTATGAGGTGTTAATTTGTGAGGAAGGCTCTCAGCTGCTTGGTGCAGAGGTGAATTAGCCTTTTTTTTTTTTTTTTCAAAGAAATTTTTTGATAATCATAAAAGTTTAAATTTTGGGTACAAGGCCCCAATCTTTTTGGGTGTCCTTTTCGGAAAACAATGTATGTGCGCTTATATATAGTTAACAATAAAAATGTTCCATAAATCTCAATTTTTAACAAACGGAAATAACAAACCTTTGCGGAGCTCACGATGATACGATTTACAACCTAGGTCGCCAATAATAATAATAATAATAATAATAATAATAATAATAATAATAATAATAATAATAATAATAATAGACACTAAAAATAGACTGGAAATAAAGTACAAAACTAGGAGGAAAAAGCTAAATATTATCATAGAGGAACTGAAGCAACGCATTGTAGCAAAGAGTGCAAAAATCAGGCGATACGAGAACAGAGTCAGCCAGTATAGACAGAACTGCATGTTCGACAACAACCAGAAGATGCTGTTTGGACAGCTTGAAGGGAAAGAAAGAGGCAACGACTTGATCCCTGAGGCGGAACAAACTAAAACATTCTGGAGAGGAATATGGGAGCAGGATGTTAAACATAATGACCAGGCAGTGTGGATTGAGACAGTACAGAAGGAGATTAGTGAACAGGCACACCAACAAACTGATTTGAGCATCACAGTTGAAACTCTTAAGGGGCAGGCCAAAAAACTAACCAACTGGAAATCACCAGGCCCAGATGGTGTGCAGGGGTTTGGGATTAAAAGTATAACATCCCTCCACCCGAAACTGACAACCATGTTTAATGACTGCTCGATGTCAGGTGAGGTACCAGAGTGGTTGACAAAAGGTACCACAGTTCTGATAATGAAAGACCGAATCAAGGGTAATGATGTTACCAACTATAGACCTATCACCTGTCTGTCCGTAATGTGGAAACTGTTGAGAAGCATTATGTCTGAGGAAATCTACCATCACCTTCACACAAACAACTTGTTACCGGACGAACAGAAAAGATGCCGAAAGAAGTCACGTGGTACAAAGGACCAGTTACTTATTGATAAGATGGTAATGAGGAATTGCAAGAGGAGACACACTGGTCTTGCCATGGGAGGGATAGACTACAAAAAGGCATTTGACATGGTGCCTCATTCTTGGATCACCAAAAGCCTGGAGATCTTCAAGGTGGCAGATAACATCAGACAGTTGTTGGGCAAAAGTATGAAGTCCTGGGAAACAGAGTTAACATCAATTAGAGAATCCTTAGAAAGCGTGAAGATCAAGAGAGGTATCTCCCAGGGAGATAGTCTGTCCCCTCTGTTGTTTGTCCTTGCCCTGATGCCCCTGACCAGTGTACTGCGAAAAGTGAGAGCAGGATACAGGTTGGGAAAGGGAGGGCTTACCATCAATCACCTCCTCTTCATGGACGATCTTATGCTCTTCGGGAAGAGTGAGAAGGAGTTGGATGTGCTTGTTGACACTGTCCGTATTTTCACCAATGATATATGTATGCAATTTGGTATTAGTAAGTGTGGAGTCATTGTGATGAAGAGGGGTAAGTTGAGCAGAAATAACGGAAAACAGATACCAACGGGTGAGATGATAAAGGAAATTGACTCTGAAGAAGGATACAAGTATTTGGGCGTTCTGGAGGATGATGACATCAAGAACAAAAAAATGAACGAATTGATAAGAACTGAATACATTCTGAGAGTAAGGAGCGTATTAAAGTCACATCTGAACAGTAGGAATGCCATAAGTGCAGTAAATTCCCGAGCTGTGTCTATTATTAGGTACAATGCGGGAATTCTGAGATGGAATGTTGCTGAACAGAAAGAAATGGATAGGAAGACTAGGAAGCTATTGACTATCTACAACATGTTCCACAAGAGGAGTGATGTCGATAGACTCTACTTAAGGAGATCTGAGGGTAGAAGAGGTCTTATCAGCATAGAGGACTGTGTTCAGATGGAGAAAAACAACCTACACAAATACGTGACTGATAGTAAGGAGCCAATGCTCAGAACTGTACTGAAGGAGGGGACAATAGGCCAGGGGATGTCCAAGGAGGCAATAACATCAAGGAGAAAGAGCAGCCTTCAGGAAAAATCCCTTCTGAATTTAGAGATCCACAGACATGGAACTGGTTGAAAAAAGGAGACTTTAAAAAAGCTACAGAAGGAATGTTAATGGCTGCGCAGGAGCAGGCCCTCAAAACGAAGTCCTTGAAACGCCATATTTACAAGGAGGAGGCTAGCCCACTGTGCAGGATCTGTGGAGAGAGAGAGGAGACTGTGGTTCACATTGTATCCGAGTGTAATCACCTAGCGCAGACTCACTATAAGGGCTGGAGACATGATGTAATGGGCAGGGTGATCCCCTGGCACCTATGCAAAGTAAACAATTTACCACATTCTGAGAAGTGGTATGAGCATAAGCCAGAGGCGGTGATAGAAGACGATCAGGTGAAGGTGCTGTGGGATTTTAGGATACAGACGGAGAAGAAACTGAAACACAATAGACCTGACCTGGTGGTTTTGGACAAAGAAAAAAGATCGTGCCTGATTGTGGATGTGGCCTGCCCATTCGACACGAGGGTGCAAGAGAAGGAGAGGGAGAAAATTAACCGATACCAGGACTTAAAGTGGGAGGTAAAAAGGATTTGGAACTGCCATGAAGTCAAAGTGATCCCGATTGTCATAGGCGCACTAGGGACTATCTCAAAAAGTTTCCAGGGATGGTTAAAGAAAATTGGCCCCTTCACACTTTTTGGTACGCTTCAAAAGGCATGCTTGCTGGGAACAGCAAGAATCCTCCGATACGTCCTGAATATCTGAGGTTGCAGGTAGTGGCTTGATATTCATTTCAACAAACTTTCCAGTTAACTAACATCAATGACTGAGACTCAAAGAGTAATAACAACAATAATAATAATAATAATAATAATAATGATTTCATTTATTAGCCACAAGGGCTGACATGTAGGCGACAATACAAAGACAGGGACGGTGGGGGTTTACAAAAAGGTCGAGTAAAAGTGCATAATGGCAAGACTAATTTAACAATGAAGATATAAAAGTATAAAATAAACTATGCATAAACATATAACAAAATAAATTCCCCGATAGGGGGTGGACAACCCTGGGGTGACTCAGGTACCCCACCAATCCTGAACCACCCTGCGCTTCTAGGGCACGCAGAGAGAGCACCCTTCTCCTCAAGTTAGCTAGCCTATAGGCGCATGGACAGAGTAGGCCCATTTACAAAGGCCATTCTCGCCACATTCATCCACCTTTTAGCAAATATACTGGAGGGCAGCACTTATCTCTCCACACTCACCTTAATTTCCAAGTGAAACTTGAAGTAGTTGATGAGGGATTGGCCGAAGAGAAAAGTGTCTCTTTTCAGTCCCTTTAATCTGGTCTACCATATAACCTCTTTCGCAACGGCTACAAGACAGACGAACATTTCCTGCTCTTCCTGACCTAAGGGAGGCGGCGGTTCGATATTCTCTATGGACTCGGCCGATAGCCGGATTCATTCCACACGCGACAGTAGCTGTTCGACATAACTCCACAAGTCAGTAATGCACGGACATTGGACAAGTGTGTACAGAACGGTTTCGTCGTTCTGTGCGCATCTTGGACAGGTCCGTCTGACAGCACTCCCATACCTGTAGAGTTTATCCCGAACCAGCAGTGTCCCCCGGTAGCACTATCAAGCGAGGGATTTCTGGAAATTGTCCATCGTCCACGGCTCGAATGTCCTCCGGTACAGACTGGTCAGTTCGAATTCGTTGAGGCCCAAAGCGCATCATTAGCCACGGCATGCCCAACCCTCCACGTAGAGGTGCTGCCTGCAGATGGACCGCCTCACCAGCGGAACCTGACCCTCCACAAGAATTTGAAGAGGAGCCGCTCCAAGATGGCGAGACGCGAACGGGGGAAAGGGACGACGGTCAGACGGTAGTAGATGACGGACGCGATGTACGCGTTCGCCACCTCCGCCCTACCTTTCAGTGATAGCTTCATCCCAGCCCATTTCTGGGTGAGACTGGCTACTCTGCCCATCACCTCGTCCCAATTCTTATCCACCTGGACCAAACCCTTAGCAACTTTACCGGTCCGTATTAGTAAGTTTACCGGTCCGACGCTGTTGGACGGCATGGACTTGCCTCTCCAGGTGCCGAGTTGCAAGCCCACCGACTTTTCCGGGTTAACTTTTGCTCCCGTCAACCTTTCATATTCCTCCAATAAGTTGGCGACCACCTCGATTTCTGAGGTGTCCGACACCATCACGGTGATGTCGTCCACATAAGCCGACACAGCCTTTCCGCGTCCCGGTTCGAGCGGGATACCCTGCAACAGCTCCACCTTCCGCAGTAAAGGCGCGAGAGTCAATACGTACAGAAGGGAGGAGAGAGGGCACCCTTGACGGACCGATCGGGAGACCTGAAATGGTTCCGAGAGGTGGCCATCAATTTTGACCATCGAGCGCGTGCCGCTGTGCATTGCAGCGATCCAGCTTCTGAAGACGGGGCCGAAGCCAGCCGCCTTGAGGACAGCCTCCAGGTACCGTTTTCTGAACTGTTCGGGAGCGGCGGCGGGCCGGATCGGGGTATGAACCTCATTGGATACCTCGCCGGACTACCTCGGCTCTCGACAACCGCAACACGGTGTTGCGAAAAGCCAATAACAGCCGGTGAAATACGGGAAGCGATGGCTAACTGCACGAGGGGTAGTTTGGATGAAGCTTTATGCATTTATACCAGACTTGTTCAGTGACCTCTTGTCATACGTCTACTGCAACTGGCAGCAGAACGGGAGCATTCCCAGTTTTATGAGCCGGGGAGCGGTGGTCTTGCTGAGAAAAGACACGAACAAAGGGGATGTTATCGATAACTTCAGGCCAATAACTCTGCTAAACGCAGAGTTCAAGATTTTGGCCAAGGTGTAAGCAACGAGGTTGCTTGTCGTCGACGGTCTGGCGGGAGAGGCGCAGACATGCCTCATTCCGGACAGATCCATACACGCCAAACTCCACGTCATGCGATACATCGTAGAAGGGTGGTTTAGGAACCTGGCACGGGTGGGGCCCTTATCAACTTGGATCAATCCAAAGCAGCCGGTTTCGGACCCGTTTTCAGGGGTTGGATCGCTGCGATGTACAGCGACATCTGCTCAGTTGTGAGGGTGAAAGGTCACATGTCGCAGCCATTCAGCATCATGCGCTCAGTCGCGAGGGTTGTCCCCTCTCGTCCCTCATGTACGTATTGGCTCTCGAGCCGTTACTGCACGAATTGGGGGCGATAAGGGGCGTCCCATGCGAACTAGGATGCGGGAAATCCGAGTCGGCTTACGCCGACTACGTCATCGTGGTGATGTCGAGCACCAGACACGTCCAGATGTTCGGCACCGCTCTCAAGGAATACGAAGCGGTGACAGGATGGCCTCCTCGCCCTGAAATGGGCCGAGAGGAAGTTGTTACTGAAAGGCCGGACAGAGGTGGCGAATGCGTACATCGCATCCGTCATCTGCTACCGCCTCACCGTCGTCCCTTTCACCGGCCCAACTCTCACCAGAATGGAGCGCCTCCTCTTCCACTTGTTGTGGAAGGGACGCGCTCCCATGGTCAGACGATCCATCTGCTGTCAACACCCGTTGCGTGGAGGACTGGGCATGCCATGGCTGATGATGCGCAAACATGCGCTGAGGCTGCGACATCTCTGCTGCTTCCTTGATGGTGAACAGGTGTGGTCGCCGTACGCCAGGCACGATTTCCCACAGCTCGTCTCCTTGACAGAACTGCAGTCCTGGGTCAGGAAAAGACCGAGGGTTAGCGCTTGGAAACTGGAATGTCTCCAGGCGCTCACTGTCCTCTGCCAGCTGGGCACCAGTATCGGTGGAAGATCCACCTCGGCGTTCTATAGAGGACTTGTGGAGGGGAAGTGCGACGATGTTCTCGGAGAGATCCTGGGCGTCGAAAGAAATCAGCTGTTTGCTCTCTTCCGGAGAACTTTCAGCCTAGGGCCTATGGATAACTTCCAGAAATCCCTGGCCTGGCAGTGCTACCGGGGAACTTTGCCTGTTCGAGATAACTCTACAGGCACGGAAGTGCCGTCAGCCGAGCCTTTCCGAGATGCGCGCAGAGCGACGAAACCGTCGTGCACTCACTCGTTCAGTGCCCGAGCATTGCTGACTTGTGGAGCTATGTCGAACAGTTGCTGTCCGTGTAGGACCGATCCGGTTATCAACTAAGTCCATTGTGCAGCTGGTCTCTCCGTCTTCCTTCGAGGAGGAAGGGCAGGCGGTTTTCATCTGCCTATTGGCTATGGCGAAAGAGATTGTGTGATGGACAAAGTTGAAAGGGGTAGGGACAGACACTTTCCTCTTCGGCGAATCCCTAATTAACTTCTTCAAGTTTCACTTGAAGAGGTAAATCAGGGTGGAGAGGCAAGTGCTGCTTTCTAGCAAGTTTGTTAAAAGGTGAGTGAATGTAGCGGGAATGGTCCGAGTGAACGGGACCGCTCTGAATATACGCCTGTAGTTTGAGGAATGGAAAAATTGAGAGAGGGCGCTTGCCCTGGTGGTCAGAGTGGCCGTGGGTTTTGTGTCGTTTTCGCCACGAGTAACACTCGGTGGTTTCCCCCTATTGGGGAATTTTTCATTGTTTCAATTTTCATTTTTATTGTTTATATATAATATATATGTTTCTATGTCTTTTTTTTCTTTTCTTATATAAAGAATAAAAATCTTCACACGCACAAAACTCACATCGTACCGTCCTGTACCGTCCTGTGCCGTCTGTAATGTTTTTCTTGATGTCAGCCCTTGTGGCCAATAACGAAATCATTATTATTATTATTGTTCGTTGAGTCTCAGTCATTGATGTTACTTAACTGGAAAGTTTGTTGAAATGAATATCAAGCCACTACCTGCAGCCTCAGATATTCAGGATGTATCGGAGGGTTCTTGCTGTTCCCATCAAGAATGCCTTTTGAAGCGTTCCTAAAACGTGGCGGGGCCAATTTTCTTTAACCATCCCTGGGAACTTATTGAGATAGTACCTAATGTGCCTATGACAATCGGGACCACTTTGACTTCATGGCAGTTCCAAATCCTTTTTACCTCCCACTTTAAGTCCTGGTATCGGTTAATTTTCTGCCTCTCCTTCTCTTGCACTCTCGTGTCGAATGGGCAGGCCACATCCACAATCAGGCACGATCTTTTTTCTTTGTCCAAAACCACCAGGTCAGGTCTATTGTGTTCCAGTTTCTTGTCCGTCTGTATCCTAAAATCCCACAGCACCTTCACCTGATCGTTTTCTATCACCGCCTCTGGCTTATGCTCATACCACTTCTCAGAATGTGGTAAATTGTTTACTTAGCATAGGTGCCAGGGGATCACCCTGCCCATCACATTATGTCTCCAGCCCTTATAGTGAGTCTGGGCTAGGTGTTTACACTCGGATACAATGTGAGCCACAGTCTCCTCTCTTTCTCCACAGATCCTGCACAGTGGGCTAGACTCCTCCTTGTAAATATGGTGTTTCAACCACTTCGTTTTGATGGCCTGCTCTTGCGCAGCCATTAGCATTCCTTCTGTAGCCTTTTTAAGTTCTCCTCTTTTCAACCAGTTCCATGTCTGTGGATCTCTGAATTCAGTTTTCTCAAAGAAGGTACTATGAAGGGATTTTCCATGAAGGCTGCTCTTTCTCCTTGATGTTATTTGCTCCTTGGACATCCCCTGGTCTATTGTCCTCTCCTTCAGTACAGTTCTGAGCATTGGCTCTTTACTATCAGTCTCGTATTTGTGTAGGTTGTTTTTCTCCATCTGAACACAGTCCTCTATGCTAATAAGACCTCTTCCACCTTCAGATGTCCTTAACTAGAGTCTATCGACATCACTCCTTTTGTGGAACATGTTGTAGATAGTCAATAGCTTCATAGTCTTCCTATCCATTTCTTTTTGTTCAGCAACATTTCATCTAAGAATTCCCGCACTGTACCTAATAATAGACACAGCTCGGGAATTTACTGCACTTATGGCATTCCTACTGTTCAGATCTGACTTTAATACGCTCCTTACTCTCCGAATGTATTCAGATCTTATGAATTCATTCATTTTTTGTTCTTGATGTCTTCAGCCTCCAGAACACCCAAATACTTGTATCCTTCTTCAGTGTCAATTTCCTTTATCATCTCACCTGTTTGTACCTGTATTCCGTTGCTTCTGCTCAATTTACCCCTCTTTATCACAAGGACTCCACACTTACTAATACCAAATTGCATACATATATCATTGGTGAAAATACGGACAGTGTCAACAAGCACATCCAACTCTTTCTCACTGTTCCCGAAGAGCTTAAGATCGTCCATGAAGAGGAGGTGATTGATGGTAAGCTCTCCCTTTCCCAACTTGTATCCTGCTCTCACCTTTCGCAGTATACTGGTCAGGGGCATCAGGGCAAGGACAAACAACAGAGGGGACAGACTATCTCCCTGGAAGATACCTCTCTTGATCTTCACGCCTCCCAAGGATTCTCCAGCTGATGTTTTCCAGGACTTCATACTTTTGCCCAACAACTGTCTGATGTCATCTGCCACCTTGAAGATCTTCTAGGCTTTTGGTGATCCAAGATTGAGGCACCATGTCAAATGATTTTTGTAGTCTATCCATCCCAGGGCAAGACCAGTGTGTCTCCTCTTGCAATTCCTCATTACCATCTTATCAATAAGCAACTGGTCCTTTGTACCACGGGACTTCTTTCGGCATCTTTTCTGTTCGTCCGGTAACAAGTTGTTTGTGTGGAGATGATGGTAGATTTCCTCAGATATAATGCTTGTCAACAGTCTCCACATTACGGACAGATATATGATAGGGCTATAGTTGGTAACATCATTACCCTTGATTCGGTCTTTCATTACCAGAACTGTGGTACCTTTTGTCAACACTCTGGTACCTCACCTGACATCAAGCAGTCATTGAACATGGTTGTCAGTTTCGGGTGGAGGGATGTTATATTTTTAATCCAATACACCATCTGGGCCTGGTGATTTCCAGTTGGTTAGTTTTTTGGCCTGCTCCTTAATTAAGAGTTTCAACTGTGATACTCAAATCAGTTTGTTGGTGTGCCTGTTCACTAATCTCCTTTTGTACTGTCTCAATCCACACTGTCTGGTCATTATATTTAACATCCTGCTCCCATATTCCTCTCCAGAATGTCTTAGTTTGTTCCGCCTCAGGGATCAAGTCGCTGCCTCTTTCTTTCCCTTCAAGCTGTCCAAACAGCATCTTCTGGTTGTTGTAAAACATGCGGTTCTATGTATACTGACTGACTCCGCTCTCGTATCGCCTAATTTTTGCACTCTTTACTACAATGCGTTGCTTCAGTTCCTCTATGATAATATTTAGCTTTTTCCTCCTAGTTTTGTACTTTATTTCCAGTCTATTTTTAGTGTCTATGTTTTTTAGTGTCCCATTCAGTAGGGACACAAGCTTTCCAATGTCATTTCTCATGTCCCTGATTTGACCATTCAGTCGTTTCTTCCACCAAGGTTCTGATCTTTCTTGTTTGTTGTTTCCTCTCGCTTTTATGCCAAGTAATTTCCTCACCGCCTTTGCTGTTGCTTTGAGGATATTGTTGCACTGGTGAAGGCTCCTCGTCTCAAGATATGGGATGACTTTGTTTACCTTAGCTGTTGTTTCTTTTAACTTTTTCCTGTCGACAAATCTTAGGTTCATAGGTTTCCCACTATCATTATTCAATTCATCTACCACTAAGTTTAGGATATCAACCAAATCTTGTCCTAGCCCGTCAGCATTTATCTCCTCAATAGCCGTATCTCTGTTCCAGGTAATATTTATTTCAGCATTCAGATCATCGTCTGCTTCGGATGGTTTCTCCGTTCTCACAACCTCTTCACCTTCATTTCCCACTGGCTCGTTTGCCTGGCATACTGCACCATTTCCAACCTAATCTCTCTGCTCAGTTCCTCCAGTTCCAGCTCGCTTATCCACCAATTAGTTCTCATTACTCGAGCCTGCCCGGCCAATTTTTGTTCATCTAATTTAAATAGACCAATCTCGTTCCAGATGTTATGCATCCGTTTCCTATAACCTTTTAACTTGGGGTTACTCTTCAGGTAACATTGCATAACAGCTCTATTCAATTCTTTCGTCCAGTTGGTTCTGGTTCCTTTTCTTCTTCTTCTTCCTCCGACACCAGCAGTATTTGGTTGACAGCCAGGTCCCAGCTGCTGAGCCAGGGAGCACCTGCTGGGTGAGAGTCTATCACATGACATTCCAGTCTCCACTTCACCGTTATTAGAACTGTTTAGGTTCGACATTTAAACACTCTTATCGAGGATTGGTGAATGTATGGTTACATAACCACCGGTGATTTCATCACCCCCGGTGATTTTAGTGTGGCACTATCACTCTGTAGACGAACATAAATAAACAAACAAATAGGTAAAAAAAAACAAAAAAGAATAAGCATAAGTTTCATTGTAATGTAATGTTTGAATGTCTGACTTAGTTTTTTTTTTCCTTCTCTGTCTGTCTGTTTGTTTTTCTTTTCATTTTTCTTTTCTTTACGTTTTTCGTTGTTGCTGTGCTGTTTTGATTTTTGGTTTTTTGATTTTTTGACCGGGTCATCAAATCAGTCTATTTATATCTTTTGATACCTTCCTCTTTCAGTGGGGACACTACGATGCATGTCTTAGCAGGAGGTAGTGGGAGAGAATAGCGGCGGTAGTGATAATGGGGCAGTGGTGGTGCTGTGCTAGTAGTACTTAGCAGGAGGTAGTGTGAGAGAATAGCGGCGGTAGTGATAAGAGGCAGTGGTGGTGGTGATGTGATCGTAGTACTGTAGTGATGGTGTTGAAGTTGAAGTAGAAATAGAAGTTGAGGTAACTTGACTAGAGTTTTTGGCGTGGTAGTGGTGATGGTGGCGGTGGTGGTGTTGGTGGTGAAATTATTTGCCTGTCTGATCACTTAGCCATTTAGCTATTTAGCCATTTTGCCATTTTCCTCTATTTCGACTATAACATTTCTGATCCAAAATTAAATATTAAATATTGGGGCCTTATGCCGTAAAGTGATGCGTTATGGCTTGCTGAGCGTAAAAAACTGTAATCTTATACTTCATTTGTAATAAGAATTATTCTATCAGAGTTGTTTTAAATAAGTAAAAATCAAAAACTTATGGGAGCGATTCCATAACGATATATATCCACCATGTGCGTTTTCTTCCCTTCCCTTCCCTTATTATTATTATTATTATTATTATTATTATTATTATTATTATTATTATTATTGGCGACCTACGTTGGTAATCGTATCATCATGAACTCCGCAAAGGTTTGTTGTTTTCGTTGATTTAAAATTGCCATTTATGGAATATTTTTGTTGTTAACTGTTTATAAAGTAACAAAATTTGCTTTCGGAAAAGGGCACTCAAAAAGATTGTGGCCTTGAGCCCAAAATTTAAACTTTTATAATTATCAAACAAAAAATTTCTTTGAAAAAATCATGGACGACTCACAGCTACAGCAATCAGCTGAGAGCCTTCCTCACAAACTAACACCTCACACCAACACCACCATTGTAATTATTACTACGTTTGCCAACACTAAAAATATAAGCAGTAGCAATAATTTAAATTTGTCTCATGCAGACATTCATTTCCCGCCATTACCAATGACTGCAGGTGTTTAAGCAGCCACTCCCACCACCACCACAGCGACAATAGAAACAAAAGAAAAAAATAAATTATCTCGTGACATCTAAATGGATTCACCCAGAATGGAATCTTCCACACAGAACACCACTGACGCCACCACCACCACCACCACCACCACAACTGAAACTAAAAATAACAATATCAAAAGTAACAATAACAACAACAGCAACAACAACAATGAGAATAACAACATCGTGTCATTTGCCAAAGCAGCTAAAAATTTCGAAACAATCAAGGTAACTCAGGAGGAACTAGATGAAGCCAAGAGAATGGTAAAGAAAGATGGGTAGAGGTTCAGCCTCATCCCCCACCAAATAAAATGGAGCATCGGCGCCTATGCACCGTGTCTTATCGGACGATTAACATAAAATCGTGCCGAGTGGAATTGGCATCCGATTCCAAAATCCAAAAAGCTATGGGACATGTGTGGGCCAAAAAAAACCACATCAGACGGTGGCAGAAATATGGAACCGTGGACGTCTTCTTTGAAACACCACAAGAGGCCAGAGACCACTCCATTGCCCCATTAAGAAGCGACGACTTCACACTCGTCCCAAGCTATTGTGGCCAGAGACTCGTAAAGATCAGGGTGACCCACGTTCAACCGGCCATCGAAATTCCCTGGCTAATGGTTCTCGTCCTCGCCGGCATCGAGGCCAACACCAAAATAATAGAAATAGCAAAAGAAAAATAGGAGAACTGGTCCGGATCTGGGATGGAAGTGTGTCGTTTGTGGTGAAGGAACCCACCTAAGGGCTTTCTGCCCTCAGGCTAAAAGGTTGAGGCCACCTCTCTTAGCCACCCCAGTGACTTAACCATCAACACCACCAGCAGTAGAAATGGCAGCAACAGAAGCAACTGTAACAGCAACAACTCCAGCAACAGTAGCAAAACCAACACCACCACCACCCAACGCGCCAGAACTATCACCAGCGCCTACATGATCCACCACGCCACAACCAAAACCAACGCCTGTGGAGGATTTTCCACTCCCCGACCTATCGCAACTGGAGACAGATTGTGATGACAAGGAGTGGGGAACGGTATCAGGAAAAAAGAAAAAAAGAAAAAAAGAAAAAGAAACCAAAAAGGAAAAAATCCCCTTCCTACCCCCTCCAAAAACAAAATACAGAGGGAAACAAATAAACTATCAAACGAAAAATATAGGACAGCTATCTCACCATCCACACCAGCATCCCCAACCCTATCACAACAAACACCAACACGATCACCATCATTAACCCCAACAACACCATCACCAACACCACAAAAGTCACCAAAAAGCGAAACAGAAACAAACCCACAACAAGCTCAAACAAAACAAAACAATACACACTACACACTACACAGCATTAAATTTGGACAACAACCAACTATTACACTACATCCAACACAACACCAGCATCACAGAAAATGACTACACAACACACCAAAAGTTCACACCATCTCCAAAGACATCGGAAACTTCCGACAAGCACTCTCCAGGAGGATTTATAAGGATATCCTTCCGGAGGAGGCCAAAAGCAGTGAAAAGGATGGAGAAAACATCCTTCCTCTACGAGAAGTAAGGTAAGTGGTCTTTCCCATCTTTTCCACTCCATTTCAACATGACCTCACTCAGAATAGGCAGCATAAATGTGCGTGGCTTGGGGTCGATATGGAAGCAGGGCCACCTGCTCAACGACCTCAGGTCACTAAACATAGATGTAGTGGCCATCAGCGAAACCAGAATCTCCGAAGCACGGGCCTTCGCACCGATCTTCGGCGGCTACGATGTGTACGCATCTCGCAGCCGTCCGGGATCGGGGCGAGGAGTTGTTATGCTTTTTCGGAGAGGTTTGGATCTCGCCATACGGGCCATCTTCCTGGACCCAGAAGGTAAGTTGGTGGTGCTGGACGTGACCAGCGGAGACGGGCAATCTTTCAGGCTTGTGGCCGTCTATGCCCCGACAGGAGCAGGGCGGCCTGATTTCTTCCGGCGTCTGGAGACCTTTCTTGGAACGTCCCGCTCTTTAGTGTTAGTGGGCGACTGGAACAGGATCTTAGATGCACGCTGTGACTGTGTGGGATTAGCGGATAGGGGAGGAGCGTGCAAGAGCCTCACCAACCTGCTCAGGCGTTTTGAACTGTCTGACAGGTACCGATTGGATTTCCCGAATGTGCCAATGTGGACTTGGACAAATCGCATAGGG
>OZ024742.1:135882202-135892202 GCA_964016885.1 Eledone cirrhosa
ATTCTAATTAATTTTTTTAAAATTATTTTATGCAATATATAAATACCTTTTAACACTCTAACATGTATATAATCACAATTGCAGGTACTTTGATTTTCACCCTCAGCTATGGCAGAGGGAGCAGTCTTGCGTGAAGGCAAACACCAACAATAGATGTCCAAAACCCGAGCTTTAGTTTGCGAAATTGTATGTATGTATGTATGTATGTATGTAAGTATTTATGTATGTATATGAGTGTATTTAAATGTACATTTATGTATGTATATCCCTTTATGTATGTATGTATGTATATGTATGTACATGTATGTATGTATGTATTTGTCAAGGCATAATTCTAGGAGAAGGAAAACTCTGATATAACATCTGCAACCCTGATGGTATCCAATGATGTTGACTTGTTCTTTTTGGTAAATATCATCTTGGTTAAGAGAGTGGGACTGGCTTTGTGCAGTGCCTTTGCTCACTATAAAAGCTTCACGGCACAGGCATTGCTTTATATCTGGAGATCTCTCTGCACTTGTCGTCACATGTACCATGGGCCCAGCACTATGTGTCAATAATTGTTACAAGTGTAGTGTTTGTACCAGAGTTTTCAAGTCGCTGGCTGGACTAAAAAGTCACACTCGTTCAGCGCATCGGTAGGGGTTCCCCCTACATGGATATAAAGTAGTGGCCGTACTCGAAAACGAGTTTGCAGCCACCATATGTGTGTATGCATGAATGTATGTATTATATGTATGGTCGATATTTCACTAAGACAAAAACACACATTTTATGTGGTAAAATGAAATATAAACCATTTGACGAGTGTCTCCCTATACAATGAGTACATATTTTATTGAATATATTAAGAATTAAAGAGCAGATCGACACAAATCAAAATTGACGTGAACAAATTATACAAAATAAGATATGCAGCCCGCTGTTCTAATGTTGGGCTAATCTCCAATAACCCTACACCCATGGGTAAAATATCTATGATGGAAACCTGAACAGGGCCAAGGTTGTTAGACAACAGAACAGAAATATTATTTTTGAATACACTAAATCGTCCCATGGTAATCATATTAGTCATAATAAGAGAACATTGAAAAATATGAAGACTATTTAGAACTGGTGAGATATACATGAGCAAGCACACATACACACACACGCACACACATACATACACATACTCACACGCACACAAACATATATATAAAGAGAGAGTGGGAGAGGGAGGAAGTGAAAGCATTGATATTTATTGGAAAATAAATTAGACATGAGTGACTCCTCACATATAATCATTAAAACATGCATACAAGCACATACAACACAGATGTTTAATACATATATGTGGGGGAGGGGTATATATGCGTGCATGATTATGTGTACATATATATATATATGTGTGTATGTGTACATATATATATATATATTCATGTGAGTGTGATCACAAAAACACATATACACACAAAACTGGACATACGGACATGTATATTATCTAAAGTCTCAGTATCAATACTTGTATTTCTCCATTTTCAATTACTACTAGTAACCCACCATACACTATAATCGTTACTACCAAAACCCTCCCCATCACCTCACTAATGCCACACCAACGACAGAGCAGCAGTACCACAGAACCCACAACAACTATGATCTTACTAATACTACACAAAACACACACAAACACTATGTCACCACCACCCATCCCTTCTCAGTCTCATCAACCGACACTAGCACCACCACCACCACCGTCAGCAGAAAACACATGTATCATCAATGAGCATCCATCAAGTTCGGTCGAATCACATGAAATATAAGACAGCTATATTTTATATTTCCTGTGGTTTTCTTCCGAATTTTTACTTGGACATTTGCTTTTCGCATTTACTTTTAACAACTCTACTGGAAGGCAGTGAATTAGCAAAATATGTTTAGAGTGAGTGGAGAGATGTGAACGAGCGATAGGGTGATGGAGGTGATGGACAGGGCGTGTATGAGAAAGAGTGTGAGAGAAAGAGAGAGAGGGAGAGAGAGAGAGAGAGAGAGAGAGAGAGAGAGAGAGAGAGAGAGAGAGAGTTTGAAATGCATAGCTTCACAGAACACAGTTTATGAACAAGAAGGTACAGCATACATATTCATTTAGTAACCCGAGAAAGATCTAACTCAGTAGGTTTGAGGAATAAAACATTCGAGAAGAACGTACTTCAATTTGCTGTGAACAGTTCAGTTATGAATGTGGGAATCCATATTATGGTATATCTAAACCGTTTTAACAACTAATCATAGCTTAGAAATCTGGCAAATACCAGTTATATACGTGAAAATGTGACAAGCGTTCCCTATGAAGAATCGAACTCAATATATTTCAGATACCTGGTTAGGATTAGAGTCTATCAGTCATCTATAAGGGGTCTACCTGATTTTCTAAGCAGTTTACCAAATGTATTTATAGTTATCTTTCTGCATCTGAGTTTTCTTAGATTTTCTATAAACCGATCAATCTCTCAACGCTTCGAAAGTTCATCATCATCGTTTAACGTCCATTTTCCATGCTTGCATGAGTTAGATGAGTTGTCATGTTATGAGACAAGTCAGGGCCGGAGACGACTTCCTGCTCATACAGATCTCTATTTTGGCTTGGTTTCTACGGTTGCATGCCCTTCCTAACACCAAACACGTTACAATGTGGACTGAGTGTCTTTTATCGTGGAACTGAAACAATTAAAGAGTGAACTGGGCGTTTTCTGTCATGTCGCAAAACGATGACCCTACATTGTGGACTGTTTCTTTTTTGTGTCACCAACACGATCACCTAACAGCGCTTTTTGTCGTGTCAGCAGCACGATCACTTTACAGTGTGGGGCTGGGCTCTTTTTGTCGTGTCAGCAGTACGACCACCTTGCAGTGTGGGCTGGGTACTTTTTCTCGTGTCACCATTACGATCAGCTTACAGGATGGAGTGGGTGCTTTTGTTGTTCTGGCACCGGAGCAGCAGACAGGGTGAACTTTGTGCTTTTTGTCATTGCACGACATCATCGAAGGACAGATGTCAAGCATATCCAGCTTTCATGGGCTGGGCATGTGAGTTGAATCTGTGGGAGGGTGAAGTTAAGTGAGTTTTTGGTGGAGAGGGGTATCAGTTAGGTGCGTGGGATATTTAATAGGTGTGAGCGGGGTATTAAGGTATGGGGAGGGGGTGCTGGGAAGAAGCTTGCTGTGGACTAGTTGGACCTTTGCATGTTTGTTTCGTTTCATTTTGTGCACATCCGGGTGAGGGGTCTCCTTACAGCACCAGAGGTTTCGTTTCTATGTTATCTCCTTTGTGAGGTTTAAATGGGCAAGGTCAGCTTTTATTACTTCATCCTAAGTTTTCCATATCTGCAATTGATTTTGAGTGGCCGCAATTTTTTATACAGTTGCCATCCTCCATACGCATCACATGACCAAAACACCGCAATCTCCTATCCTTTACTCTGCATCTGACCCCTCTTATGCTTAGTTTCTTTCTGTATACTGATGCTTTATCGTTCATGCACACTACTATTACACATCCGCCGGAGCATGTGGGCTTCATTTTTTTCCAAACTTCGTAGGTCCGCATACTTGATCGTATACATGCATCATACCGTCTGTCTTAGCGATAGCAACTCCCTGAACTTTTCCCACCCCGTTCTCACTCTTGCTACTATACTTTCAGAACACCCACTTCCACTGTTAATTTCTGTCCCCTCGGTAACAGAAGTGATCGACTACTTCTACGGAGACTTCTAAGCATTTAAAGGGGGTTGTTTCATGTGGGCTCTTGCGCAATAATGTTCCTGTGCATTGACCACATACAAAGGCTACATACATTCTTTGATAGCCTGCCTGAGGTCACACTTCATATTTTATATACTCATAGTTTGCATTTGAAACGTAGGATGGAATTTCTACATACTCCTTCCTGCATAATGAGCAAATCCATTTCTCTGAGGGGATCTGGACCTGTTTTGCTTTCTACTTACTAAAACCTTACTCTTTGCCAAGTTGACTTTAAGACCTTTTGATTTTGTCTATGCTTCTATGCTTAGAATGTCTTCTCTAATTATGACATAGATTCGGCTATAAGGGTTAAACCATCTGCATATAGGAGTTCCTATTGACAGTCAGTTTTAAACACCGCTGTTATAGCCTACAGGATAATAATAAAGAGAAGGGGCTACGAACAGATTCCCGATGGACCCCTAAATGCACGCTGAATTCTTCGCTATAGTAATTGTTAATCTTAAAATTGCTGACTGCTCCTCTACACATGGCTGTTACTGCTTCGCCAGCCATTCATCTACTCCTAGTTTTGTAAGAGTCAACCAGATTCTGGCATGAGGCATTCTGTCCAAAGCTTTCTCCAGGTCAATAAAAGCCAAGTAGAGAGGCGTAATTTTAGCTAATCACTTCTCCTGTAGTTGCCTCACGAGGAAGAGGGCATCAGTGGTAATTTTACCTTGCACAACTCCAAACTTCATCTCATCAATATTAACATAATCCCTAATCAACTGTGATATAACTCTTTCTGTGACATTCGTGACCCAATGTTACTAATGTTTTCTTTATTTAGTGCATCTTTTTCGCTCTTGTGGCAGTTGACATTGATGCTGCTATGTCAGTCATTGGATAGGACACCATTTACTATTGCTTGTTTTACAATATGAGTGGCTAAGGTGTGACCCACCATCCCAGATTCTTTCAGCATCTTATCGACTATCACCGATGGGTTGGCTGCTTTCCCGTTTTCATATCCTTAAACTGCCTTTGTTGCTATGCTGCTGGTGACTTGTACGGCTGGACTCTCTGTTGGCTCCACTTGGGGTAGACTATTTTGCTCTCATGTATTTTCCTCATTTAGTAGCCGTTCATAATGGCACTTCCATGTAACTTTCTTTTCAGCGTCGATGAGGGCAAAGTGCGCCATTATCATCTCAAACACACTTCTCTCCAACATTACAATTTTCCTTGACACTCTGATTCTTGAACACCTCACGTATTTGTTCTTTACGTCGAAAACATGCTGAAATTTGTTATTTTCTATATATATGTGTGTAGGAGAGAGAGAGGGGGAGAGAGTGTGAGTGTGTGTGTATGTGTGTGTGAGTGTGTGTATGTGTGTACGTGTGTGTGTGTGTATGTGTGTGTGTGAGTGTGTGTGAGTGTGTGTGCTGATACAAAAAGCCAAGAAAAATATTCAATGTATTTGCTAGGGTTTCTTGTTTCAAAGGTGAATAATATATTTCTCATTATCTTAGGTTCTTCCACCATTTTTCTTTCAGTCACTGTGCTTTCTCAGTGATTTCTCTTGTTTAACCCCTTATAAATCTCTCTCTCTCTCCCTCTCTCTCTCTCTCTCTCTCTCTCTCTCTCTCTCTCTCTCTCTCTCTCTATCTATCTATCTATCTATCTATCTATCTCTCTCTCTCTCTCTCTCGCTCTTTCTTTCTCTCTCACACTCATTCACTCTCTCTTTCTCGCTCTCAACCTTTTGTTTTCATTATCTCCCTATTACTTTCTTCCTTTCTGTCTCTCCCCCTTTCTCCTTCCCTGTCACTCACACCCTCTCTTTACCTCTTTCACTCGTTCTCAAGTAATCTATAGTACTCCCCTCTCTTAAACAACCATCACGGATTTTCAAGACATCGTGACAGACAACAGATGTTACATTTTAAGAAACATTGTCTGTTGATGGCCATGGGGGTGAGACTTTCTTTTCTACTTTTCTGCTTCATTTTCTTTTTATTTCTTTATATTTTTATTTTTTTTAAATTGTGTAGCATGTTTATTTTTAGTTTTAATGGTTTGTCTTTATAGATAAAGGTCCAATGCCAACAGTCCTTGTTTTGTCTCTTGGAATCATAATGATTATTGTAAAGAGAGATAAATTATACATATAAGGTGTAACTTGTTCGGTTACTTTTTCTGCCAAGGCGGGGTGGGCGTACATGTCAATGATGGGAGTGGAGATTCTAAAGGTTAATAGAATACGAGTATGATATATTAAGTATTGGATATTGACGGGGAGGGAGCGATGTTTAAAAGGATTACTTGAATAACGCCACAACACTGCAATCAATATCACCAACAACATAATCATGTTCAACATCTTTCTCCAATTTGTCATCAGAGGATTTATATCTATTTGGCTTTTTAAAATCACACTTCGCTTGCACACATACACACACATACACGCATACTTCCACACATTCATAAATACAGACATATACGCATACATACATAATACATACATACATAATACACATACATACACAAATGGTCACCCGGGAAGGTGACCAATCAAATAAACTTGAAATTAAGGATAAGAGACAAACACATAATAGACATACATACATACACACATATACCTACATTCATCCATACATACATATATACATACATATATACATAAATGCATGCATTCATACATACACACATATGGTGGCTGCCAACTCGTTTTCGAGTACGGCCACTACTTTATATCCATGTAGGACAACCCCTACCGATGCGCTGAACGAGTGTGACTTTTTAGTCCAGCCAGCGACTTGAAAACTCTGGTACAAACACTACACTTGTGACAATTATTGACACATAGTGCTGGGCCCATGGTACCATGTGACAACAAGTGCAGAGAGATCTCCAGATATAAAGCAATGCCTGTGCCGTGAAGCTTTTATAGTGAGCAAAGGCACTGCACAAAGCCAGTCCCACTCTCTTAACCAAGATGATATTTACCAAAAAGAAGAACAAGTCAACATCATTGGATACCATCAGGGCTGCAGGTGTTATATCAGAGTTTTCCTTCTCCTAGAATTCTGCCTTGACAAAGGCTAAGAGGTCATCTCTCCCGGTGATTTTGGATGGCCATTGACTCTTAAGAGCTCCTTTGTTGGTGCTACTGGTAACATGTATCCCAGTACAACCTGTCTCATGGTCGGGTCATTGGCGACTAAACTGGCAACCCCACCAAGGTCGCTTGGTGAGGAGGGTGACTTTGGACATCTTGCAGGACTAAAAACAAAACCCACATATATACGTACATGCATACACACATACATATACATATATATATATATATATATATATATATATATATATATATATATATATATATATATATATATATATATACATGCATATATTATATAAACAAACACGATGGCTGTAAACTCTGCTAAGTGTATTGCAATCGCTTGTCAGATTCAGATGTGTGACTCTCGGATATGGCTTTTGAAAGCCTGCTAGAGACTTGCAATCCTTCACACATCGACAACTATGGATCTCCCTGGCCGCAGGTCTTACATCGGGTTGCCTGTGAACATTCACCATACCGTGGAGATCATAGTTAACTGGTTCTCTCTGAACATGGCTGCGGCTGTAGTTTCTGAGACCAGATTTGTTTTTTCACATACATATATACATACATTCATGCATACATACATACACACAAACACACTCACAAATACACATATAAACAAAACCCCGTAAAATTTTAAATGAAACATACTAACACTCTCATTTCAAGGTTTTCGGGATTTTAAAGGAAGTCTCTATAATTGGCTGTTGTTGCTGTTGTTGATGTTATGGCATTGTGTCTTTCGTAATAGAATAGACTTATGATGAATTATGTTCTATACTTGACCAAAATATATTACGTAGAGCAGTGCACCTAGAAACTCATTATTCATTGTGTCATTTTTCCCCATTATTCACAATATCGTTTCTCTTTCCATCTCTTTCTCACATATGCATACATACAATATATATATATATATATATATGTATATATGGGGGGGGGGGGGTATTCGGATTTAGCTGTCGAAACGACCGGAGCTTAGCCGTCGTGATCCTGACACTTTTCTTATATATATATATATATATATATATATATATATATATATATATATATATATATATATATATATGTGTGTGTGTGGTGTGTGTGTGTGTGTGTGTGTGTGTGTGTGAATGAAAAATGCTGAACTGTGTTGTTGCAAATATGATATATATAATAAAGAATTAGAAATAGAAGCCATGACTATCCATCATCAGTGGTCTACTTGCCATCATAGGTATTTCTTCGCATTACAGACCATATACCTCCGGCTAGGGCAATACAATAACTAAATTAAGTTATTGGGATAAAAAGAGTCGGGCGGAGAAAGAGAGACAGGTAAACAAACACGAATGGTGAGGCAACGTAAAGAGAGGAAAAAATGAGAAAATCAAGTCAATGATTCATTTTGAACATAAGAACGTGGGAATATTGACGAGAAGGCAAAAGACACATCTTCGCCGTGCGAATGTGAGCGAGGAAAGAATTCGGTACGGTGTGAGACGATGGGGGAAGTGGGAGAGAGGGTGAGTAGCAGAGAGTGAGTGAGTGAGTGAAAGTGTGAGGAAGAGGCTAGCCGAGAGAGGGTGACTAGCAGAGGGGGTGAGTGAAAGTAAGAGAGAGAAGGAGAGAGAAGGGGGAGAGAGAAAGAGGATAGCAGTAAGGGAAGAGAAAAAGACAGGTCACAGCGAAGGGGAAAGCATATATGAATGAAAAATTGTGAGCTGTGTTGTTGCAAATATGATATGATATGATATATATATATATATTATATATATATATATATATATATATATATATATATATATATATATATAGGGAGACACAAAGCAGGCTTTGTTTAGAGACGGCTTGCGAATTTGAAATTTAGGTAATAACACGAGCTTACGCCGTATTTGACTATATAGAATTAGTCTGTTAGTTGGGATTTTAAAAAAGAGGGTTTTTTTTTAAATCCCAACTAACAGACTAATTCTATATAGTCAAATACGGCGTAAGCACATGTTATTACCTAACATATATATATATATATATATATATATATATATATATATATATATATATATAATATATAACAGATTAAAGTTTAAGCAAAGAATCGCTGCTTTCACCCTTAACGGGATCTTCTGAAACTAACAAAGTCAATCTGTAAACGCAGAAGTGGATATTTCAAAAAACGTTGCAACCGGAGGAAGACAGGAAGACGATACTTTGGTTCGTGGAAACGTTCCCTGGCAAAGAACGGGAAAAAACGAATATAATACGTCATTAATAGGAGCGGTGAAAAACAATTACGCGCAAAGACAGAACCACGTTTATGGTATAAAAGAAATCGTAGACTAATGTTCTCTTAGGTGGTTTTCTACAGCTAAGTTCGGCTCTAGCTTTCGAAAAGGCAGGAGCTCAGTCGTTGGGGTCCTGACACTTTTCCTATTACGTACGCTACTACCCTAAGTTTTGAGTACACTGGAGCGTTATGGTCCACCTGGTATCAAACCACACAACCTTTGCTATATACTGTGTATAAAACTATGGATTATATACAAGTTTCTACATAACTTGGAAATTATTTATCCCAAATTGTAGAAATCTTATAACGAAACGGCCGTCTGGAAGGAAAGAGATATTTATTTAATAATGTCTCATATAAAATAATACAACCAGCTATCCACGAAATACTGATGAGTTAGCACCCCAAACACTACATTGGGATAATACTTAGGTTTATACTAATGTTTGTTGAGTGAGATGGAATTGGTCGGAATATCGCTTAAGGCCTTCTCTGTTTATGTATTGAATATATACTCATGGTGGCCTGATATGATTTCCAGATATAAGGTATGACTCTCTTTATTATTATTATTTTTTATATGAAACACTGATTGATCTTCCTTGTATCCCATGTCTGATTTATCCCTTAGAGAATGGCTATGTGTATGTATGGGTGATCCACACATGTATTTATTATGTTTTAATATCTCTGAGTCTGCATTGGTTATGTATACATATAGTTATTCTTTTAATATCCAATTGAGTTCTTATACACGTGGTTAATACCTAACAGGTTTAAATGACCAGCGTGTATATTGTTTTATTTTAAGATGACCTCCCTTTACTCTTTTGGGGACAGCGTTATTTTTTATCTTTGGTTGACTG
>OZ024742.1:135894702-135904702 GCA_964016885.1 Eledone cirrhosa
AAACCTGGCGTAGCCATCACCTCTCCAGGTTTTGATATAACAGAGAAGAATACAGAGTGAAAGAATGGAAGTGTGAAGCAAATATAGAGAAAGACTCGACCCCAGTGTGTGTGTGCATGTGACAGCTCACACCTATGCAGGTTTAGCTGGCCTCCTCCGAGGTATATCTCGTTGGATGTGTCTTGGATAATTTAATGACAGGGACCCCAGTCTTATCACCTCATTTCTACAGCTGAGTAAACTGGAGCAATGTGAAATAAAGTGTTTTGCTCAAGGAAACAACACATCACCCGGTCCGAGAATTGAACTCACAACCTTTCGATTGCAAACCCAATGCTATAACCACTAAGCCATGCGCCT
Organism: Eledone cirrhosa; assembly: GCA_964016885.1. Classification (NCBI taxonomy): domain Eukaryota; kingdom Metazoa; phylum Mollusca; class Cephalopoda; order Octopoda; family Eledonidae; genus Eledone; species Eledone cirrhosa. The sequence continues at coordinate 135,895,063 of OZ024742.1, forward strand.
TAACAATCGACACCAGTACTGAATTGGTACTTTATTTTATCGACCTCCATAGGATGAAAGGCAAAACTTACCTCAGGTGGATTTGAACTCAGAAAGCAAAGAGCTGGAAGAAATACTGCAAAGCTTTCTATCCAACGCTCTAACGATTCTGCCAATTCACCGCCTACATACATATATACATAAACAAATATATGCAGTGTCTTGTTAGATATTTCAACTAGAAAGATCGTGCTGTGTATCAGAGGAAGAGAACATTTCTTAATTAATGTGTTTTTATATATTATAGTTTATAGTTTAAACAGTTTCTATTCTCAAGTTTCATGTTGGCAAAGTGTAACATCCAGATGGCAATCTTCCACCCAAAGGTTGCTCTTATTTAACTGGAAACTCAATTAATGAAGCTTTGAAACGTTACATATTAACACACATATATGCACACAAACACGCACACATACAGACACATACACACACATACACACAATCACACATAATATACAAATAGACATCCTTGAACTCACACATGTGAGGGATGTTTAAATGTGAGCGCGTTTCTCTTTTCGACACAATAGAATGCAACCATACACACACACACACACACACACACACACACACACACATATATATATATATATATATATATATATATATATATATATATATGTGTGTGTGTGTTTGTGTGCTTAGATAACTATGTGATTAAATCTTTACCATATTCTCACATGGGTACCTATGTGAATAACATCTCTTTCCGTTTCCTAGTGAATATATATATATATATATATGTATATATATATATATATATATATATATATACATATATATATATATATACATATATATATAAATATATACATATATGTATATATATACATACATTTATATATATATATATATATATATAATTATATAGATAGTTGTGTGTACGCGCATGCGCGTGTGTGAGAGTCCGTGGTGTTATTTGTATATGTGTACATACATACATTCATTTCATAGACTATATGCATGTATAGAGATAAATAATGATCGAACATTCTGAGATGGAGACATAAACATGTCAGTACTCAATAAAGAAAATATCGTTACCACCGCAAAAAATAGATAAGGATGAATTTCTGATTAGTTGTAGGTGTTGGAAGACCAACGTTTTTGAGACTTTGCCAGCAAGACACCGACGAACGTGGACGGTTTCAAATCCTGGAAATACCCGTCCATATAATGTACATCGAATGCTCTGTAGCGGACTTTATTATAATTGTTTCTACTTTAGACACAAGGCCAGCAATTACCCAGTGCATTACTGGTACTTTATTTTATCGACCCCGTAAGGATGAAAGGCAAAGTCAACCTCGGCGGGATTTGAACTCAGATCGTAAGGGGAGGTAACTCTATGTGTCAAAGCATGGCATCCGACCCTCTACCGATACTGCCAATCCACCGCCTTCGGACTTTATTATAATGGTATGATTTCGGCATATTTCTAACCCTTTCATATATTCAGTAAACAATTACAGCACACATCACAAACAATCCAAACGTGTACACTCTCACCTACAAAAGTCTACACTCTCACCTACAAAAGTCTACACTCTCACCTACAAAAGTCTACACTCTCACCTACAAAAGTCTACACTCTCACCTACAAAAGTCTACACTCTCACCTACAAAAGTCTACACTCTCACCTACAAAAGTCTACACTCTCACCTACAAAAGTCTACACTCTCACCTACAAAAGAAAGAACATCTATGAAAGAACATCACCACTCACAACGGACACATATCTAAAACCAGCAACAATTCATACAGAAAAAAATGAATGCCGAATACCTATGATGACATTAACAACGAAGCGAAGGAGCTGGCTACTTTTTTGACTGCTTCACCACACACCCCAATCTCACCCTTAAAGCTCACAAACGAAACTTTCTTTCCGGCTAGAGGTTCACAATGAATTGGGAAGAGTATTTTCTACAGAATCAACTAGAAAATGAGAAGGCCCTCTCGTGCCAGCCAATAGGACATCGACAATGCCATCATTATCTAGCTTCGCAACATCGAGAATAAAGCTGCCTGGAGATTCACCTAGTTCAACACTGTATAGTATTAGCCTTCCATATTGAAACTCTTCCAACTGAACCTGTAGATTTCAGAAAAGATTTCGCTAGAGCTAGTGCGCCTGATATCAAAATAATTGTGAACGCCAGAAAGTCACTATAGTTCCACAACAACTCATGTAGGATCCCTGTCAGCAACTTCCAGATCCATTCTAAATTTGCCAACGACGGATAGGGGAAGTTTCAATAAGGAACAATCGGTATATCACTCTCCTGTGCTCTTAAAGCAACGATTACAGCGTACTTTTTCATTTGCTGAGTCAATTTATTGTCTGGCATTATTAATCAGAAAAACTGAAAAGCAAAAATAAATTAGTAATAAGAATGTTAGAGGTCAAGAAAGTGGTGACCTTAAAAGTCCGATACAGCCTATATATATATATAAAAGTTTATCCCGGGTTCAATAGGGCGTAACCACAGTAAGTAAAGTACTCAATACAAAGCAGAGTATAATTATTTAATATAGAAAGGCTTCTACAGGACTAGAACTGTTTCATTCCGGAGAAATCATCATCAGGAAGCGGCTTCCTGATGATGATTTCTCCGGAATGAAACAGTTCTAGACCTGTAGAAGTCTTTCAATATTAAATATATATATATATCGATTAAAGGTGTTTATCATCTTTTTCAATCACCAGCGTAATTCGTAGTTTCTGGCATGTTTACGCTCCCTCTCATATTGAAAATGTATATATTTATATACACATTGTTGTCGTGCCGGTTACTCAATTTCTATATATGCAGATATAATATGATTATCGTACACTTCCCCTGCTAGCATACATCTTTATGTATATATATATATATATATATATATATATATATCTTCAAGCGTGAACCTAATATGACTATATTTTTGCTGCATCCCTGTGTTTATTTTGTTTCCTTTATCCTCTATATATATATATATAGTGTGTGTGTGTGTGTGTGTGTGTGTGTGTGTGTGTGTGTGTGTGTGTGTGTGTGTGTGTGTGTGTGTGTGTGTGTGTGTGTGTGTGCTAGCAGACGAAGTGTACGATGATATTATTAAATCGGAATGAGCTGTGACCCAAAATAATCGCAATAAAAGCTTCCACTGATTAGGCTTAATGGTATAGGCCTAGGGTCATATACATTCTGAATGGTAATATTCCGTGCTAATGACTGGGATTCTTTGACCAAAAATTTGCTCGATCAAAGTTAATATGGGTTTAAAAGTACAACAATAGAAATACAGACATTCATATCCAACATTCATATCCATATCATTCATAGAGTGTAGCTTGAAACATTTGACTGATATCTCAAGCAAATTGTACGACAGAAATGGCTTCATTTCTGCCTTTTAACATATTTGTTTTGAGGTACTTAAATATATATATATGTGCGTGTATATATGTGTATATATTTATATATATATATGTGTGTGTGTGTGTGTGTGTGTGTGTGTGTGTGTGTGTGTGTGTGTGTGTGTGTGTGTGTCTCTCTCTCTCTGTGTATATATATATGTGTGTGTGTGTGTGTGTGTGTGTGTGTCTCTCTCTGTGTGTATATATATGTGTGTGTGTGTGTGTGTGTGTGTGTGCCAGCGTACATGTGTAGAGGCAATGACGAGTGTACGTATCAGAAGAATTACTGTTAAGAATGTCATTAAACGTAGAAAGACAAGTTGATGTAGTTTGTATATGTCAGAATCAGAAGTAAGGGATGAGATTAAGGCAAGAGAACAGGGTGAGATCATCAGATAGAAAAGGAGAGGGGGAGAGAGGAGAAAAAGAAGGTGAGAAACGGGGGTGGGGGAAGAGATATGGGAAGCAACAAAGACAAATTGTTGGAGAGAGAAATCTAATCACAATGTCAGATTGGGTGGGCTCGCTGTATGTGTGTTTGTGTGTGTATGAGTGTATGTGTCTCTGTTTGATATACGTGTGTGCGGGTGTGTCGCAGTGTGTATGCGTCTGTGAACCAGTGTTAGAAAACAGTATTTATCTACAACCATTCCCCTCAAGCCTTAACCGACCTACACCAACTTACATTCATAAACTGGCGTCTCTACTTCATCTACTTCGTCTTAGTATCAACTACATCCCCACTACCACATTCAACACCCACCACTACTACCATGATCTAAGACATTACACCCGCCCCACCACAGTGACCTCGACCATCACAGTGCCTTGACAAATGCCACCTGTGCTGGAGTGCTAAAAAATGTTAATTAAGCATCATTTTTTTGTTTTCTTCCAAGATATTGTTAGTAAGTGTGGAGGCGGCATTTTAGTCATCCGCCATAATATGTATGTGTGCATGTATGATGGCACATTGGCTTACAACTGGATTAGCAATCATGGGGTTGCGAGTTCGATTCTGGGAGCAGGCGATGCGTTATGTCCTTCAGCAAGACAATTTATTTCAGGTGACACTTTCCCCCATGAGATGCGACCCGTAGTGAATAAAAGATCAGTGGAAGCACTGGGTCAGATTTTATCAGTTCCACCCCACTCAGTAAGCGAATGAGGCCTAGGAACTTGTCGATCGATTCATTAACCTTATCTATGTGTGTGTGTGTGTGTAAATATGTATGTGTGTATGTATGTAATGTCGCTCTTGAGTGCTACATCCAAATAGTACTTTCTTTTTTTAACCTGGGAGTGAAAGGACCCCAGTTGTTGTCACAACACCTTTCTAGGAGAGGGAAACTCTAAAAAAAAAAAAAACCTGCGGCTTCGGAATTATTCGGTGATGTTGACCAGTTCTCCTTTTCAGGTAGTGTTTTCGATGCTCAGTGAGTGGGATTGGTCGTGTACAAGGCCTTTCCCCACTTGAAATACCTTCAAAGAACAGACATTGCTTGTTCAAGATATGGTACAGGTTTGTGTGACTGACCGTAGCCTAGAAGTGCACCAAACTCTATAATCTGACAAGTGATTGCAAATGATTGCAGAGTTTGCAGCCAACATATATGTTTATATAAATGTATGCATGTATATATATATATATATATATGTATGTGTGCATACATGTGTGTACATATGTGGGTATGCATGTATGTATGCGTGTATATGTGTCCAAAATCACCGGGAGAGATGGCCCAAGGCAGAATTCTAGGAGAAGGAAAACTCTAATATTACACCTGCAACGCTGATGGTATCCAATGATGTTGACTTGTTCTTCTTTTTGGTAAATATCATCTTGGTTAAGAGAGTGGGACTGGCTTTGTGCAGTGCCTTTGTTCACTATAAAAGCTTCACGGCACAGGCATTGCTTTATATCTGGAGATCTCTCTGCACTTGTCGTCGCATGGTAACATGGGCCCAGCACTATGTGTCAATAATTGTCACAAGTGTAGTGTTTGTACCAGAGTTTTCAAGTCGCTGGCTGGACTAAAAAGTCACACTCGTTCAGCGCATCGGTAGGGGTTCTCCTACATGGATATAAAGTAGTGGCCGTACTCGAAAACGAGTTGGCAGCCACCATATGTGTGTACGTATGCATGCATGTATGTATCTATGCATGTATGTATGGATGAATGTGGGTATATGTGTGTATGTATATATGTCTGTTATGTGTTTGTCTCTTATCCTTAATTTCAAGTTTATTTGATTGGTCACCTTCCGGGGGGGGGGGGGGTTATAAATTATAACATAGTTCTATTCGCTGGTCCATGCTGTTGCCGTTGACTGCTATACATACATACATATAAACATACATACATACATTCATACATATATAATCGAAGAAATAATAATAATAATCGAAGAAATTTGACACCACGTGTACCATCCGAGTCTACCGCGACTGTTGTGGAAAATACTACCGATAATGATAATAATCAAAAGTATAAACAATTGAAAATTTCCCCCAACGAAATCTTCAAGAGAGAAATTAATTCATGTATAAATATCTCTCTTGCCGAACGTGTTAAATCGACAATGATTAATAAAAAACCAAATAATGAAATGTTACGTGTTATTGATGAAATAAGGGATGAATATTTACCTCGGATAAAAACCCCAACATTTTGGCAAATCAACGCCTGGTTCTATGCCTTAGCAACGACAGTGAAGCATTATCTTGGTGATAGCAGAGATATTAACAAGAACAGAACACATCAAAAAATACCATCATATATAACTAAAATAGAAAAAAATATTGCTGACCTACGAAAAACCGTAGGATATGTGACAATGATCCTTACATGCAAACAAACGCAATAAAACCTCACTCCTCGCCAACAAAGAGTGAAAAATAAAATAGAGACGATGTTTGATAACAGTAGAACCAGAACCCTTCAATATAAGCTGATCACCCTCAAACAAGAATTGAGAGCTGTAAGCGAAAAACGCCGATACCTGAAGAACGTAGATGAGAGAAAAGTGCTTAGTAAAAGATTCAGACGAAACCAAACATCAGTCTATAGATATATGAAGAACAAAATAATAAGTGTCACTGAGGCCCCATCCCAGAAAGACATAGATTCCTTTTGGAGCAAAATATGGGGTGAAAAGAAGAATTTCAACCAAGATGCAGTGTGGCTAAGAGAAATCCGAAATAACTTTTGCTCTTACACTACAAGAAAAACATACGAAATAAGTGAGGGTACCCTTGAGACTGTGATAGGAAAACTCCACTCTTGGATGATAGAGGCCCTCCAACTTGCTAAAGTCACAGACATTATTGTCAGAGCCATAGAGAGGCTGTCTAAGGTTAATGACAGAGAGGGAGGACTCTATTTTCACTGATAAAATAAAATATTTCAGGGCGATAGTCTCGCTGTGATAATATTCATCTTGTCATTAAACCCCATGTCCTTTCTGCTCAAGAAATGTGAGGGATACATCATTGGCTCACAGAAGGACAGAAATACGAACCTAACCCATAATTTCTTTGTGGACGATCTGAAACTCTATGCCAAGAACATGGATGTGATGAAGAAAAATCTTGACCTGGTTATAACGTGCTCAAAGGATATAGGAATGTAATTTGACTAAGATAAATGCTCATACATGACAGTAAAGCGGGGAAAAACAACAGCCCAATCTAGCATCATTGTCATCAATGGCCTAACTGTTTCACCGATATCTGATGAGGACTGCTACAGATAACTGGGGATAGATGAGAACATATCCTATAATCGTATCTATAATAAAGAACGCGTAACCATGGATTCTACACCCGATTAAGAAAGATCTGGTCATCGGAACTCTCTGTGCAAAACAAAACAGTGGCTCACAATGTGTTTGATATGCCTGTCCTAACACCAACGTTTGGAATACTCAATTGGACGATAGACGAAATCCGAGCAGTTGATGTTGGAACTCGAAAAATACTAAACAACACCGGAAACCTCCCCATCAACAGTGACATAGACCGCCTTTACTTGAAACGTAAGCTGGGAGGCAGAGGCCTAAAATCAGACCAGACAACATTTGAATGTAAAATCATATCTCTCCGACAACATCTACGAACCACGAAGCGTAGGAGCCCGTTTCTTGAGCAAGTCTATCTGCATGAAACAGATAAGATCATGAGAGTTAGGAAGGAACTCCTCGAGAGATATTCCCTGTGTGATAATCAAAACTCACACCCAGGGAAGTCGCTCAGCAGTATCGCAGTGAATCCATGGATGAAAAACTACATGCTTATCAGCAAAAAATCATGCATGGATATGTTGCCAGGAAGCTCCAGAGTGAGAGTAATATAGATAAGGAAAGTAGTCTATCTTGGACCAACAACCGCTATATTGGCTCCCACTTTGAAGGAGACGCTTTTGCAATCCAAGAACAGGAGATTAACACGAAATACCTGATTCACAAAAGAGATAGGGATGCAGGCAAAACACCTAGATGTGATAACAAGTGCAGACTCTGCAGAACTAACATCGAGGATATCACCCATGTCATCAGCAGCTGCCCAAAGATGTCATTGCGGTACTATCTACCTATGAGGCATGATGTAGTGGCCAAAACACTGTACAATGCAGTTCGTAAAAAAGATAGCCCCGATAATAAACACATTGAAAGCTACAGCAATGTAGAAGACATCCATCTACATAATATGAAAGAGTACTGGTGGAATGTTCCAGTAAAAAATGCAGGCATAACAGACCAGATATTATGATATGGGATAGGGAGAAGAAAGCATGCAGAGTAGTGGAAATTAGCTGCCCAGCAGATGCCAATATAATATCAAGGATTAGCGAAAAGGAGAATATTTATGCAGAACTGATGAGAAATCTGCTGATACACCCTGATTACACCTTCAGATTTATGCCTGCAATTATTAGGGCACTGGGTTATGTTAGTAACTGCCTCAATACAAATCTTGAGAAGCTAGGCTTCACAGGAACAGAAAGAACACAACTAGTTAGGAAATTACAAGTACAATCCATTAATGGAACAGTATAAATATGTAAAACATTCCAAAAATGTTGCATCTAATAACTGCATATACACATGTACAGATACAAAGCATATACACATGAACACATACAACTCAAAATATACACATCCACACATACAATAACATCCATATCTACACATGCATGCATACATAATCTACCTAGTTGATGTGTAAATTCCAATGAGAGAGTCGTGTGTCTATGTTAGAAACCGACTCTCTCTCTCTATTGGTAAAAATGTGTGAAATTATAAAACCAGAAGAACATACATACATACATGCATACATACATACATGAGTTAGATGACACTAAGGAATACTGGTGGAACCTGAAAATGAAAACTGCCACCAAATTAAAGCACAACCGGCCTGATATTGTTGTTTGGGACCACACATTGAAAACGTGTTCTGTTGTGGAGATCAGCTGCCCACTTGATGTAAACGGTGTCAGAAAAATACAGGAGAAGGAGGACATCTACGGACCATTGCTGAGGAGTTTGCAAATCCAGTATCCAACATACACCTTTAGCTTCATACCCATCATTATTGGAGCAACGGGTTATATACCAACCCGTTTGGATCAAAGTATGACTTATCTTGGGTTTGCGGACAAAGAGCGCAGCTCCCTAATTCATAGTCTACAAATGACTGCGAGAGCTGGCACCTTCAAAATTTGCAAAACATTCTTGCGATTCAAGGGATGACAATTTCTTTTCTTTTACAACCTTGCCAGGAAGGTGGCGGTCAAAAAAATATACTCGAAATTAAGAGAAAGAGATAACGTACATGCATATATACATACATACATACATACAATCATACATACATACATACATGGTGGCTGCCAACTCGTTTTCGAGTACGGCCACTACTTATATCCATGTAAGAGAACCCCTACCGATGCACTGAACGAGTGTGACTTTTTAGTCTAGCCAGCAACTTGAAAACTCTGGTACAAACACTACATTTGTGACAATTATTGACACAGTGCTGGGCCCATGGTACCATATGACGACAAGTGCAGAGAGATCTCCAGATATAAAGCAATGCCTGTGCCGTGAAGCTTTTATAGTGAGCAAAGGCACTGCACAAAGCCAGTCCCACTCTCTTAACCAAGATGATATTTACCAAAAAGAAGAACAAGTCAACA
>OZ024742.1:135909702-135922202 GCA_964016885.1 Eledone cirrhosa
CTCTGACACCTCCCCATCCACACGCACACGCCCACCGACCTACACCCCACCCCACACACACACCTTTTCCTGAACATGGAACCTCGTTCTTCCACCAACTCTCACATTCACATACACACACACACACATACACAACCTTCAGCCCTCCCCGCCTCCCTCTCCCCAATCCACCCGCCACCACCCCTACACGCCCCACACCCTTCCACCACTTGTTTATCTTCATGTTTATTTATTTTTTTTTTTTATTTGTACTCCTTCCACGTTTATCCTCCCTTTCCTCTCCCCCCTGTTTTCTAAAAGTCTCTCCTCCACTCCCCTACACACCCTCGGAACTCTCTTCCCACCCACTTTTCGCCTGAAGAAGGGCTTATACCCGAAACGCCCCCACCCCCACTCTCAAGAGTGTGAAACTAATAAACCTTTGTTTGTACTGCCTCTCTGTTTTGTTCCCGTTCCATTTTTCACTATAATATATATATATATATATATATATATATATATATGCATACATAGATGCATACAAACATACATATATGCATACATACATATATACATACATATGTATATACATACATACATACATACATACATACATGCATACATACATACATACATACATACATACATACATACATACATACATACATACATACATACATACATACATACATACATACATACATACATTCGATATATATAATGTAGAAAAGTAACACACGTGTTTATATACATAAAAGCACATAGTAGAAAGGAAAAAGATTTTTTCTGTAGAAAATCTGAAAGAGATTTTTTCAGTGAAATATGAAAACATTAATTTATTTACAATACCGGTTTCAGCATTTTCAATTGCGGATATGCAGAATATTGTTAAGTTTCATATTTGTACAAATAGTGATAGTAATAATAATAATAAACTATTATTATCACCATTTGTACAAATATGCAACTTAACAATATTCCGCATATCCGCAATTGACAATGCATATAATGCTGAAACCGGTATTGTAAATAAATGATTGTTTTTATATTTCACTGGAAAAAACTCTTCAACATTTTTTACTGAAAAAATCTTTTTCCCTTTCTACTATTTGTTTATATATATATATATATATTTATTAAAATAACAGATTAAAGTTTAAGCAAAGAATCGCTGCTTTCACCCTTAACGGGATCTTCTGAAACTAACAAAGTCAATCTGTAAACGCAGAAATGGATATTTCAAAAAACGTTGCAACCGGATTCTTTGCTTAAAGTTTAATCTGTTATTTTAATATATATATATATATATATATATATATATATATATATATATATATATATATATATATATATATATATATATATATATATATTAAAATAACAGATTAAACTTTCTTTGCTTAAAGTTTAATCTGTTATTTTAATATATATATATATATATATATATATATATATATATTAAAATAACAGATTAAACTTTAAGCAAAGAATCGCTGCTTTCACCCTTAACGGGATCTTCTGAAACTAACAAAGTCAATCTGTAAATGCAGAAGTGAATATTTCAAAAAATGTTGCAACCGGGGGAAGACAGGAAGACTATACTTTGGTTCGTGGAAACGCGTTCACTATGCAAATAATTACTTATTTGCATAGGGAACGTTTTTTGACATATTCACTTCTGCGTTCAGAGATTGACTTTGTCAGTTTCAGAAGATCCCGTTAAGGGTGAAAGCAGCGATTCTTTGCATATAATTTAATCTGTTATTTTATTAAATATTTGCTCTACGGTTCTTATATATTTTATATATATTTATCCTTATCGAGCCCTCTTTGGATTTTAGTCTTCAAATTGATTATTATTACTATATATATATATATATATATATATATATAATAAAAAATTGAACAGGGACAGAACAGAGAGGCAGTACGACATATATATATATATATAAGAGAGTATTGAAGTTTGCTTGAAGCATTGTGGAATAATAAGTTAATTTCTTTAAGTCGTTTGGAAGCCTCGACAATGCAAATGGGTAAATCTCCGGGTAACAAGATCCGGTGGTGGAGAGAGAGATGTAAGTGGGTGTAAGTTGAGATGCGTGGCGTGTATAAGACGTGTAGCGGAATGAAGGAAAGAGCATAAAGGATAAAATTAAAATAACAACACGAGAGATTTAATTGTCCCTATATATTTCGGATTTTCATCCATCTACTGGGGTTATATTCTGGGGTGGGAGAAAGGTTGTCTGTCGGAAAGGTGCGAAACGCGTCCTCCGCTGTCCGTTGTTTTGAATATATGAGGTATTCAGCAGAGCGCGCGTGCGCGTGAAATGGGGTCGGTCGGGCAGAGGTCAGCGGCCGAAGTAGTTCTTTCAATTGTGGGAGTGGGATGCCGCTAGCTGTTAGTCCATTCTGTGCCTGTTTGTTAAATGTTACTGTGTGTGTGTGTGTGTGCGTGTGTTGTTGTCTCGCTTGAGTGTGTGTGTGTGTGCGTGGGTTGTTGCCTTGTTCCTCTGTATTGGCAGTGTAGTATGTTCGTTTGGTGTAATGCTACTGTGTGTGTGTGTAGTTGTCTCGTTTGTGTGTGCGTGTGTTGTGTGTTGCTACATCGTTTGTTAACTTAAACCAGCCATCTCATTTCGCTTCTCTCTAATCGGTTGTTTATTTGCGGTTGCAGTCGTTTGATAAAAAGCGCTTCCTTGATACGTAACGTGCCGACGTTTCTTTCAGTCGCTAGAATTGTGACAATGGGCCTTCCGTCTTTGTTTCCGCATTTGTCTATGTGTTTCCGGAAACACGAGGCCCTGGTTTTAGTGTGTTCCTTTATCCGGATGTGCAAAGGTCGGATTGTGCTACCTATGTAGTATTGGTTGCACCTGTCACATTTTATCTCGTACACGACGTATGTGCGTAGGCAACAGTTCGCATGGCGTATCGGGCAGTCTCTGAGGGAGCATGCGTCAATAAATTTCCCGGGTTTGTTGGAGAGGCATCTTCGCAGGGAGGGGCCCGAGTGGGCCAGGTGGATGTCGAGGCCCTCCATCCGTATAGCCTTGCGGATAGCGTTGGTGGTATTCTCGCCCAGGTGTGGAATTTTAAGGAAGCACTTGCCTTGGGTGCCTCTCTGTCTCTTGTGTCTGGTGTCTCGTATTCTGTCTGTGATCGAGGTAGGGTACCCGTTCGTCTCCAGCACCTCGAGGAATCGCTTGGTATGAGTGACACCACTCGCGAGATCGCTGCATCTGTTTTTGATTCGCGCGATCTCGTTCGTGATGTATCCTCTTTTGGCACTGTTAGGGAGGGCGGACTTGTAGTGAACGAACAGGTCCCTGCAGTCTGCCTTTCGGTAGAAGTTGCAGTGGATCCTTCCCTGTTCCGTGATGTTGATTCTGAAGTCGAGGAGGGCAAGTGACCCGTCTTCGTTGGGGTGTTCAACACTGAAGTCAATGTTCTCGTCCATGTTGTTGAACGTCTCATAGATTCTGTTCGCCGTGTCTTGGGAAGATGTGAGGATGAGGATATCGTCCACGTACTTTGAGAAAAAGCTACAGCGTTGGGGTGGCAGGCGTTGAGTGCCTTGCGTTCAAAACAACAAACAGCGGAGGACGCGTTTCGCACCTGTCCGACAGACAACCTTTACCCCAGAAAAAATACCCCAGTTGATGGATGTGAATCCGAAATATATAGGGACTATTAAATCTCTCCCAAGGTAACTCTCTCTTGTGTCATTATTTTTATTTTATCCTTTATACTCTTCCCTTCTTTCTTCTACACATTTACACATCTTATACACACCACGCATCTCAACGTACACCCACTTACATCTCTCTCTCCACCACCGGATCTTGTTACCCGGAGATTTACCCATTCGCATTGTCGAGGCTTCCAAACGACTTAAAGATATTTACTTATTATTCCACAATGCTTCAAGCAAACTTCAATACTCTCTTATATATATATATATATATATATATGCAACTATGGAGGAGAAAGCGCTTCATTTTACAGTCTTAATTCCGATCAATACCCTGATATAAACATCCAAGTATTTACAGACAATGTTATTTTCCATTATTTTCTTCAAGCGATTGGCAGTATCGGTAGAGAGTCGGACGCCATGCTTTGATGCATAGAGTTACGGCCCTTGCCATTCTGAGTTCAAACCCGCCGAGGTTAACTTTGCCTTTCATCCTTACGGGGTCGATAAAATAAAGTACCAGTAATGCACTGAGTAATTGTTGACCTTGTGCCAAAAGTAGAAACAATTATTTTCTTCAAGTCTTTTTTTCATCTCCTTTTTCTTGGCATATTTTCTTGTGAAATGCCAACGTCCGAATCGTCACAAGCATTTACATCTCTCTAGATTTTAGAATTATAACGTAGCTTATTTTCGTATTATTTTCCTCGTATTAACTCCTATTGTGTGTGTATGTGTGTGTGTGTCTGTGTGTGTCTGTGTGTGTGGGTGTGTATGTGTCTGTGAATCTGTGTGCATGAGAGTGTGTCTGTGTCTCTGTGTGTTTGCATCTGCGTGTGTGTGTGAGAGAGAGACAGAGAGAGAGTGTGTTGGATATCAGATTTCTTGTTCGCTTTCTTATTTCTCTCATTTAAAACATTATGTTTATGAACACGAAATATATTTTCATAAAATCTTATACCATTTAATGAAATTTATTCATTTAATCTACATCTTTTAACGAATTTATTTCCACATTATTTACTTTAATTGGCAGTATCGGTAGAGGATTGGACGCCATGCTATCTAGCATAGTTACGTCCCTTTACGGTCTGAGTTCAAATCCCGTCGAGGTTAACTTTGCCTTTCATCCTTCCTTGGTCGATAAAATAAAGTACCAGTAATGTACTGGATAATTGCTGGCCTTTTGCCAAAAGTAGAAACAATTATTTACGTGTCATCTACAGTTTGTTTTATGTTTCTTTATCTCTCTACTGAACTTAAAACAAAATATGTTTGTTTTATGTTAAGTAGAGAGATAAGACAATAAAGGTGGTTTGAGAAAGTAATATAAGAGAACTGATAAAGGACGGAAGAAATAAGAATCCGTCATACATACTAGTCTGGTATTGTAGTATCGGTAGAGTCGGACACCATGCTTTGCAGCATGGAGTTACGGTCTGAGTTCAAATGCCACCGAGGTTAACTTTGCCTTTCATCCTTTTGGGGACGAGAAAATAAAGAACTAGTAACGTACTGGGGTCGATTTAATCGACTTTCCCCTCCCCCAAATTACTGGCCTTGTGCCTAAACTAGAAATTATTATTAGCAGTGGATTTGTAGTATAGAGTTACGGCCCTTTGCGCGTTCAGAGTTCAAATCGCCTCGAGGTTAGTTTTGCCCTTCATCCTTGCGGGGTCGATAAATAGAGCACCAGTAATGTACTGGGGTCCATATAATCGACTTTCCCCTCCCCCAAATTTGCTGGCCTATAATAGAAATCAGGTGCTGTGGGTCATTTTCCTGTGGATGCGAAAATAAGTTGTTTCTTGTAGACGAGCATGTGACAATGGAGACATCCGGTGTTCTGGTCCCCCGCACCACATCCCAACTCACTGTTATCTGTGTAGAGTTGGCTACCCGCAAGAGTGAACCTGCGAGGTGGAGTGGCTGTTCCAGCCCATCTTTCTCACAATCTCCAGGGACGTATTCACCATTCTCTCCACTGGGATCACGAAGCGGACTAACTCTTAAACAGTAAGAGTTTAATCCGACAGCTATGGACAAATCAACACACACACATTCACACATTTCACGATCAGTCTGACTGACTTTATAATAAGATATGTTTATATACATTATGAGTCTTAAATAAGCGAGCGGTCTAACATTTATATTCCAAATTATGTTACTTACTAAAATTCTAGTCATAGTACGATTATAATTAATGTAAGTGTTCGAAATCTGACCTCATTCCTCAATACATTTTGAAGCGGCTGTTCAAAAAGTAATCACTGAAACTTGCAATAAAAATGTTGTTTGTGTATCTTACTATGTATCTGACTGAACTGCACAAAATGTATTTTCTATCTCAATCATTTTGCTACAAAAACTTTACTTTTCAATCCTGGGTTCTAACACTATATTTGTCCCTGTAAATAGTTATTTTCTCCAAAGTTATTCATACATTTGTCGTATTCGGTTCCCTGCAATCCTCCTAAAAACATGCAAGCGAACATTAACACAACCACTGCGAAAGAATCCGAAAGATCTACATCGTATGCATGTAGATGTTTTCAAGAGATATCTCGACATTTTACTGACTAAGATCCCAGATGAACCCATAGCACGAGGCAAAGCGCAAATAAGGGCAGAAGCAACAAACTCCCTTTTGCATCAATGGCCAACCAGTGTAGGGTAGCTGCAGAAAGTGTAGCATCAATTATGGTGCTCTAGCATGGCCTCACTTTGTTGTCTGGAACACGTAATAGAGTAACAGAATGATGGTGGTATTCTGGACTCCAAAAACTAAATAAGAACCCTATTGCCGTCATTATTGGCAGTACGACTCCAATAGCTTTAAATAAAGGACATATAATATAATGCATTTTAATTTATCCAGCCCTTAAATATGAAAGGCAAAGATAACCTTGGTAGGATTTGAACTCAGAACGTAAAGGGACAAATATACGCCACAAGCATGTTATCCGACGCTCTACCGATAATGTCAATCCACCGCCCACATTACTATTTAATAATTGTTTCTACTCTTGGCACAATACCAGCAATTTTAAGGGAAGAAGGGAAGGGAAAAGTCAGTTATATCGACTCCAGTACGTTACAGGTACTTTATTTTATCGACCCAGTAAGGATGAAAGGCAAAGCTAACCTTGGCGGGGTTTGAACTCAAAACGTAAAGGCCCGTAACTCTATGCTGCGAAGTAGGTTGTCCGACGCTCTACCGATAATAATAATAATTCTTAATAAAATAGGAACAATGCCAGAAATTTGGGGAAATGGGAAAGTCGATTATATCGACAACAATATCTCAACGGTACATTATATTAATTCCCCCATAAAATGTAAAGGTAATGCTGGCATCAGTGGGATTTGAAATCAGAATATAGATATTTGGAACCAAGGAAAGATTGTAAAGCATTTATCTGACAATAAAAGACTATACCAGCATCAGCAGCACTGACTCTACTATTACATCTTTCAGCAGAGATACAACCCCCAGAAGAATGGAATGGAACTTCATCGGTTTCGACGACGTGTTTCATACATACAATCCTATATACCGTATTACCCGGTATCTATCATACGTCTTGGATGCCGAAGAAGGTTTATTATTTTTTTTCAAATTTTTGGTTGTTAAAATTAGGGTGCAACCTCGAGGACGAAGCGTCTTCGGCGCAGGGAAATACGTTACATACATGCATACATCCACACATGTTTGACCTCCGTCGCTTCCGACGAGGAACGTTCCAGTTGTTTGAGCAACGGAACAGCCTGCTCGGAAAATTAACGTGAAAGTGACTGAGCAATTCATTCATACACATACGTACCCTTAACGTAATTCTAGGGGAGATTCAGCGTGACACTGAATTAAAGCTAAAGTCCATATAAGAGTTGCTATTATTGCGAAGCGAACTTCTTAAACATTTGGCTATGCTGCCTCTATATAACAACCGTTAATACCTAAATTATAACCGCTACTGCTATTCTACCCCCACCCAACCTATCTATATACTCTCATTACCACAACGTCCTTCTATACAATATCCAGTTGAAATACAATCACCTCTACCACTTCTATTATAACCATGATTATTGCAAATGTATCACTACCTCCACCACCAGCACCACCACTATTCAACACCACCTCAATCTACCACCACCACTACCAACACCAAAACAACACCACCAGCACTACTACCACCACTAACTATCCCACTCACTTCCACAGCACAACTATAACCACTTACCGAAAGCCAGTAGATATAATCTAATAACGAAAGTGACAGTGGCTTGTCTTCAGTTTTGATAACTTATTGAATTATCTGACACATTATGGAGAATGTTGGCCATATCCTACTAGCATGGCTTTCTTACAAACATGCTACACCGCATAGACACACTGACGCGTGGGCGCATTCTAATGTATACAACGCAGACACTGACGTCCCAGATCTCACATACATAATACACAACACACACACTTCGATATACGCGTTTAAATTAAAACACCCATAAATTTATAGATTCATATTTATGTATATGAATCTATAAATTTGACATTTATGACTCTTATATATATATAGATAGATATATATGAATATATATATATATACACACACATATATATATATGTGTGTGTGTGTATGTGTGTATATATACATACGTACATACATACATACACATATGTATATACAGTATATATACAGTATATATATATAGGGAGATAGATAAATAGATAGATAGATAGATAGATAAATATAAATAGATATATGTGTATGTATTTGCATGTATATATTTTATATATATATATATATGTGTGTGCGTGTGGGTGTGTGAATGAGATTGTGTGTACGGATGGTGAGAGAGAGAGAGAGAGAGAGAGAGAGAGAGAGAGAGAGAGTTGCTTTGAGAACAACCGGAATATAAGACGAACCCTTGTATTTATTTTAATATGCCTTGGTTGTTGATTTGTGTTTGTACCATTGTCTGTATAATGAATTATATATGTTTCTCCCCAAAAGTATGTATGTAGCCATATTATGTTGGGCACTCTGATTCCGGTATCCAGAGAAAAAGCCATATATGGCTAATCAGTATAAATCCACTCATTGACCTTCTCCAGCCAATTTTCATCCGCTCCTTTGCAAAGACAATGCTAGTCTTATGCCACATGTAAACAAGTAATACCTTTCCTTCCTCTTCACCTTTATTGTGTTCAACCTCTACCATTCACCCACCAATCGTCACGTCACACGTTAACCATTACACCCACCCTGTCCCGCCCAGAACATTCATAATTTCGAATTTCCTCCGTGCTCACGTCTTTCCAAAATGAGTGGATTTGCAATACTTTAATTAGGGTATTAACGGTATCGATCTCTACGGATTGGAGGGCTTGTAAAGGTCTTGATCGATGCCTACTCCACCAGATCTGCTAAGTAAAAAATAAAGACGTTATATCTCCTACTATATAACGACGTGTATTATTAGATATTATATTGATTTATATTCGGCATATCAACATTTGAATTTAAATTTCATTTCGATTAACATTTGATGTTGAGCACTTTTCTGGATGCTGAAATATATTGAAGTAAATGAGATTAATAACGGCTTCTGATTTAGGCAGAGAGCCAACAATTTTGTGGAGAAGAAAATCAATTAAATCGACCCCAGTGTGTTACTGATTCTTTATTTTATTGACTACGTAAGGACGAAATGCAAAGCTAAACTCGGTGTAATTTGAACTCAAAATCTAAAGAGCCGTAATTATATGTCGCACGGCATGTTGTCCGACATTCTACTGAGACTGCCAATCCACCACCTTCTTACATGAAATAATAAAAGGGTGGTCATAATATATATTGGGGCGTCAAGTATTAAATTTATTTTTTTTCTACAAATTTCATACTTGACGACCCAATAATTGTATGAGGATGTCAGTGGTTTGTTTCTTGCAGTTTGTATGTGTACTTATATTTATGTGCATGTGTGTGTGTGTGTGTGTGTGCGTGCGTGCGTGCGTGCGTGCGTGCGTGTGTGTGTGTGTGTGTGTGTGTGTGCGCGTGTGTGTGTGCGTTTGCGTGTATTAATATAATTGTGTGACTATGTCTATATTTATACCGTAGAAAATACTGAGATTAAAAACATAAATTAATAATAATAATAAAAATAACATACAATATACAAAAATGCAACAACAAGATTATAACCAAGGTGGTCAGTGTGAACTGCTAAGGATCCAGTGTCCGATCGCAGATGACCTTTCAACATGATGACCTTATCATCTCATCCAAATTCCGCAAACGGAAGCCATCCATGCATTCAAGTCCTTGCGAGGTGAGAGTTTGTATATATGCGCAGGTTTGAGTGCACACTTGTGTATGTGTGTGTTTGTATTTGTATGTGTATGTGTGCGCACATGCGTGTGAGTGTGTGTGCGCACATTCCTGTATGTGTGAGCGTGATACACATGTAAACATCCGCAATGTACCGTTTACGTTAGCTTGTTATTATTTTGCCACCATATTCCACGTAATGATGTACTTCTCATGCATGCATAAACATAGTCACGTAGTACACATATTTGCACACATCGCATTAAAATTAGCACTACTGGCTGTGCACATTCTACAGATATGTGTGTATAGTCATATGCAACTTTATATATATATATATATATATATATATATATATATGTGTGTGTGTGTGTGTGTGTGTGTGTGTGTGTGTGTGTGTGTGTGTGTGTGTGTGTGTAGAAAGAGAGAGAGAGAGTAGAGAGAGATAACATACACACATATATATATATGTGTGTGTGCGTGTATATACATAGGCACATAGGCACATGTATACATGTACACATAATCACACGAATGTATATTTATATATATATATCGTTGGATGTTATATATATATATATATATATATATATATATATATATATAAAGAGAAAGAGAGAGGGACTAAGAAACAGGTGAATTACTATAACTTTGCGCCGAAACTATAAGATCTAGTGCTCAATGCTACTCCGTTCAGGAACACGTCTGTTTGACACCACCTGAAATTCATTTGACCAGTAATGCCCCACATTGCCACTCTGCTTCTTACTTAGAGTTAGGTTAAACGTAGACATGCCTCTTACATGCCAATTGAAATGTTAAGCTCTTTTGTTGATCGATTCAAACGTTTTGAATTTGTTCAAAATTAGTCTACACATATAACGATTTTTATTTTCATCGAATGAGAAGATCCCAGATATCATTCACTTACCAAATTGGGTTGAACTCGTCAAATCGGACCACGGAAACAAAGTTTCCATATGTCTTTACATTGCTAATACTATCTACTAGTCATAACTCCTGGCAGAAAGAGCAACCTGAAATAAAATGTTTTTCTCGATGACATTACGCATCGCCCGGTCTAGTAATTGAACTTGCAACCTCACAATTGAGAATCCAGTTATCTAATCACTTAGCCATGCGCCAGATAATAATTCTGATATGTGATTTACTTGCTGTGATATTGGACTTCCACAATGTTTACAGTTCCATAACCTATCGAGGGATAATGTGGTTTATCGACGTTCTTTATGTTATTGTAGTACATGAAAAGGAAGATAATCATATTTAATTCAGAATATAATTTAAATATTACAACAGATATAGACAGAAACCTTCTAGGTTTATTAAGAAATACTTGTCCACCTACATGCAAATGAAATTAATTTTAGAACACTTATGACGTTAAGATCAAAATATTCCTGTCTGGACAACATAACATCTACTGTCCTACGCTGCAAGTGTACACACATATTGGCTCAGGCACCAACTGAACACCCAGTATGTATGTAAATACTTAATATTTCTACTTGCCAATTGTCTTTTAAATGATGTTATACGCCGAGCATCTGTAATACTCCTGGGTAATATCAAAATGAATTAAACGAGATTTACTGAAAGCACATTCCAAATCCGTTACTATTAGCTACTACACAAATGTTGGTCTAGGAACAAGGAATTTTTTATATTTCCGTCCTAAATCTTCTACAGGCCCAACTATCAATAATCAGAAAATCCTCCAGTAACATGAAGTATAGAGTATCGATCATGAAGCCGCACCTTACTTCAATTACTGAGAGAAGTTCTACCATTTGATCTGTGAAAGATCCTTCCTTTATTATTCCAATGCTTATTGAGTAATATCCATACCCGTCATAAAATAGTTGTTCTGTGGTGACCATGGGACACGATTGACTAATTTATATTATGCTTGGTGAATAATGAGTGATATTGCTTCCGTCTTCCTGTTTCTTGGGTTAAAATCGAGCCACCAACCCGGACAACCCCGCTCAAATGACAGTGATGCAGCGATAACAAAATACCGATATTGGAACGATCGCTTTCTTCGTCTACCGATTTCTATCAAGACCTCCAAAGTTTTCTGTGACCGGACTACTGCATGCTACCGTAAGATAGAAGAGGTGCATTTTTTTCTTTTAGAAAGACGTTCCGTGTGTAGGTAGAATGGTTGATGCGGCAAGTGTCGCTGAATGTTCTCTGCGACAATTTTTTCGGCATTTTGAGTGTCTAACAAAGAGTGTACGGGTTGTCTGCAACACATTTTCTCCTACACGTTTTGAAATTTATTTCTTTGTCCTCCTCCTCCTCCTCTCTCTCTCTCTCTCTTTCCTTGATTTTTTTTATCTGTTCAAATGAATGAATATTAAATTAAAATTGATTAATAGTCAATTGCTCAATCTTGCTGTGTCTATAAATAAAATGCTCAATTTAGAGCGGTGGCTTGGGGAGATTGTTTAAATCTC